>CM052705.1:95405404-95478275 GCA_028551405.1 Uromys caudimaculatus | reverse complement strand
AGAAAGACGGAGGGAGGGAGGGAGGGAGGGAGGGAGGGAGGGAGGGAGGAGAGAGAGTGAGGGAGATAAGTATGTGGTAGTACCAAAAAAATGACTTTAACTCTATCTCAAATTTGAATTCTAAAGCTAATATGAAATGGTCCCAGGGTTTTCAAATGAAAGTCATCATGCTTGTAGTACTTAGTCTTGAGTATCAGATCAACCTTTGATCTTCTCTTAAAGACAAACTACGGTTCATGTCACAATTTAAGATATAAAGAAGCATGATTATGTGTTTGAGTGTATTCATTTATCTTAAAATCAATGCTAACCACAGTTAATTGTTTATTTTATTAGCTGATGAATGATTGATAATCAGATTTTGAAAGTCTCACCTAGTTGCCCAGATTATTTTTCTAGTTTAGCTCCATTAGGATTGGGATTATTAGCCTGCCCTACTTCCTGACTGTACTAGTTTAGACTATACATAAAGGATTTTTTTTTTACCTTATTAATCTTTGCTGTCTAAATTTTAACTCACCCATGACAAAATGGTCAAGTAAGTCAGAACTGAAAATGATCATCTGCCACATTATTTTTTGAAAAATTTTTATTGATTATTTTATTTATTTACATTTCAAATGTTATTCCCCTCCAAAAACCCCCTATCCCACTGCCCTCCCCACTACTTCTATAAGGGTTCTCCCCCACCCACCCACTCGTGCTTCACCACCCCCTCCTGCCTCACCACCCCAGCATTCCCCTACACTGGGGCATCAAGCCTTCAAAGGACCAAGGGCCTCCACTCCCTTTGATGCCAGATAAGGCCATCCTCTGCTACATATGCAGATGGAGCCATGGGTCCCTCCATGTGTACTCTTTGGTTGGTGGTTTAGCTCCTGGAAGTTCTGGGGGTTCTGGTTGGTTGATATTGTTGTTCTTCCTATAAGGTTGCAAACCCCTTCAGCTCCTTCAGTCCTTCCCCTAACTCCTGCACTGGGGTTTGTACTATGGTTTGCTGCAAGCATCTGCCTCTGTTATCAGTAAAACTCTGGCAGAGCCTCTTGGGTGACATCCATATCAGGCTTCTGTTAGCAAGCACTTCTTGGCATCAGTAATAATTACTGGGTTTAGTGCCTGCATGTGGGATGGATCCCCAGGTGGGGCAGTCTCTGGATGGCCTTTCCTTCAGTCTCTGCTCCACTCTCTGTCCCTGTATTTCCATTAGACAGGAGCAATTCTGGTTTAAAAGTTTGAGAAGGGTGGGTGGCCCCATCTCTCAACCAGGAGCCGTGCCTAACATCTTGATATGGTCTCTACAGGTTCTCTCTCCAATTTGTTGGGTATTTCAGCTAATTTCATCCCTGTGCGTCCTAGGAGCCTTTTGCTTTCCTGGAGTCTGGGACTTTCTGTTGGCTACTCCCCAGTTCCCCATCCCCCATTGCTACACAGTTCTGTTCAATTTCCTGATCCTCTGTATATCTCCCCTGTCTCCTCCCACACCTGATTCTGCCCCCGCTTTTTTCCTCTTCCCCTCCTTTCTTTCTCCTGAGTCCTTCCCATCCTCTATCTTCTGTGATTATTTTGTTCCCCCTTCTAAGTAGGACTGGAACACCCACACTTGGGTCTTCCTTCTTTTCGAGCTTCATATGGTCTGTAAGTTGTATCATGGGTTTCCTGAGCATTTTACCTAATATCTACTTCTCAGTGAGTACATACCATGTAAAAAAGCTGTGACATTATTTTAATAAAATCATTTTTTTTAATAGTGAGACAAAGAAAACTGTTTAGAAACTATAATTAAAGTAATAGCTAACAAGATATGGTTTTTAAAAGTGATCATTTATGTTGTAATACATTAGAATTCTAGTTTTATCATATCTAGAAATATATTTATTTGCATTTTCCTAATAATATTAGCCAATATTTGCTTTAACTCATACATTCCAAGATATTCTGTAGCTCCTATCTTTGTATTCCTAGCAAATTCCTTTTGTCATGAAAATTAAGATGATTTTCTTTCTCTGTATCTATGTAGACATATTTCTGAATGATGATGGTACCAAGATTGTGTGCTAGTGTAGGAATGAGTTCTAAGTAGGCTTTGTCCTTAAATATTACAGTCTCCATCTGGAAATTCAAGTAGCTCATACCACATACAAAATTGAATCTGTTAATTTAAATTAACTTTAGAGAAAATATTGTTCTGTCACCTAGTCTCCAATTTCCCTGAGAATTATCTTTGAACACGAGAAGATGGCAATCTGAGTGACTTTGTATCTTTAGCAAATGAAAACAGATGTGAATTAATTTAGGGATACCAACTCACCAGCACTAAACTGATAATTGGAGAGTAGAACATGAACCTTACATGGCAGAAGTATTCTGTAAATTGCTGTAAAGTAAAGCAGACATCAGAAACACGTTTGAGGTGAATGTACCATTGTTATCTTAAAGAAAAAAATGAGATTCATTTTTTCCTAGTGTTTTTGACTTCTTCAAGCTAATGTTTTCTTTTTATAGTCTCCCAACAAGACTTATAGAAAGGATTTGTTTTGTGGTTTTGGTCCTAGAATGCAAACCAATTTATTTATGTGTAGTTTTGACTGGATTTGGGGGAAGGTATAGAAAAATGATAGGAAATGCTCCTGTGCAGAAGAAAAATTGCATGGAAAATATTCTTCCTTCTTGTGATGAGAAAGTAAATGCTGACTAAATGAATGTATACTTTAAGTGCTATAAGAGGGACAAGGAAGGAGAGACAACAGTAAGAGGGAGGAGGTACATTGGTCAGAATAAACTTGAGTTTGAATAAAAACAGAAAACAAAACAATGGCATACCCTGTAATACAGACATTAAAGAATTCTGCAATTGAAAGGCAGAGAACTCCTTAAATCCAAGGGATTAAAAAATTCAATGCAGTATAAATCAAACAGTGTATAGGAAGGAAAGAAACAAACAAACAAACAAACTTTACAAGTCCAGAAAGAAAAAAACAAAAAAACTTAAAGACTTATTTAACCACAGGTTTAACTTTAGAATCCTTTTATGACATAATTCAAATGAATGTTCACTGAAAATAGTAGGTATTTAATGAGTATTTGTTATTTTGGGTTTAAGGCTTAATTAATTAAATGCTAAAGAGTTTGCTACCCTGTTTGCCATTGCATCAACACTGGAGGGTGGGGTGCGGGGAGAGAATCAGACACTTTTGGTTTCTCTAAAGACTTGTAGAAGGCAAAAGAAAGATTTGGAGAAAGCTATTCATCAAAAAATACAGCCATGAAACCTACTAAGTAAAGAAAGTATGTTGGGCTCAGAGTTCCTGGAGTCATAGAGCTTCTCTGTGACTTCGTCCATAACAATCTTCGCCTGTGATGGACCCTCTTGAGTCCACAGACCTCCACCCTGTAGTATAATCTGCCGGAATCCACAGCTAACGTGCCCTTTGTCCAAAGCTTCTTAACTGGGCTACATGATCTCTTGAATAAAGAGCTCCTGACTTTCAAATGGACATTGCAGGTCTTCTCAAAGACAGCTTGGGGTCCACACTCAGGACCACATGGCACAATTAAGTTAGTACAAATAATTTTAAGTGGATTAGTAAAACAGATTCCATTGAAAATGGCATGAAGAAGCCCTGGAAAGGTGGCTTAAACTTAAGAGTACTTGTTGGTCTTAGCTCAAAGCTAAGAGTACTTGTTGGAAGCACATAATTTTGTTTCTTTGAATACACAGGGGGACACATAAACATCCATAACCCCAGTTCCAGGGTATCTGGCTCCTGACTTCTGCATACTAGGCAAGCACACATGGTTTGCAAGTGCATGGTTCACAGCTATGCATGCAGACAAAACAATCATCACATAGAATAAAATAAATCAATCTAAAAGCATTTTTAAAAGAAAACATCTTGGAGAGATTAGAAATACAATTCATACCACATTACATAAAATAAAATGTAAAAGGAATGAAGAGTGAAGAGCCAACTCCAGCTGGCACTGCACAGTCTGTGGAGTTCCTTTAACCTTTTAAGGCCCTCCTAAAAGGTAAAACTGGACCTTTGGTTTTCATGATGAAAAGAATCTTATGTAGAGGCAGTATGAAGCAGAGGTGGGCTTAGTTAGAATATTTTAATACTGATTTTTAAGGGTGAAATTTAGGTAGAAAAGTGTTTGAAAGAAAAGTTAGACACACAAAACAGGAGTGTGCCCTACTTTGGAAAAGCCCCACCACACTATCTTCCCAGAAGGTAAACAGAGGATTTTGGTGTGTTTTGCAGCTCTTGTCTTTAAAGGTTTGTTAAAGAACTTAAATCAGTTCCTGTGGGGGCTTACATGATCACAATTATCAAAGTAATTAATGAATCCATTAATTCAGGCAATCTTTGCTGTGAACAAAGTTACTGTTTTGCTTTAGATCACCAGAAACTTTCTAGGGAAAGAAAGACGGCCATGCTCAGTTATATTCATTGAAGCCTTAATTCGAGTTGTTGAATTTAACATAAAATAACAGTATATGGCCGGCAGTGGTGGCGCACGCCTTTAATCCCAGCACTTGGGAGGCAGAGGCAGGCAGATTTCTGAGTTCAAGGCCAGCCTGGTGTACAGAGTGAGTTCCAGGATAGCCAGGGCTACATAGAGAAACCCTGTCTTGAAAAACCAAAAAAAATAAATAAATAAAAATAACAGTATATGAAAAAGACACCCTGTCTACATTTCTTTCTATGTGGTAAACATTTATTGAAAAAGTTAATTGCTGAGGCCTAGATTTTTCAACTTACAAGAGACTTCAGACTCCAAGATGACCCTAAAGAGTGAGATGGAAAAAGTTCTATTAGGGACATGTACATGGAAACAAAACTGTCCCTATACTGTGACAAAAATCAGTCGTGCCTTCTCTACAAGATACTGCTAATTAATCAATGAAACCATGATAAATGAAAATTCCCCTTAAATAACTCAATAGAATATGATTAAAGTAGAACAAAAATAGGACAGTAAGACAGAAACACATTGGTAGCTTGCTTCATCATAAAGGTTTAAATTTTGCCTTCAGTTATGGAAAGCAAAGGTTATGGGTAACAATGAATCATTATAATCTCGTTTAACATACCTTCAAGTAAATGCAGATAATACTTATTTTAAATCTTCTAGACAGACTTAAATAAGGAAACAGCATGTCAATAATGCCTGAAGCATAAACTGAGTCATTAAAAGGAGCATTTCAATGATTTATGTCTCAAATAAATTGCGGATTATAACCCTAGAATTTATTCTTATATGAATCTATGTATTGATGAAAAAACAACTCATGAAAAGACTTCTATGCATTTTCTTCACCAAACCATTCTCTCTCTCTCTCTCTCTCTCTCTCTCTCTCTCCATATATATATACATATATATGTGTGTATATATATATACATACACATATGTATATATTATTTATCACTTATGAGTTAATGTTGCAGTATGATAAAATCAGTTTCTTATCTTCTAATTTGAAAAAATAAAGCTCATTATTATTTTCCTTTCAAGAGAGCCATCACTGCTTGCCAATCCAATAAGCACTGTGCTATACTTATACACAAATATAGAGGCTTCTGATGTCCTGCTATAGTAATCATGAGACCAGGATAAAATGTAACACCTTGAATTGTATTCAAATACTTCAAATGTTTTCTAAATTACCTACAGCAATCTTTGGCTAAAGGTGAACAGAACCTAATAATTATGTTTATTGATATGTGTGTTTGCATAACAAGTGTTATTTCCAAAGGTTAATTATTTATATAACCTCCTGCTGACTTAGAATATATCTTACCTCAGCTTAAATTCAAACAACAAAAGCTAATTTTTTCTTTTGATTGCACATCTATGTTGTATGGATGATTAGAAAGGAATCAAATAGAGATATATTCATATTTTACGGACTAACTGATATGCAGTGTTTATTGTACTTAAATGTGACATCATCTTAAATATTAAGACATTTTAGATGTTCTTCACAAGTGCAGAGCATAAGTGACTATAGACAGCTGAGCGCTAACATGTTTTTATCAGCTACTCTACGAATTGGGTCAGATCTGGAAATGTGGATGGGATTTGAGAGAACTTGAGAGCCAACTGTTGGGAAGGACGTTGTGAGATAGTGACTTTTGGACATTACATGGTGATGCTCTAATAAACACATTGCAGCTGTGGCTAGTTGCACAAAGGCTGTATACAGGAATGCCCATCGTTTCATCTTGCATCAAAGAGTGGCTCACTATTTTACCATTCATGGAAGGGGAATTCGTTTTGGGGATTTCATTTTCTTAAGCAGAGTAGGCATTGATAGGTGGTCCATGTCCCAGTGAATAAATTTCTCATTCACACCAGCCACCATAATTGAACTTGGAGAGTAAAAACAAAGAAGCAAACAAATGCAAAAGATCCAATTAAAACAAATTCCTGGATTCAAAGCAGGAAATGGCCTGTTTGAAAGAAGACAGGTTTCAGTGGGAGAGATGAGGCAGTGTAATTGGTAGCAAAAATAACAGAAAAACTAAGGGTATATGTATGATGTTAAAAATAATGATCCCCTACTTAAATCATGTAGCATACTCAATCAGTATTACTCTTTGTAAGAGTCTATATGTGTTAAGGCTATTTAGAGAAACAAGATTCATGCACTGTTTGTAATTGTAAGATCAAATGTATTAGAGTGGCTCAGCTGACTAGAGGCTGAGTAATTCCTCAGTTACCATCTGCAGTGTGGAGAAATAGGCAATAAATAAATATCAAATATTCCAAACTGGAAGACTCAGAACAAGCCAAGCCAATGATTTAGTCAAGTGTGAGGCTGATATTAAAATAACATGTAGAAATGTCATTGGAAGTTTATGCTCAGGACTAAACAAACTGTACTGCAATAAACATGAGCAAAATCATTTTAAAATGTAGATATTCAGTCAAGATATATCAAACACACATCTACCCAGGAAGAGTTCTCTCTCTCTCTCTCTCTCTCTCTCTCTCTCTATATATATATATATATATATATACATATATATATATGTATATGTATATATAGATAGAGATAGAGATAGAGATAGATATCATGCCATATATGTATTCATTTCACACACACACATATATATATATATATATATATATATATATATATCGATTCTTCTCTGAAGTTCTCCTCATAGACATATAAACTATATTTAATTATTTTCTTTTTTTTCTCAATCTATATAAAAATTACTCATCCTATTTCATGAAAGAAATTTAAGAAACACATGGAGTTTTCTGTTACTCAGTTGTGATTTGTTTGACAAAATTATATGCCAGCCTGCCATTACAGTTTCTTCTAATAAATCCTGAGTACTTAAGTATTACATTCATGCAGTGATAATTGAAGGCCTTCCATAGATGCCATGACCTGATATTACTCCTGTTGTTAATCATCTCCCAGTGAATGCAGGTGAAATTTATGACTTCCTTCTTTCTGGCTGACAAATTATGGCAAAGTGAATGGGTTTTCCTCCTGAAGTTTATCTTGTTGGAGTGGTCTTGCTATGAGAGCAGTTCTCAACCTGAGGATTGCCACTTCTGGTGTTGAACAATTCTTTTACAGGGGTGATGTAAGATCATAAGAAAACATAGATATTTACATTATGTCTCACGAGTAGCAAAATTATAGTTATGAAGGAGCAGCAAAGATAATTCTATGGTTAGGGATTGCCAGATCGTATGGAACTACAGTAAAGGGTTTTAGGATTAGGAAGACTGAGAATAACTGCTCTGCACTCGTTTATAAGTAGAAACATGAAACCTCTCCTTATCAATTATACTGGTCAGTGGCACTCCAATAACAAAAAATAACAGAGAAAAACTAGTTTATTTACATAAAGTTGTCCAAGACAAAGAAATAAAGACCTTAAGGATTCAGAAAAACTGTTTCTTTTTATGCTCTAGTTTGATAAAGAATGACAGCTATGTAAAAATGTATTGGAAAAAAGGATATGCTCTAATGTTAACAGACTGAAGATCAGAAACACACTCAGCCCAAATGAATCTTCCTTGTGGTCTCTGTTTTTGCATTCCTTCTCCTTGGTTCCAGGGAAGGATCCCTCTGGAATGAAGGTCCTAAGTCCTCCAGCCAGTAGCTAAGACTGAGTAAACCTTTGTGGCTAGCACCTCCAGGACAAGGTAGGGGGAGAGTGCAGTAAGAAATCTACTTTGCTTTGAAAGTTGCTTTGAGAGAATGATTTTTTCATTTTCATGATTCCCCTTTGGGAAGAAGAATTCTACTTTCTGTGGCTTCCTTTGTGTGGGGGGGAGAAGAGGGGAGGGAAAGATGAAAGGAGACAGGAAGACTGGAGAAGATCAAAGAAGACAGGAGGTCTGGAGAAGATCAAAGAAACTTGGTTTCCAGGGATATAAAATGCTTTAGGTCAGAAGTTCTCAACCTGTATGTGCTGATCTTTGGTTGGTTGAATGGCCCTTTCACATTGGTCACATATGAGATATCCTGCATATCTAATATTTACATGAATCATAACAGTAGCAAAATTAGAATCATGAAGTAGCAATGAAAATAAGTTTATGGTTGGGGGATCATCAAGACATGACGAACTATATTAAAGGTGTTGAAGGCTCCCAGGATAAGAAATGTTGAGAAGAAGTTCTTCCCACAGAGCATTCAGTGTACCAATGTGATATATTTGAGGAACCATTATTTTGATCTCCCATGATCCTGAACTCAATCTACAGAATGTCCTTTGTAATTTTTTTTTTGATGAAAACAGCTGTCTTTGTAAAATTAAACCCAAGTGTAAACTAAGTCACAGTAGTTGGTAAGGGCTGGGGCAACTGGGAACACACCTAAAGTTTCAGACTCTGGTGGATTGGCTCTGCTGCTCTGACAAGACAGTAACCACACAGGAAGCTGTGTCTGGCAAAGCATCTTTCCTTCTGGCAGTAGTGAAGCAAAGAGGGAAAGACAACCAGAATCTCACAGAATCTCAATCGATTTAAAGTATCTCACTTTCATATTCTAACTTCCTTTTCCTAAGCCCATGTCTCAATGACTTCACTAACTCCACATATCATTAAAAGGCGGGAGGAGCCTTTAACGAGTGAGTGATTGCATAACATTTAAGGTATGGACAGTAACCTTTGTACCTATAGACTCAGGTTCATCTTGTATTCAGTCAATGACTAAGGGTCTCTGCCCCACCCACTGCTTGATTAAATTTTACACTTCTACATCACTCAAAATATCAAACCCAAAATTTCATTTGAGACTAAAAAAAGACTACTAACTACGAGCCCCTATGAATATTAGGAAGTTACATATTTCCAAGGTATATTAGCATAGGGTAAAATTCTTTCCAATAAGGGGAAGGGGAGAAATTTGTAAAGAAGTTTAAGCAAAGAAAGATAAAAAGCTCCGGGCAGTGGTGGCACACGCCTTTAATCCCAGCACTTGGGAGGCAGAGGCAGGTGGATTTCTGAGTTCAAGGCCAACCTGGTCTACAGCGTGAGTTCCAGGACAGCCAGGGCTACACAGAGAAACCTTGTCTCAAAAAACCAAAAAAAAAAAAAAAAAAAAGAAGAAAGAAAGAAAGAAAGAAAGAAAGAAAGAAAGAAAGAAAGAAAGAAAGAAAGAAAGAAAGAAAGAAAGAAAGAAAAAAGCTTAAAGGGCATGCATTAAGACCTGCTATAACATACTCAGCATTTGGACATGAACTGGGTTCTAACCGACTAGGATAGAACTAACCTGACAATGGTGAGGGCCTGTCACCTCTAAGCATTTGGGATGTTTAGTGCAGGGAGAACTCTAAACCTTTTATATATTATTGTTCTTCAATAAGCTCCTTGGAAATTTCAGCAGAAGTGTACATTATCCTACACCTCTTGCTTCCAAAATCAACATTGCATGGAAAACACGAATTAAGCCTCATTCAGACCTCTTTCGCTCACAACTACGACAGCTTCTAATAGTTTGAATAGATGGATATGGGGAACTGAGCCATCAGAAAGGCATTTCAGTGGGTAAAACCCTGTACCACCAGGACACCAGAGAGCTCTCTTCTGAAAGAAGTTCATACTTTTGACACTTTTGAGCCTGAATGATGGGAATTGTCTTGATGATCTCGGGATGTTCTCAAGAAGCTCTTCAATTTATTCTGGTGTAGAGTAATTGGCTCTTTCCATCAGGGTTAGTACCTCAACTCTACCAGGTCCAACATGTCAGTGAACTAATTTTCCAGCCGAAGCCTAAATTTTCAAAAATTCTCCTGCAATTGATTCTTGTTTTAAATACAGCTAAAAGAAAACAAGAATAGAATAAGTGTTTTGCTTTCACATTTTTTAATACTAGTTTAGTTATTCCACCGCCTTTAAACTTGACTCCTTAGAAACACTCAGAATGTAGATAAATATATATACAATCTTATAAGAATATAACATGTTCAGAGTCTAGTCCAATTTCTAATAGCTTAATCATGACCCACTGAAAATTTATTAGCACCATTTTTACTCCCTCAATATATATTACCCTTCTGGATTTCTGAGGCCCTGCACGGATTGCCTACTAAGTGCAGCTTACAATAAATATTTACTACATTTTCTTACTTTATGAAGAACTGTACTTTCAGAGGTTCTAATTGTGCCTGTAAGTGCTATCTAATTGATAGAAACTCCATATTTGCTAGAAAAGCAGGGGTTTCTTATTGTGAGATCCACTAAGCAGCATTGTCAAGGAAATTTCATCCAGTGTAGTTCCCAATGAGGTTCTTTTGAAATTTCATAAACCTGGGCTCCACTAACTACATTTCTCTTACAGTCTGGTCTTCCATTTTCTCATTTCCCAGATGACGTAGTAAGCTTTGCTTGTAATGGTGGAATGTTTTTTGTAGCCCAAAGTTCAAATTATTCCACATTTCTCCTGCAATTCAGTTCTAAATGCCCAAGAACCACATGGTCATGTTAATCAAAGTAACAGCCCTGTTTTTCTCATTCAATTTTATGTAATAATTAATTTTCTCCACATTGTGGACCAATTTTGGTTCCTTATGGATGGAAAAGTTTATTCTGGCTCACAGTGTGGGAGGATCTTTCCACAATGGTAGGGAAATTGCACCATGAGAGGAAGGCATGATAATAGCAACAAGCAATGTGATGGGCACTGATCATGTTACATTTGCAATCAAGAATCAGAGAATGTTCAGGAAGTGGTTACAGGCTATAAAATATCAAGTCTGCATCAGAGAAAGAAAGAAAAAAAAAAAAAAAACCAACATGGAGCTGTTTGCAGAGCAGACCTGGAATTGGCATACAGACTTTCCTCTTAAATTCTATTGGTTAGTATTCTACATGTGGCCACTCCTATTCACAGGAAATCTGAGAAATTATTTCCAGCTGTGATCCTAGGCAATTAAGTACTTTCTATTCTCTCTTGTAGTCACTGTCACAGGTTTAAATCTCCTAATATAATCATTCATCTGCAGGTAGAGGTATTGTGAACTACCCCTGTGAGTTCATCAGTAGGTGATTAGAAAACAGGGAAGTGCAAATAGGACATAATGTAAAAAGTTCAATTGTCTGCAGCAAGTCAGAGAACACCAGAGTTAATTTATAAAGCTTTGTTCTCCTTGAAAAAATACAATGGGAGCCTTTATTGCAGGGAATTTTTGAATATTGAAATACAGAAGACCTAATACGAGATACTGAAGTAGGGACAATCCTGAGTATGCTCAATTCCAGGTCAGAATCATCACATTCTCCAAAAGAGAAAAGCAACCTCTTCAAAAGAATTACCATTACAATAAGCAATTTATTCCAGGTCAACTAAAATGAAGGAGTCAGTGATGTGGTGACCTTTGATAATTCCTGCTATGGGTCTCCAAAACCCTTTGCTGAAATAAAAATAAAACAGCTTTGAATGGATGTTACCAGCTTTTAAGTGGGGCAGCAGTTCTTCTCTCTTAAGTATAGAATCACTTTCCTACAAGTGCCTGCCTCACCTGCCAGCTAACAATATGGAATTTAACTTAAAAGAACAAATTTAAAACACCCAAGGACACATATTATAAGGGAGAAGTTACTGGCCTTAACTGAAAAGAGAAAAGCTAGATGCAGCTTCCATCATTTGGCCAGGGTTCTTTAAACAGCCAGGAAGTTTGTGTCCTTTTGTATAGTTTTGAGTAAGTAAGAAGAATTTTGGAATAGGAAGCCAGAAGTTGTAAGAATTAAAACAAACTCCAGAACCTGGTTTAGGAGCTGACAGACTTTATTTCAGCAGACAATACCTAGCCCTTGCACAGTTTTCATTATTACATTCTATCTTATAATTATAAACATATAAACCTTAAGAGCTGGGACAGAAAAATAGCAAGATATTTATGGAATCTGATATTTATCTCATTCACATGCAAATTCTCAGGCAATATAACAAGACTTTAGAAGCCAGGCATTTGAACTATGACTTGAACATAATCCCTACAAAATGTGTTCAACTGGTCAATAAGTTAAGTTGATTTTGAAAGGACATTGCCAAATCTGATTTGCAAATGAAATAAAAAAAATTAGTGTAAGCTTTATTGTTTATGTAAATTCTTAAAAAGCTGTACTATAATGTAATTTTTGAAGTTAAATTACTAATTCTACTTCAGTCGACATTAACTAAAAATGTGTTCTGAGAAAAAAAAAAGAATAAACACATTTAGAATCTCTTATAGAATCTATACTCTGCACATACTCTGAGTTCCTCATGCCATAAGTATCCCTGAATGAAAACTCATCATCATTCCTTAGGAGGATGGAAGTAAAATTTGCCTGCTACTTCAGAAAGTTTAATAGAACAAATGGACATAGATCAGAATACAGAAAATGGCATAAACTCTATTAATATGCAAACAGGAGATAGTATCACAGCAAGAGAGAGAATCGCCAGAGCGAGTAAGCACTGACTTGCCATTATTCAGAAACATCTTCTATTTTTATTTTTTCTGTAGGGGAGGAGCACCATGGGGAATGCAGACAATTTTGAAGGCCTGGAAGTGATTACTAGGTGAGTGAATGGTGCCAGAGATGGTCATTTTGGAATTTCAATGAGCCCAAGAGACAGACATTATCTTGTAATGTAAGACCATCCAGGTGTGGTTATATTCTTCAGTCATCATTCCAAAGATAGATAATGGGATTTCAAGGTGAAGATGGAAGGCAATTATAGTTCCTCTCTCAGTCTGATCTGGAGGCATATAAAGGAAATTCCAGACAGTGCCTTTCCATTTACATCCAATTGCTCTGCAGGCCAAAAAAGGACCATATTTGGGGCATATTGATTCCTGAGTCCAAACTCACTCTTTCGAGTAATCCTCGTAAAGCAAAAATGGGAAGTACTATTGTGAAATCTTTTGAATAAATTCTAGTTATTTATAAATATAACTTTTAAACAAGTTAGTGAACGCTTTCCTTATATAGAGCATAGCACATTTAAAATGCACTAAATACTATTATCATTAGTACAATTTAAAATGTTTTGTATTGAGCTTTTTAAATGAGTTTTACTAAGTTAGTGTGATCTTGTTCCACTTTCTGTTGCTAAATAATGATAGCATATTCAGTATATTTTCACACAATTCACTATTTAATTCATACTATAATGGCTTAATCATTTGGTTGGTTTTTATTGGTGTTTTGAAAACAGTAATTTAATTTTAATTATGCAAGATGACAAATTATTTCATTTTTCTCATGGATGTGATTAGTATCATTAGAAATGTATTAGATACTCCAATTATTAATCCAGAGAGTGTGTGTTAACAGATTGAAAGTAAAAAATAAGGAGCAAATTGGGTTTTGAAAAGCAATTTCAATTAATTCAATTTACTAATTCTTCAGTGCACTTGATATTAGCATTTAGAGGCTGATATCCCTATAATAGGGAATTATAATTGAAATGATGAATTGGTGTATTCTATTACACATAATATTTGTGAAATATTTTCAGTTTGATTGAATTAAAGACTCATTTTCAGATGTCAAAGTGGAATGCCTTCTCATACTAGTTCCTTGATAACTTTTTAGATGGACAATTACATTAAAAACTTTATCAAAGTACTCCAGAAAAATGGCTTAGTATGTGAATTTTATTGTTATTTCTTTTTGGAATTATTTCAATTTTGTTTCTAATTTCTGTGACAAAATATGAACAAAGCAACTTAGGAGATGTAGGAGTTGAAAGATTTTAGCTAATAGTTCCAAGATCCAGTCTATTATGGCAAGGAAGTCCCAGTGGTAATCACTTGAGAAAACTGGTCACATCACATTCATAATTAGGAACAGAATAAAGACTTCATTCCTATTGTATGTTGACAATGAAACTGTCCGTAGCCTACTGGTTTCCTGAAAGGCTGAGTGACAGTGAATTCAAAAATAACAGATGAGAATATTTAGTGGAAGAATTCAAAAGTAAGAAATGTCATAAAGGAATAGTATCCAGCCTCACTTACTGTATGTACTTAGTCAAGTTTGTAGAGAGCAAAAAGCAGAACAGCAACAAGTGAAAATTCTATAGTTTGGTAATTATGTTTTAATGATGATTTATGTTGATAAATGATGATTATGATGATGATGTTTAAAGTTGTGATCAATTATAATTCACACCGAGTTATTATAACTGTTAATAATATTATTACCATTAAAGAAGAGCTAACTTTGCTCTAGGCCAATAAGAAAGAAACCTTGACCTCAAAGATCCAATAATTCATTTATCACTCATTTAAATTACTCTTTTAATAAGTTTCATTTAAATGGTAAGCCCTTGTATAGAGTATCTGAACCAGAGATGCTGCTGCAAGAGCGACATGCTTTAACAAGGTAATCTAGGGAAATGTCTTCTTAGGTTCAGCCATGAACCTAAGTATCCAGGTATTCAGAGGCCACTGTGGCCATGAATCAAGGAGCTTCATGTACATCTCAAGCAAGCAGTAAAATTTAGCATCATCTCAAAGTTCTGGGTTTGCATGGATAGAGACCCCAAGGGGATGTGTTTACGGTGGCTTTTACAAAGTCTATCAAAGAGGCCTGTGGATTCAAATAATAAATAGCAGTATTAGATTCTATATCTGAAGTTCCTGAGAAAGCTTAGCTGAAAGTTGTGAACTGAATGCCCTCATTGCTGTGGAGAAAAATGGAATCTGTAACAAGGAAAGCTGTAGGGATTAAACAAAGCCAGAGCATTAAGATGCCATGCGTGGTGCAAGGAGGAGTATCAGAAAGATGGTGCTGATAAAGTCTTTTGTAACCTAAATGATGTCATCACATGCCCTACATAGTGGGCATACAGTTGCAAGGGTTCTATCAATTTGGTCTATGTTTTACTGCTTTGCCCCCATGATCCTTGAAATCACAAGGTGTGTTCTGTACCAATGCATATGGGAAGTATGTAATTTATTTTTTATTCCACAGGAGATACAGCAAAGAAACTGCCTTAAATCTCAAAAGAGATTTTGAACATTTGAATATTGTGAGAACTGCTAAGATTGGGGGGATTTGGGAAATGAGCCCGACAGCATTTCTATTACAAGCTCTCTATGAGCCTCTATGGGCCAATAGAGGAATGTTGACGTTTGAAGATCTTCAATAACACATGTATTGAAAAAATTAGTGCCATTGAAACAATTTTTCTATGCCATTTGTCTTAACACCAGGAACAGTGTCTCTGCAATCACTATGCCTTTTCTGCCATGATGAATTGACACCCAATGATACTGGGATCCACAAAAACCTTTTTTGGTCATTTGCTTCTAGAGTGTATTTATCACAGCAGCAGGGAAAGTAACTAATATGTGGTGCTATAACAAAGTAGAAGCAATTCCTCCCGTAATTTGGTGTTCTTTATCTAATGACTTACTCTCTCCACATCATTTTGCACTTTTCAATGTCAATCTCTACATATATTTGTACGACAACATATTGTGCTTACATATGGTACTTATATTTCTGTGTCTTGTTCACTTCATTTAACAAAAAGTACTCTTGGTTCATGTTGCCACAATTACAAGATTTCATTCTATGTTATTCCTGATATACATATTTTTGTGTATATAAAATAATGATTTCCCTATTTATTCACTAACTGCATATTGGTTGAACAATTGGCTTTGAATATAATTGAGCTAAAAAAAAAATATAGCCTTAGTGAGGTTTCTTCAGCACTAATTAATCTCGGCATTGTTTGGAAGTATGTCTAGAGTGTAGACTATAGCAATCTATTAAGTAGGTGTGATACTACAGTGCTATAAGCTTCTAAAGATGAATGACCAAATGTCCCATCAAGCAAGCATTGAAGGCACTGGAGCACTTGATGAGATCTGCCATCATCGTACTATGGCAGCTTGTAGTTGGAACAGAATCCAGGACTTCCACAGAGACATATGAAGAAACATGGAGTTAGATTAGAGTTCTGGAGACCAGGGACATGAGCAGAATAGTCCATAGATCCCTTGGGATGTACATAGGAAGTACTTACGCGAACAGCTTTGGTGCCTTCATTTCTTCGGATGAACTTGGGGCTAACTGACTCAGCAAGATAACCTGGCCAGAAAGACTAAGCATCCTGCCATTTGGAATTCTTTGGGATGGTAGGTTGATGGATACACATCTCTGAGTCTGGGTTTTATATGGGGACTGGGGTTTGCACTCATATCCTAATGCTTTTAGGGCAAGCACTTCACCAACTGAGCCAGTCCAGAGTCTGGGTTTGAAATATTTTCTATTCACCAAACATTTGATAATTTGCAGAGGCATAACTCTCAAAAATAGAGGGGTGACTTTAGTAAATGCACATTTACTGAAGGAATTAGTATTTTAAATACCAATGATCCCCCAGGTGAAAAGAGATGAGATTAGCCTATGTTTTTAGAAAAAGTGCTCTTGCTTCTTCTATTTAGAATTTCCTACTATCTACCCTCTCAGCTCATTAATCTTATTGCTTAGTCATTTTATTGTCTTTCGCATGATTGTTTTCATTGTGTATAAATCTAGTTGTCCATCACCATGGCATATTTGGAATTGATTGTTACAAGACTGAGATTCGAAAGTTACAGAGGGAGACATGGGTTATGACCATTTTAATACCAGAATCCATTCATTCTCTTATAAATCTCAGTTTATAGAACTAACATGAGATTCTCTCACATCTATAGCAACTAGTCCTTTCCCAATGCAGGGAACAAAATGTAATCAGTTTAAACTATCTTTATTGAATTTAATAAAATCCATTGTTCATTGCAGATCATTATGTATCACAGACATCTCTGAGGTAATCATTTCCATTCATGACTCTTATAAGCAATATAAGTGTACATTTTATTATTAAATCAAATTTTAGCCTAAAAATCAAATGTATTTATTAGTTTCTATGATGCATGCTTATATATTGTCTAATGTTGTAAAATATATAAATTTCACTTACACTAATGACTTGCTTATACTTTACAATTTTTCAAGTGGTATTTGAAACATTTCTACCTAATGCTAAACTCTACCCTCTTAAATTTCAGTTACTCAACCTAATACACGATTTAATGTTTGGATGGCTAAGTTAATAAATCTGCAGCTTGTGGCTTAAGAATCCATACAAGTTTATAAGATTTAAGATAAAGATAGTGTCTTTAAATAATTCTCAGCCAGTTTATTCCAAGTACAGCATAGAGCATCTAGTGATAAAATACAGAAGCAAATAAATATCCGTGCCATTATGCACTGTTAGCATCGCTGCCTTTACCATTACCAAGAAACTTGATATATCTCTGTTCCGGTTTTTAAATTGTTATGGATTTCTTATTACTACTTTTTCTTACTTTGAGGTTAAAAAAATGAAAGCCACGTTTGGAAAGGCAGATTCTCAGCAACTGCTGCAATCAATGAATACTAGAATATCTGGAGCAATTTTGAGTAGTGTAGCCACTGACACGAAACACCTGTGTTCAGGAGTGTGTATATGATGAGGAGCACCTTGGTAATTGACCAAATGATTGGCTCCTCAACCGTATTTGAAATAATTCATTAATAAAATCCTCTATGTTGTACACTGTCTGACCGAATGTTAGATGCCAGCAGTGTGATCCATAGGGCAAGCTACCTAAAAGGTAAAGTTCAGTATAATTTGTAGAGAGTTTGAAATGTGGGGCTTGGAGTTCATACAACCTGTCTGCAGTAAAGTTACCACATTAGTTGATGGACTATATGAGCTGTCTAACTCCATTATCTGAAGCTACACACACAATCCAATACCATGGTGTGTTGTAGTTCATCCACTCCTGATTTCCAATGCCTAAGTGACTCGGGAAAATTACCATAGTCCACTCCTTCTTTGTTGTGCGTATAAGGGTACAAGAGAGGAGAGGAAACAATGTGTCACTGTGCCTTAGAAATAGGGTTGTAAGTGGTTATTATGTGACACATAGTGTCAGTGTTTGTTAAAATAGCAAAGGTAGCATAATCTCCGAGGTAAGTATTTTAAATATGAAAAAATCTTAGAAAATATCTATGACAAAAAATAAATGATTCTCCACAAAATTTGCCAATTATTGACACTGGGAAATCAACAATTCCAATCAATTTTCACTCAAAACTGTACTGCTATTGAAGGATGCTTGCCCTTCAGTGAGGAACTTTAGTTTCCATTCATTTGCACTGCATATAAAGGATTTCCATGGCTGTCTAGTGCTCTATAGCATTCAGACATTGCACAGTACTGAACTTAGAACCTTCAGTAAACTTGAACCACATGCTCATTATTTTTGGAAGAGTAGTCTGTGTGACCTTCAGTAACCCAGGTGGTCGCCTGCCAGTACATTCTTTCTTAATGTTATTCAAAGCTGAAGTTTATAGAGTGTGGCCACACTCCTGTGAAAATCTAAGAAAAATAAATTTGAAAATTGTGAATGAGTTCTCTGCCTGTCAGTAGACCCAAGAGAGCATACCATGGAGCTTTCCTTAAACTTCTATAAGTGAGAACAGAATTTTCATTATCATTTGTTTTGTGTTAGGGGTTTTGATGTTCTTGTTTGAATGTACAGTGTGTGTGTGTGTGTGTGTGTGTGTGTGTGTGTGTGTGTGTGTGTGTGTATGTGTGTGTTTGTATATTTGCTCAGGTCTACTTATGAGATTACAGAGCCACCTCTAGACTCAGTGTAGACTCATCTTTTACCTTCTGAGACGGAGGGGTTCTTTTTGGTATGTGCAGCTGTGTATACTAGGTTGGCTGGTACATGCATTTCTGGGCAGTCTCTTGTCTGTACCTCATATCTCCCCAGAAGAATGATGAGATCGCATGAACTTAACCGTGTCTGACTTTATGTCAGTTCTGTCTTTAATACTGAGCCAGATCCCCAAGCTCTCTTCCTAACTTTATTTTTTATTGATAATGACTTTTCATACAATAAATTTGAGTATAATTTTCCCTCCCCCAAC
Source organism: Uromys caudimaculatus (assembly GCA_028551405.1). NCBI lineage: Eukaryota > Metazoa > Chordata > Mammalia > Rodentia > Muridae > Uromys > Uromys caudimaculatus. The sequence continues at coordinate 95,458,817 of CM052705.1, read as the reverse complement.
TCCTCCCAACTCTTCTTCCCTACCTCCCAACCCATTCAACTCCCATGGCCTGCCTCTATATACCTATCTATACATCTAGCTATGTATCTATCTACGTATCTGTCTCTCTTTGTATCTCTCTATCTCTAAAACAATCAGAAAAAAACGAAAGAAAAAGGAAAATCACAAGAAACACACACCCTCATGTGCATGTACACACACACACACACACACACACACACACACACACACACACACACACACTAAAACACCAAAACCTGTAAAAACAGAAAATTGGAAACCATCATTTACAAGGGAAAAAACAAAGAAAAGGTATCTATTGCTGTGCCTGGGGGCTACACTTAGTGGAATTTATCAACCCAGTGAGACTCCATTGGAGAAAGCTAATTGTTCTTTGGTGATAACTTCTTAGTTAGGGGTAGGAGATCCCGTCGAGTCCCACTGTCAGTGCTGGGACACCCCATTTGACTTGAATGTACAAAGGCCCTGTGCATTCTGTAACAGTCTCTGTGAGCACATATGTAAAGCATCCCTGTTGTGACTGGAGACAGTGTTTCCTTCCTATCTTTCAAGTCATGGTGATAGCTCAATGAGTAAAATACTTGGTGCACAAGCATGGGGAGCTCAGTTTGAATGCCCAGAACTCTTATAAAATCTGAGCTTGGGTGGGGGGGGGGGTGTCTATAGGATCAGCAATCCTACAGCCACCTGTAAGATGGACCAAAGAGAATTCCCTACAAACTGTAGACCTTATAGCCTCATCCATATAGAGGTAAACAGCAAATAGATCCTATCTCAAAATACAAAAAAGGTAAAAGGTGAGTATTGACATCTAGGAATGTTTTCTGAATTGCTAACATACACTGTGACGCGTATTTACCCACTTACCTCCAACATCCCCCATGTACAAACATATACCATAGGTCTACTTGTACATCATTTATACACATACACACACACATACACACAGAGACATATACATACTTTGATTAAACACACTGCTGCTTAAATCAAATTTCTTTACCAGAAAGGTGGAGTAGAAACACAATGCGACCTGAAAGTCTTAGCTGGTGGAGCCATGTGTTGCTATGGACTCCGTATTCTTCCCTTCCTTGTATATTTCCAAGTATCTCCACTGCAAAATATTTCTCCACTGCTTTACAGACAGCTTGGCCATTTATACTTGCTTTTCTAATCTGAGTTTTTTTAAAGCAATGATAATTAAATTATGTTGGGGTAAACTTAGGTGGAACTTATAGCAGGTAGTGTGAAATGGCTGTCAACCAGTGTGTGTATTTGATGATATTTAATATATTCTCGTGATACTATATAAACTTGTTCTGTACCCCATGATTTAAAGAATGTTACTTAAAAAACTAAATATTACTTCTTTTTTATTTCAGAAAGTCAACTATGTGAAAATTTTTCTTTGATTTCTAACAATATATGTATCAAGAAAACTTTGGCAATAAAACTGTTTATTATGTTGTAGCATGAGGAATGAATATAAAGGAATCTCAATTCGCTCATAACTGTACTTCCAGCTGAAGTGTGATAGTAAATCCAGAGATGAAATGAAAGATTAACTCACAGAGATGGCAGCTTGGCAGACACATATTACTGCCATATTGCTAGTCTTTGCAGCACAGCGGGCTACAATTTTTTCTTCATGTCATGTGCTTCAGTATCCAAGTGTACAAAAAAAATATCCTCCCCACTGATGACAGTAGGTGGTGTTTATTTCACTGGATCTGTTTGAAAGTCAATTAGTTAGCACTAGTATACTGATTGAAAAGCAACTTCATATAAACCTTCATGTAGGGCTTGAGTAGTGCTGACTTCACAGCAGGAATACAGCTTGAGATGAAGGAGTGGAACCACCCAAAGAGTGCTCCAGAGGTCAGCAGCTGTTAGTTCCCATTAAATAATTACAGGAGTGAGGAAATCTGTTAGATTCTGTGGTAGTTAGAATTTGGGGGAAATCAACAGGCAAAGAAGAAAATGAAGTACAATTCCTTAAGACTTTTCTGGAGGACTAACAACTTGAGAGCATGTTAGTCAAGCAAGTGGGTTCTATTTGAGACTGGTAGCTCAGAGCTCCAATCACAGCAGTAATGTTACAAAAAGAGCATAGTGAGCTGTGAGGACAGAAGTTCTGAGTTCTGGGGAATGCTGAGACACAGCTCCCTTGACATAGTAAACAGGAGTCAACGGTGGCTGTGACATGCTACATGAACATACTGCACAAGAAGGCACAGTATAGTGACAGAGGGAGGGGTGTGAGGAATTTATGGGTATTTAAAATGGTCTCTGGGGACGTTAAGCAATCAGTTTTTGAAAACTTGAGCTGTGTGTTCCAGGTGCTGCTGTGACACAGGTAGGTAGGGCGAGAGCTTGTGAAATACGTTGCTAATGAGAGCTCATTTGTACTGACAGCTGGAGAGGCCTGGGGGTGCAGGCCAGTGCCTTCAAAGAGCTCTCTGTATAGCTTGGATGATGGGATGATATACATGCAAAGATAATGGAAAGCAAATGCTCCATAAAAGACCCAGACAACTGATCAGGGATCTGAAAACAAATGATTGTGTGCAGAGCTTTGAATACCATATAGAGTAGCTATGAGGAGCAAACTCTAGCAAGTACAGGGATATTTCTTTAGCTTTGGTATCAGATATTTTAATATTAAATAGTAGATATTCTATTATTTATCTTTGACTTATCAACTAAATATAGTAAGTGAATCCACATGAATGAAGTCTACAAATGCTAATTCTAACAAACAAAAATAAAGATCATCATAGCTGGCCCCTGCAGATTTTGGATTTCAGATAATATTTGATAAAGTGCTATACCTTAAAACTGGATTTCATACTATGTAACGCAAAGCCTCTTGTCTCTAGATAGTCACCACCTTCTCTCTGCAGTTCAATATAACTGCCTCACCTCAGATTTGCAAAAGTAAGTATAAGCTGATGAGGGTACTCAGTCTTCGTTTGTTGATTTCAAAGTTTCTAGTGAACAGAGATATATTTGATAACAAAGTGTCACCAATAAATCTTCTGATTCAGTGTCACTGTCCTGTTTTTAAGGCACAGGTATCAAGCAAATGGTCTCATGCATGCTAGGCAAGTACTGAAGTACTCATCAATATTGCTATTCCTCTGCCGATGTTCTGAATGCCTGGGATTGCCAGGAAGGCTTTCATAATTTCTTACCATAAATCCTCCTTAATTTTTTTTTTGTAATATGGGTCAAAGTGTGATCACAAAACTGTTTATTCTCTTTTGTTATTTGTGGGTTTCTCTAGCCTACGTTTTTCCAAGCAGCTGTCCTGAAATAATAAACCTCACTTGTGGATGGATCAGCTGAACTCTCGTGCTTCCTACCCATAGCAGTCATTTTCTTTGTTTTCCTGACATTTCTTTACTTTATAGTAGTAAGGACTCATAAGTAAAAGACAGGAAAATAGACTCTAGACATGTGTAAACTTCGAGACAATGGAACAATGGGACTCTTAAGTTTTCTATTAGATACATTGCAAGATATTTAAAAACGGACATATCTCTGACACAGATGCTCTTATTTACTTATTCATTGTTCCCCTTTCTCTCTCTCTCTCTCTCTCTCTCTCTCTCTCTCTCTCTCTCTCTCTCTCTCTGTGTGTGTGTGTGTGTGTGTGTGTGTGTGTGTGTGTGTGTGTGTGTGTACACTCGCATGCCACTGCATACATGTGGAGGTCAGGGAGGATGGGGTTCTTTCTGTCTACTCTGAGAGTCTCTTAAATTGAACTCAGTTCATCAGGTTTAGCAGCATATGCCTGTACCCATAATCCATCTTACATTTTCTATAAATTAAAAAAAAAAAGTGTTCATTTGTAGAAGTTATTTTTGTCTCATATCACAGCTTCTAACCTCCTGCTTTTCTACTGAGTATGTTGGGGAGAGGACAGTTTCTTCCTTAATAAGCTGTCAAACAAATTCATGTGATTGCAATGAACACGCCAGTTTCCTGAGGCTTTTTCACACCAAGGACTCTGCTCTTATCTCTCTCCTGCTCACTGTGCAGGTCATTGGTTCTTAAGTACCTCTCTTTTATCTTTCTGATTGCATAATGAACTTAGTGATGGTTAATAAATAGACCAGAGAGAAACACATAATGTACTGATATACAATCTTCCATTTCAGCCTCAAATTCTGCAAGCTACCCTCTCAGGGACAGCTGGCTCTCTTTACAGTGTGTATTTTTCAGTTTCTCACAATGCTGCCCATTGTTCCTGAGGGAGTGGCACCCAGGTGATTCCAGGTGAAAACTACCCTATCTCCTTGACAGGTTAGACAAAAATATTGCGCTTAGATTTATAGACTGTGTTAATTTCTTTCATTTGTCAGTATTAATGTCATAAAAGGTCCATGGAATTTATTGAAAAGACCCCCTTGAACTTTTTAAAAGATAAAATACTCAAAGATGTCAAACCTTGTTTTAGGCAGTTGTTATGTAGAGACCAGTGTGGTTAGTGAATGTTGAGGGGGGAACTAGGGAATGGATAAGCAAGTAGACTGGAGTCCGGAGGGAGCCTTGTGAAGAGAGTGAAACCAGATGTGACTTGTGGCTGAGATTGCTCATTTTAATGTCACTGTTAGACATTGGTTCGTTTGTATATCATGTAATATTTATTACTAATAAGTAGTAAGAGTCTCATTTAACTTAAACATTTCCTACAGAGTGTATGAGAGAGGGGATCTATGTAAAGCCTACTGGAATCTGAGGGTGTGTGTAGAGTAGAATGGTTCCAGTGTCGGTTTCCTGGCTTGGACAATGGGCGATGTTTGTATGACATGCTATGGGGAGAGAGAAGGTAGGCATACTATGTACACAGGTAGTCTACTGCATGGCCTCTTCAAAGTAGTCTTAACCTATCTTAAATTTGAAGTATTTTTAAAAAACTGAAAATATATAAACTTACAAATTTTTTCATTAAACATTTAAACGTTCTTAGAAAAATGTCAAGGTAGACAATCATTGGAAACCCTGAGCACGAAAAATTGGTGAAAAGCAGCAAAAGGACACCTTTCCTTTCATTTATCTTGCCAATGTGTTAGATTTCACAAGGGACTCTTGCATTTCATTAACTATTGCCAATTTGGTAAATGGTCTCAGATTTAACAAATGACTAATGAGGAGTTAGTCCTCCTAATTGAAAGCATGTTCTCATGTTTTTGATCTTAGCATCAATATTTTTTATTGTGGCTCAAAGCATAGTTTTCTGGCATTTTGTAAATTCTGCACTAGAGCAGGTCTTCTGTTTGCAGTCTTTCCTCATACCGCTTGTTATGCACCTAAAGGCTTTGTCAAAGGTGACAGAATCAGTGACTAAAATACTTTTGAATAAAGTGACAACTGTTGATCTTCATTCAGAGAACCCAAACATTTTGTCACAAATTCATTTTCATAGTGTGTTTGTGAGAATTGAATCTTATTTCTGAAAAATACTAGAATCTGATAGAGACCAGCACTTTCTCTATTGTCCTGAATTGTGGACTCCTTGAATCTCATACAACATACAAACTCAGTAATCATATTCAGATAAACAAAAACACCCATTATTCATCATTTAGATAAAAATACTGATTTATGAAATTGTATTCCAAGCTACAAAACTAGCATCAGGCATGAGAAACCTCTTCTAAATAAAGCTGCTGATCAAGGAAGTCCAAGAGAACCATCATAACAATATATGTTTGCTCTGCAAACTGCCAAAGTTCAGAAACAATTGATAGTCCTGCTAGCTGTGATGCTTATGAACGCTCTTAAAGGTGCCACAGTGGCATTCATTTCTTGGCAGTAATGCAATCGGACTCAGGGATGGTGAACAGGTGGGAAATCATGCCTGAAACTGCAAACTTTGCCAACTAACTGGGACTAGTGAGGTCATAAATCTTGGAGGAGAACCTGTTACTGCTACTTTACTAGAACAGCATGATTCTTTTTTTTTTTTTTTTTTTCCGAGACAGGGTTTCTCTGTGTAGTCCTGGCTGTCCTGGAACAACTCACTCTGTAGACCAGGCTGGCCTCGAACTCAGAAATCCGCCTGCCTCTGCCTCCCGAGTGCTGGGATTAAAGGTGTGCGCCACCACTGCCCGGCGAACAGCATGATTCTTAATTGTGTTATAAATATTAAGCTCTCTACCCACCGATACGTGTAGCTCACACTCATCATCAAAGAATTTTATCTATGTATCAGAGGGACCCCTTTACAGAAGATGACAACCCCTAAGAACGCAGACAACAGCTGATTGTGGGGCAACCTATGGTGCGTACATTTACAGCATAACTATTGCTCTATGGCTCAGGGAGCACTGAATAATGGACCAGAATGAATGGAAGAGCCAGAGAACCAGGAACTCTGCTACAAGATTATCTTCTAAAAATGATAGAAAAGCTACACTCATTAAACTTCAATAGCACGACTTCCTACACAAAACCCAAACAGTGACAAAATTAATAGATATGCTAATATGTAAGAGAAAATCTCAAGTTTCCCCACACCTAGACAAAGAACTGCAGGCAACAAATGACTCCTATAGCAGGAAATTTAGTTTTTGTGAAGAATGAGATCCTTAAGTGCTTATACAATACCAAATGCTAAGCTCTGGAATCATGTGCATACAACTAGCAGTAAATGAGTTAGGTAGGTTCTCTTTATATATTTACGTATCAGTAAATATTTATCATACTCAAAGAAAAAGAGGGCATGTATTTGAGAGGGATCAGGGTCCATGTGAGAGGTTGGCAGGACAGGACATAAGGAGCTGTAGAGGGAGGAAAGAAACGGGAGTAATGATATAATTATATTTGAGTTAAGATAAAAAGATATTACAGAAAAAAATGTATGCAAAGGGCTGAGGCACTGTCCCAGTCATTAAAGTGCTTGCAATGCAAGCAGGGAGCACTGATTTTATAAATCCAACACAGAAATTAAAAATTAAGAAAAAAAAAGCCAAATTCACATCTCTGAGGAGACAGATCCAGGAGGACCCCTGAAACTCACTAGTCAGTCTGGCTAGTCTAGCCAATGAACTCTTAAGCTCAGTGAGGGACCCTGCCTCAAAAAACAAGGTGGCATAGGATTGAAGAAAAGTGCCTGGCACCAACATCTAACCTCTGTATCCATGTGCTCTGACCCGTATACACAAATACACATACATACATACATACATACACACACACACCGCTGATATGAACAAATTATGTGACAGTCAAACACAATCTCCTGCATATTTTATATTACCTTTATACTTCATCAAAACTCTTTGATAAGTAGCTAAACCAGCACTAAAAATTGTCATTTTTTCTCTTTTACTTAGTTTCATGTATTCACAAAACCCTGTCACACAATCTTGTGTTTTGAAAGTTTGGTGTCTAATTAATGCTGCTTTGGGGGATGGGGAGATTGTGAAAATTAGGGGGTGTGGCTTAGGAGAAGGTAGACTGTCATTGGCGGCCAGTCCACAAGGTGATATTATCCTCGCCCATATCCTTCCTTACCTTCTGTTTACTGGTTGACCATGAAGTAAGCAGCTGTCGCCTGCCACATGTTCCAACTGTCAAAACGGTCTGTCCAGTCATGAGAAGCCAAGTGTCCATGGACTGACTGAACCCTGTAGAACTGTGAGCCAAAAAAAATAATCTTTTCTCTCTTAAGACTGCCAAGAGTTTGGTCTCAGGAACAAAAAGCAGCTAACATACATTCATTATTTGCAATCAGCTACTAAGAGCCACCTCAGACCATGTTCAGGTTAGTATCAGAACCTGAATTTGTTAGTTCAGAAACCAAAGGGAGAGATGGCTTCCCACCAACTCCTCTAAAATTTTTGGATGTGATGTTTTTTTCTCTGATAATATTTCGTTATAATAGTCAGCAGTTTTGCTGGGTTCTGTTTGTTTATCTTCTATTTATCATGCATCCACAAATATTTATGTAACATGATTGTTGATGTGTTAATTTGGCATTTGGTCACTGACCACAAAGCCTTGTATATGTCAAATATTCACTGTGTAACTGAACGACCCCGCCAAGTCCTGCATTCACAAGTACCTCTTGTGCACATATTACTCATTTTATGAAGTCTCAAAAATGACTTGATCATGGCTACAAGCTTATCTCATATGTAATTCATAATCTTTGTCATATTTTAAAGAAAATAGTTGATGTCAAACTATACTTCAAAATTATACTACATGGCCCAATATAAGAAGAGCATTACCATTATTTTGTGTTTACGTGTTCCAAACTACTTTTTTCTAAAAATACAGTGTTTAATTTAAATATATTCATTCTCCACTATAATACTTACAGGAACTAGGAAGGCCACTTGAATTATGACATAGATAAAATTAGGTAGAGTACAATTTGCCATTTTTCCACACAACTGGACAAAAGCTGGAATCCATAAAATGATTCGTTGCTCTCCAGCTTTGTGGTTCTACTGCTGGGCTGTGGGCACAGGGAGCAGGCACATGATAAATGTCTGTGCATTAGAACAATGGGGCCGCTCTTTGGCAACTCAAGCCACAGACCAAACATTCCTAATTAAGATGTTGTCATTTTACCTAGGGGAAAAGCTTTGGCCAGGTTCCAGCATGCCCATAAATAAGAGAGACTGCCAGAAATATGAGAAAGAATAGTTTCAAGCAAAAGTATCCTTACATGAGTAAGGGCATAATTCAGCCAACTACCAAAACTGATTTATAGGCTTGCAGAGTTGGGCACATTGGTTATGGACCTCTTTGTGCAGCGCACCTCCTGCTGGCCACACAGGAAATTACATGTGGGAAGCTACCAGTTCATCTGTTCAAATGATAACAGATTCGTTTCTTTTTCAAAGGGGAAAATTTCTCACTCTAAGTTTGCTCATGAAGACGAATTCTTATTTTTTAATGCCAATGTCTGAAACATGAATACATAGACACATCATTCAATCTGATTCCAAATTTTACTGTTTAGAAAAATGTGTACTCCCTTAAGAAAGAAAGCAAGAAATTTTTTTCTCAGTATCAAATGTATTCTAATTTGATTTGTATTTCTTGAGGACATGGTTGTACGACATTCCTCTCCTGATAGACTTATGTCCTTTCTTGTTTTCGGCTTCTTCCAAAGATCCATCTTTTCTTCCTGTTTTCCCTTTTTAATCAGTCAAACAAACAAACAAAAAAAACTCATTAATATGAAATATGCGGCGACATGACTTAGACTTTTTTTTCTCCCAGAAGGCTATCTCCATCTTTTACATCTTTTACAGAATGGAGCAAGTTGACCTAGCATCCACGGATTCACAGCAGTAAAAGAGAACCCGTGCTTCTTTCTTTTACGAGCACAATCTCATAGATGTCTTCACATTAAAGGCAACTCCCAGGAATCTGCAGCTGGAGAAAAAAAAATACTGAACTGCTTCAAACTGACATCTTGATCTTGTTCTTTGAGATCTTCATAAGAATTCATCCTTGTGGCCCTAAATCAGATGAGTCTGACGCTTTTGCTTATTCCATATGGAGGACAACGCATCTCCTGTGTGTTGTAATGTTACTACAGTGGAAAATTCTCTGCAGGAGGAAGCCAGTGCCTTTTGTGCAGTCACTGACAGGAACTGCTTGTATCTAATCACTTCTTTACAGTTAAGCAGCTAGAAAAGTGATCCTTATTGGGGCTGCCTCAGTGATTCTCACAGTCACAGAACTCTGGGCACTCAGAAAGTCAACTGAGAGATTATCAGCTTGGGGACAGCAACTCGGTTGCAGACACACATCTTTGGCAATAACATGAGCAGCTTTGGGCCTTTCTTCTTATTCTTCTCCAGGCTAACACAATTCCCAGTGTGGCTTTCTGAAGGCCTCAGATGTTCCATCCTGGCTTATTCCCCCACCATGTTTCTAAGGGGATGCTAAAAGCAAGGGCTAGACATCTGTACCTGATTCCTGGCTAAGAGTCCACAGCCCCTCAGTCTGACTGCTTCTGTTCTCTTTCTCTGCAGGGGATTGAGGGCAATAGGAAAGCCTTCATTTTTATTAGTGACTCTCTTTTTGGCTTTTAAAAAAATACAGTTCTTTTTACGATGCATGGTACTTATTCACTTTTAGTTTGCCTCCTATAAAATGATAAAATGCATTAAGCTGTCCTATTCTCTTTGTTGTTTGAGCCATAACATTGCTTAGATTTCATGTGGCAGTTTTGCAGCATTTATGATGGAGCAGAAAAATATTAATTATAATGAAGAGAGAGATAAATTATGATAGTTACAGCATCTTGGCATTTATTTTCCTGGAGCTTATGTCTGCAAGTGTTCCAAAAAATAAAAACCTGCAGTTCAAGGGATGGAAGTCAGCCTTGTTTCCATTGAGTTGGCATAAGACATTAAAGGTAAAATTTCAGAGGTGCCACACTGTTTTAATCTTTATAGAATAACTGAAATCTATTTATATATGTTTTATACCTATTAGTTGCCAGTGTATCTACAATGGGATAATATCATTAAAGATATCTGAAGGGTTTTTTTTATAGTTATTCAGGATAAAATAGTTTCCATAATACCCACAAAAATACTACAGTATTATGACTTTAATTATTAAATGTGGATTGGACTTGGCTTTGACCTAGGGATCCATAGAGTTAGCATCTGTCTTAGTATTTTTTTCTATTATTATAGAAGGATAATTGATTCTAAGTAGTATATAAAGTTAAAGTTTTCATATATAGTTCTAGATTGCATGTGTATGTGTCTGTGTGTACCCATGAGTGTGCACACAGGTATGTGTATGTACAGGTGCGTGTGGCTTGACTATCATTTCTGAGGATTAACCTATCTGGCACACCAATGAGGCTGGTTGGCCAGTGAGTCTCAGGAATCAATTGTCTGTCCCTTCCCGAAATTAAGATTAGAAGTGTTCTTCACCATGCAAGTTTTTCATGTGAGGTTTATGGATTGAACTCAGGTCTTCATGATTGTATAGCAAACATTTGAATACTTCATTGGATGCTTGCATTGGCAAGTTTAAGTCTAAGTTTCCATGGCCATATGTGATCATGGCATTGGTTTTCATCCTAAAAATGGAGGTCTGAAAGGGCAAATGGCCGTGATTGAAGAATCAGACATAGGGCCAGCCTGGCATTTCAGCAGCTCCTCAGGAAAGGCATCATCCCTCATTATCTGATCCTATGGTAAGGCCTTACCTCTCCCATTGTCATAGGAGCAATTGAATAACAATGAGCATCTCATATTCAAACCATGGCCTTGCACTTCTTCTGATCTCTGGTCTCTCAATGAAATGCTACGTAGAAGGAAAAACAAGAAGCAAGTCCCCACATTAGGCCAGTCTATTTGAGAATCATCTAATTTGGAAAAAATACCTTCAGAACATGAGAAGAGCCTGTGAAGAGGAGATGCAGGATGCTGCCTCAGAATCTTTAGTGTTCTGTGACATTATTCCTTCGTCAACATCTTTTGGTACACAACAGAGAGTATCTTGTAAAGGACTTTTTTTTTTTTTTTTTTTTTTTTTTTTTTAAATGGAATCCTGAAGAAAGTAGCTATTCAAAAGCTTGGACAAATGCAAATTAATCCCAGAAGAACACTTTAATCATTGCCAAGAAAGAGAGGTAAAGTAATCTCCCAGGTGGCATTTTTTTTTTTTTTTTTTTTTTTTTTTTTGAGTTTCACAACTCGAAAATTCTTACAGGGGTTGAAGGGATCTTTATTTTATTGCAGACAGATGGACATGGAATGTCTAAGTGAATCCATAAAAATCCATAGTTAGCTGAGGCTGAGATGCCTTCAGCAATGAAAACGTTCTTCCAGCAACAGAAGCTGGGACAGTTCTTACCAAAGAGGTGACTCTAAGAGCGTGTGCCCAGTTTACCAGTAAGAGGCGAGTAGAGCAGGTTATCTATGGAGCTCGAAGAGTTTTAATTAGCCTTTTAAAACACAGAGCAATTCAGTGTGTTTGAAAGCAAAGTATTTAATTGTCTGTTTCTAACAAGCACATGAAGAGAAAATTCAGTAATCAGAGGCAGCAAGAAGTCACACGGATTTTCCTCTAACTTGATGAGAGCAATCCTACTCTCTCATTACTAACTGACAAATTCAAGTCTGTTCTGTTACTGCTTACTAACTTAGTCATGCATAATATACTGAATTGAGAATGAAATGTGTATATCTAACTTAATAGGCTTAAAAGCAAAAGAATATAATTGGTACTAAAGGAAAACTAACATGCTATTTGTTTGTATGCAGTCAATGGCAATTGAGAACATCCATTGTGGAAGAATACTGACGTAAAGCAGGCATTCAAGTTGTTTTTAGAAACCTCAAGACCCAGCTATACCACTCCTGGCCATATACCCAAAATATGTTGCAACATCTCACAAAGATTCTTGATCAACTATGTTTTTAACTCCTTCTTTCATAATAGTCAGAAACTGGAAACCATCTAGATGGCTCTCAACTGAAGAATGAATAAAGAAAATGTGGTACATCTACACAATGGAATACTATTCAGCTATTAAAAACCAAGACATCGTGGATTTTGCAGGCAAATGGATAGAATTTGAAAATATCGTCCTGAGTGAGGTAACCCTGTCCCAAAAGGACATTCATAGTGTGTACTCACTTATTAATAGATATTCGCCATAAAATACAGGTTTTATGTTCCACTCCACAGACCCAAAGAAGCTAAACAAGAAGGAAGGCCCAACTGAGGAAGCCTGAATCTCACTTAGAAGGGGGAATAAAATAGTCATTAGAGGCAGATGGAGGGAGGAAACTGAGAAGGAAGGAGAACGGGGAAGGAAAAGGAGAGGGTTTAGGGTCAGGTGTGGGGAAGGACAGGAGAGATGGCTGGATGGCCATCCAAATGAATGAAAATCTGCAACTGACAGGGGTGAGGATGTAAGGGTCACCCCCAGGACAAGCAGAGACCTGGGATAAGGAAGGTGCCCAAGAATCAATGGAGGTGACTTTAAATGTGACTCATTACATTGAGGATATGGAACCTGAAGAGGCCAGCTCCTATAGCCAGGCAGAAACTCCAGTGTTGCGATAGAAACACCAACCCACCAAAAAAACTTTCAACCCCAATTTATCCTGTCTACAAGTGATGCAGGCACAGGGGAGAGAGCAGAGACTGAGGGAATGGCCAATCAATAACTGGCTCAAACAGACCCATCCCATGGGCAAGCACCAATCCCTAACATTATTAATGGTATTCTATTATCAGACAGGAGCATATTGTCTTCTTAGAGGCGCTACCCCGCAGCTGTCTCAGATACAGACACCCATAGCCAAACAGTAGATGGAACTCGGAAACTCTTATGGAAAAATAGGAGGAAGTATTGATGGCTTTGAAGGTTGATAGGAACTCTACTGGAAGACCAACAGAGTCAATTAACCTGGATCCTTGGGGTTCTCAGATTCTGAACCACCAACCAAAGAACGTACACAGGCTGGACCTAGACCTTCCAGCTCATATGTAGCAGGTGTGCAGGTTGACCTTCCATGCGGGTCCTCAACCACTGGAGCAGGGACTATCCGAAAAGCTGTTGCCTGAATGTGGGATATGTTCTACTAGCTGAACTGCCATGTCTGGCCTCAGTTCAAGAGAAAGCCTCTAGCATCTCAGAGACTTGAGGTGAGGAGGGGTGGGGCTAGGAGAGTACCCAGGGGAGCCCCCACCGGCTCAGAGGAGAAGAGAGGAGAGGATGGGGGAAGGATTGTGGGAGGAGGTGACTGGGATGGGGGAAGTGAGTGGAATGTAAAGTACAAAAGTAAAAAAAAAGCAAATTACATTAAAAATATATAAGAAATGAATATTCTAATTAACACTTATATTATTTATATAATAAAATATAGATAAATTAGTAGAAATAAATAAAATATAAAATATAATTAGTAAATGAACACAAAATATATAATAATAAAATAAATTAATAATGAAAAAATTAAACATATAAAAATTATATTTCATTATGTACATATGTCCTTTATCAATTTTTTCTTTGTTTCTTAAATGTAGCCTTGCTTTTATTTTTTACTCTTTAAATTGTCTGTAATCTACAAAAACTGTATTTGTACTGTGACTGCCGAATGGGTGAATATGTCATCAATATCATATCCTTTGTCTGAATCTATTATATAAATTTTAATTATAATGTCAGCCACTTTTTCTTCAATAAAGCAGTAACTCAAAACTTTGTGGGCACTGATACAGTTAATTTCAAATTTTACACATTTAATGATCACAATATTAAGTTAGAATAATTCATCGACTTTGTTATGAACTCTGCAAACGCAATCATATTAACAATGAGAACTTTACTGAAGAAATCGAGAGATTTCTTCCATGTGATTTAGATGGAAAATTCCTCCAGTTGACTTTTGCTTTCAAGTCTTCAGATGGCTATTGATTTCTCTCTGCTTCCCATGGTGCAGACACTAAATGCTGACAGACATAACATCTAATTAGTCTATTTGCATACTATTCTTATAAAAGTAATTCAGTGCCTATATCTTATTAACATGCACTTTTAAAAAATCATTCATGGTGAAAGAATTTATAGGAAAAATAAAAGTATTGAGAAATATAACTTTTTTAAGGACTGTGGGTATAGCTTAGTGGTAAAGTGCTTGCCTCACATGAACAAAGCCCTGGATTCAGTCCTTACTACTAGAAAATCATACATAGATTTATACCTTAAAATAGATCCCAAAGCTAATTGTGAAAAACATTTTAAATATTACTCATGTAATCTGTGGTTCAAATGTTCAGCTGCTGCCTATCAAATGTATTTAAAAGAATGCTTTCCTGCTTTCTTGTATGTCCTATAACACTGCTCATTAGGAGTCAGACAGCTGACCTGTAGCTCATGGTCTCTTGGTGTACACAATTTAGTAAATTGTTACCTGTTGAACTGAGTATCCAACGAAGACAGTAGCAGTGAACTACCTGATTATCTTCCTTATTTGAAGGAGCTATATGCTACTATCCACCTGTTTCCCAAAGCATTTAGTTCACTCAATAAATAACATTGTCCCGATTAGAAAGGCACCAGACCCATAGTATGCTCATCGGTGTGACTAGAAATAGTTCAGGCAGACTCTTGCATCACTCATTCATATTTATATTTTATTAAACATTCCTATGATGACATTGTTTTTCTTCATATACATTTCACACAGAACAAGATTAGAAATAATAACTGAATATCTACCAAACTCATCAGACTTCGCTGAAATGCAACAATTAACTGCGATGTTTCATTTAGAAATGAACATTTTCAGTTTACTGAAAACATGACGCACATACATGAGCAGTCTGTCTCTGGAGCAGAAATATGCCATGGTACGCACCTGGATCCTGCTTAGATAAGCTGAAGCAACGCCTCCCTGACATGTCATATGTCTAAAAGTCATTCCTTCTTTCTAGATGCTTGTCATGTACACAGAGATTTTGTATTTTGTTAAAAGAATATATTGCAAATCTATGCAAATGAAGAAAAAAAGGAAGCCGGGAAAATGAATATGCTTTAAGACTCAAGACAAGAAGCAGAAGATTGACTATACTGTAAACGGAGTTATTATATTATTTCTAAAATATCACTGCACTTCCTTAGTAATTTCAAAGTATCTAGAATTGTTTGCCTGATTAATCAATATTTGTGAACATTTTTAGATTAAAATGACTCCATCTTACATTTTATGTATTTCTCATATTCATCCATATGACTGTGTGTCCCTTTGATGTGATTGGGTTACTGCTGGACTCTACCTTACGGCACCTGCTTAATGAAAGCCTGCAAAATGTATATGATTCAGGCAGAGACAATGTGCTAATATCATGTCTATTAATTTTTATTTTTTAATTTATTGTTTATTTTGAGTATGAATGCCCCAATGCTCTCTACTGCAGAATAGCACACATCTTAAAATAGCTAGTTGTTTTAATCTTTATTTATGACTGGAAATCTATTCGTAATTCATATAACAACAAAAATAGATTACAACAAGCTGATTGATCTATGATACAATAGTGATGTTAAATTTTCAAAAATTTGTCCTGTCTTAGAAATCACTTTAGTTAAAGATTTTGGATGCATTACTAAAATCTGTTAAGTTTCCCAATCAAATAAACCAGTAACTCTTTTTGGTTTCTACTTCTTGATTGTGGATTTTTCTGGTTATTTGATTCCAATACACAATCAAATGCATGAAACTCACATGTAAAATAGTCTATAGCTGTTATAAGTCAATACTGGATATTAAATTCTTGACTGAAAAAGTAGATGTCTGGGATAGCGTAGAAACAGTTGTAAGCACATACCAAGACTGAACTGAAGCTATAGTTAGAGACTTTTACCAAATAAAGTCACTACATTATATTTTCTAAAGGCAAAATGTCCGTCATTTCTTTGGGGAACAGTGCACAAAATTTGCATATGAATGTTTTTGTGTCTCTCATCAAAATTAGGCTGAAAAAAGCTCACTTCTTCCCTAATGAGAACAGCATGTCTCACCACTGTGCCACTTACTATCCCTGCAGTGATACCTTTCGCCACCTACATAAAGCACACGCAATAAACAATTAGGTGGTCCTCTCCATCTTTAATAACTTCCCTTTCTTCTTAATAGCTTTTGATGATCGTGTTCATCCCAAGCTCACATATCGACCCTTCCCTAACCAAGAGGCGTTTCTCTTAGGTCATACTCCCTGTGCCCTGCATAAATATTTCTACCAAATAGTGACCTGATAATTATGAATGATGGTTTTTCCCATCCCTGAGAGGCTGCAGGATAATTTCAAGTAAGTATTCACAGTCAGGGATGATCAAGTGATTACACTCCAGATTAATCTCCCTGGGCTTCTGTGCTGCCTGGTGTAGACTGAACATGGTGCGGCATGTAATCTGTTCTATTTAGCCCAAATAAAGAGACCTTATTTGTTCAACCATTTTAATTCATTCCACACAATTTAATTATGCTTTGGTGCAAAACCACCTGTGACCTTGGGTTTAGTAATGAAATCTACTCCCCACTCACTACTACAGAATATAGTTTGTTTGCTAAAGATAGTGGAAAATAAGAATCTTAAATATTGCTCAGAACCTTCACTTGAATAAGATATAAAATGATGTTTAGCCATTTCAATAAGGAAACAGTAAAAGATGCATTTTACTATGTTCTAAACGAGTGCTTTAAAAGAAAGCCCTTTATTTTTCTGTCTGAAAATTAAGACGAAAGCATATGGCATGCAATTAAATGTTATTTCTGTACAAATCTGGGTCATTTGATATTTATTTATTTATTAGCAATAGTTATTACTTAGTTCCCAATGAATCTTTGAGAAACCAGTTTCTCATTTGTCAAGTTTTAATTAATCAAGGTTGATGATATTAATTAGAAAAAGTCCTTGGGAAGTTTTGGATTTGAAAATCCATATATTTTTAACAGAAGTTCTTTGAAGCTAATAGAATTCTCAGTGTTGTTTCATTTGAATGTCTTGTACTTATCTTTCCCCCCAGCAGTAGGCTTTATGATTGTTCCCTTGAAACAAATTTCAAGCATTTATCTCAACTCCTACAGTATGGAAATGATCTTACATCAGCAACTAAACACTGTAGGTTAAACGTAATTCACTGATTTTCAAGATATATTCTTATTGACCTACATTGGAACATCTTTTGAAAATTGGTTAAGTTGCTATCAATAGTGCTTATTATTTCCGTTGTCAAGTGACAGTTGTTTTGCACATTGCTTATGTTTGGAGCCCCATCAGGGGTATTTCTGTTGTCTTTATTATTTATTTCCAAGTGAAAAATAAAGAGATTCTCAAATCGATTTGACTTTTAAAGTAAAAAGAACAAGTCATAAAGCTGTGGTTTAACTAAAAGCATTTTCCAATCTTAGCAATTAATATCATAGAATATGCTGTGAAAGGCAGACCTTTCTGTTGGGAAAATCTATGCTGCCTAAATTTAATATTGCTCTTTTAGAGTATCCCCCTGGGTTTTGCCAACCATTGTTATTCTGGTTTGGTTTTGTGTTTGTTTGTTTCCATTTACTAGTTACATATCACATTGTTTGACCTCTGAAAGCTCTATATTGATACATTTGATTTGACACAACTTGGCTTGTTATCTTATAATTTTAATTTCAAAAATGAAAGGGACTGAAGGATCAAGGAGACACTTTAGTATAACCATATCACTGATAATGTAAAGAAATTAAGGCCAGTGGGACATGTTATGGATGAGCCTAAGATAGTGAGGCCATTCCCAAATCACGAACAATTTCTGGCTGATTTTTTAAAAACAGCTAATAGGTGTTTGATAGTTAGTTAGCTTTGTATTATAGACACTGTCTATTCCAATATCTAACCATTTGTTAAATGCATCAGAAATACTTGTTTAGTTGAATTAAATTACAAAAGCTAGATATTGTGGTATATACTTCTAATACAAACATTTAAGGAGTAGAGAGCGGAAGATGCTCAATGAGGACAGCGTGAGTAACATAGCAAATTCTTGGACAAGCTGAGCTATATATAGACACTGTCTCAAAGCAACTAAAGACAAACCAACAACAAAATACTTAGTCTGAATTAAACTCAAAGTATGTTGAAGTCTCTTTCAAATTATAGCCAAAAATAAATATTTCAATGTAATACTCTGGGCGGCCTTATTTCAAACCTGTCAATCATCCTAGCCACTGAACCTTTATTTTTTCATTCAAACTGGGTGCCGGAGAAGCAAAGAAGCACAGCAAATGAGCTTGCAGATTCCAGACTGAATGAAAACACCCAGCACCAAGCCTCTCTGTGGATGTCTCCACATCAGATTGTCTTGATAAGAAAAGGGCAACTTTGTCACTTAGTCAAGCATCACAGTTCAGACAATTCTTTGTTTTGGAAAAAAAATAGAGAAGAAAGTAAATCCCACAGAGGGTTAATTATGTGCTTAAACAGAAATGTCAAAAATGGTGAAAATATAAAAAGGAAACATGAAATACACTGTCCTTTGGCATCTGCAAGAAATAATTTTGGGAAAGAGTTAGCAATTTTCAAATTAAGGTGTAAAAAATAACAGAAATGCCCTCCTCTCACTACACTGATCAATCACAATAAGCTAATTTATGATAAGACTCAGGTCATGTTTTAAGTTCAACTCCCTAATTAAAGGGAAGAATAGTACTACAGAAAAATTACATTTCATAGGAAATTGTCAGTTTCTTTATTATTATTATTATTATTATTATTATCATCATCATTAATCTGTATATTTGTTGATATTTCAGATGATATCTCTCTGCCGGCTGATTCCCCTCTGCAAAACTCCCATCCCATTCCCCCTCCTCTTTGCCTCTATGAGGGTGCTTCTCCACCCACTCACCCACTCCTGCCTCAGTGCTCTAGCATTCCTCTATGCTGGGACATCAAGCCTCCGCAGGACCAAGGGCCTGCCTCCCATTGATGTCAGATAAGGCCATCCTCTGCTCCATATGTAGCTGGAGCCATGGCTCCCTCCATATATACTCTTTGGTTGGTGGTTTAGTCCCTGGAAGCTCTGGGGTTCCAGTTAGTTAATATTGTTGTCCCTATGGAGTTGCAATCCCCTTCGACCTCTTCAGTCCTTCAGTCCCTAATTCTTCGATTGTGGTCCCTGGGCTCAGTCAGTTGGTTGGCTGTGAGGATCTAAGTATCTGCATCTGTATTAAGCAGATGCTTGGAGAACCATTTAGGGCACAGCCATACCAGGCTCCTGTCAGCAAGGGCTTCTTGGCATCAGCAACAGTGTCAGGGTTTTGTGTCTGCAGTTGGGTGGGGCGGGCTCTGGATGGCCTTTCCTTCAGTTTCTGCTCCAATTTTGGTCCCTGCATTTTCTTTAGGAACAACTGTGGGTTAAAATTTTGAGATAGGTGGGTGGCCCATCTCTCAACTAGGGATCATGCCTATATATTGGAGGCAGTCTCTACAGGTTGTATCTTTGCTTTGTTGGTATTTCAGCTAATGTCTTCACTGTTCAGCCCTGGGAACTTCTGACTTATCTGGTGTCTGGGACTTTCTAGTGGCTACTCTCACTTCTCCATCCCCCACTGCTATATATTTCTATTCAGTTTCCTGACCCTCTGGACTTCTCCCTTGTCCCTTCCAATACCTGCTCCTGCTACTTTATTCCCTCCCTCTTCTCTCTCCCTCCTGGGTTCTTCCTTCCTTCTATCCCTTGTTATTATTTTGTTCTCCCTTCTATGTAGGATTGAAGCATCTATACTTTGCTCTTCCTTCTACTTAAGCTTCATATGCTTTATGGGTTGTATCCTGGGTATTCCGAGCTTTTGGACTAATATTCACTTATTAGTGAGTACATAGATACACAAAGAATTCTCAACTGAGGAATCTCAAATGGCTGAGAAGCACCTAAGGAAATGTTCAACATCCTTAGTCATCAGGGAAATGAAAATCACAACGAACCTGAGATTCCACCTCACATCAAACAGAATGGCTAAGATCAAAATCACAGGTGACAGATAGCAGATGCTTCTGAGGATGTGGAGAAAGAGGAACACTCCTCCATTGCTGGTGAGATTGTAAGTGGTAAAAGCACTTTGAAATCAATCTGGCGGTTTCTGAGAAAACTGGAAATAGTTCTACCTGAAGACCCAACTATACCACTAGTGGGCATATACCCAAAAAACGTGCTCCAACATATAACAAGAAAATATGCTCCACTATGCTTATAGCAGCCTTATTTATAATAGCCAGAAGCTGGAAACAACCCAAATGTCCCTAATCAGAGGAAATGATACAGAAAATGTGGTACATTTACACAATGGAAGACTGACTATTCAGCTATTAAAAACAATGACTTTATGAAATTTACAGGCAAGTGGATGGAACTAGAAAATATCATCCTGGGTAAGGTAACCCAGATACAAAAGTACACACATGATATGTACTAACTGATAAGTGGAAATTGTCAGTCTTGAAATACTGAATTTCATACTAAATCTTGTAGCAGGAGTTTGGGTTGAGGTCATGGGTATCATGCAAATTTTTTAAAGCTCTCCCACTGACCAGAAAACAGATGCTTAGAGAGAAAAATAAAATTTAAATGAAAATATACCTATCAGTAGCTACCTGTTAGGTAAGTTTTCACTAAGCAGATCTCAAAGAGATTTTATGCATGGGTTTTTCTTTACTGGAGTAATTTAGTAAGTGTACCTGTTGTGATTTCCTTCCCTGTGAGGTATAAACATCTTACTCCACAGGGCAAGAAGGGAAGACAAGTAAAACAATTCTCCCCAAGGTTGGCTTGGCAAACTAGTGAATTTATTTGCATTGCTTGCAGGACCAGAGGTGGGTAACTAATTACATAAGCACTGCCAACATGAAGACAGCTAATTGTATTGACAAACAAACAAACAAACAAACAAACTTGACGGTGTTTCACACAGCACATACTGAGCTCCCCACCCAACTTTAAGCAGTCCATACAAGTTCACTCCTCTACCAAGTACAAATGCCTTATGGGAATGGAAGGAGCCTTGTGAATCTCACACATTTTCGAAGTTCTGGAGCCTGCATTTTATTGAGTTTCCTGAGCCTTGTGAACCTTCTTTCCCCAGCTTTTAATTAAAATTAATAGCTACAAAACATCTTTTCACATAATTTACACAATAGAGAAAAATGCCCAGAGAGGCAGTGAAAGGGGGAGACGCCGAGAGGACAGAAGAGAGTGGTGTAGTCATGCAGATGTTTAAACTGTCTGAAGGAATATCACACACAACATGCACAACATGCAACTAAAGACAAATGCTAAACGGGTCTCTTATCTGCCTTAAGCTTTTCAAAGCAGAAACCAAGCAACAGCAATAAGAGCTTGGATATGTTGGTGGGTAGTGCTGTAAAATCGATATGGACTTAAACTGTGAGGCAATGAGGCAGCAAAAGGGACTGGGCATGGCCAGCGAGGCAGTTTGGGTCCTGGTGAATTTCTTGAATTAGCAGACGGCTAGAAACCACTTTTACTCTCTTGGAAATACTGAGAACATATTTGTAATAAAATATAAAATATTAATTATAAAATATATAATAAATATATAAATATAGATTCACTGTTTATAAAACATGATTTTAAAAAGGAAGATTTTGCAAAAATAGAATGTTTATATCCTCTTTTGCTCCATATATATATATATTCATATAAGTATATATGCACCTATTATTTTGTCTAAAAAATATATGCATCTATTCATGCTTATTTCTGTTTATACATACATATCCATATGTTCAAATGTATATGAATTTTCCATTTCTTATGTTATAGCATAAGACTTTACTAGTAGCCCATCTATAATGAGGATTTTAAATGATAGTTACTTTTAAAAATGAGCTATCGAAATAATCTTCCTTTTTATTTATACAATCAAACCTAAAGTCACAATTTTCCAGAGAAAAACTCAAATCTAAAGCTTGATTTAATCGACAAGAAAAAATATTTAGTATATTACTATGTATAAGAGTGTGTATAAGACTATGAATAAGATTGTCTATTAGAGAGAACAGTAAATACTATTATTCCCATTTTAAAATCAATAGAAGTAATGTAGGCAGTGAAAACTGTTAAAATAATTAGGTAAGTGAGGCAAATTATAATAGGGAGAGATCTCATGTATTAGTAAGTGGGAAATATATTCATTCATGCTGTCATCTATGTGACGATTATGAGGATGTCTTTTTTAGTAATCATTCATCTACTCAGAAGGATGCTTGCTATGGGGGTGTTTCCTCTGTCTATGTCATTTTATACACCCTCCATGGAAATAACAATTGTGCCACATAAATATTCCGAGCACACAAAGCCACTGTGCAAACTAGCAACACAGGCACCCTGTTTCCTCATTTTCTCATCTTGGAATGAAAACACCTTAAGTGCCCACCTTCTGTAGGAAGATGTGTCACTCACAGTGTGGCTCACATGCAGTATTATGATCACCTGAAAGCTTATGGAAGTGGAGAATTTATGGAACAATTTTAGATATGCTATTTTAAATTTTTGGTTTAAGATCCTTAGATGATAGATGACATTTGAGTTTGAACAAATCTGTCAGTGCTTTCTATCCTTTTCTATTATTCTGCAACACATACCTTGCTAAATTTATGTGAAAGATGCATTTTAGCTACCATTTCTCCTGAGAGTGTTTAGGTAAACAGATGCTAAGACGTTTTCTGAGCTCTAGGGACCAGGGAACAAATTTAAAGGAAGAAGAATTATTTGGCTCCCTTGTTTATGATCTATTGTCTAGCCAAAATAAGCCTGGAGCCTTTGGAGAAAACTGATTCCTAGTAGGTAGGTTTCCTCTGTGTGTGTCTGAATCAAGTTTTTCATGGTCCACAAAGGGAAGAAAAGTAAGTATCAGATTTGACTAAGATTTCTCACCACTGCCATCAGAGCTCTGTAAACACAAGTACATAGAGGTTCAAGAAAATTCCGTGGGTGAAGAAAATTCCATCAAAAAATGGCTAGAGGGATTCAGTAAAGAGGCTAATTTATAGAAAGGTCTGGAATGTTTAAACTAAAAAAAAAAAGAAAAGAAAGAAAGAAAGAAAGAAAAAGAATAGAAAAGAAGGCCCTTCAGTGGACTGAATAGCATGCAAACTGAAGAGACACAAAGTTGTGCTAAATGTTTAGAGAAATCTAAAATGTTTTCAATGTAAATCGTTATATAGAGATAAAGACGTAAACCTGGGAGAATAGTGGGGAAAATGTGTAAAATATGTAAGAATGTAATTCAAGATGAAGTGTTTTATTTGATTCTTTAGTCACAAGGATAGGATATATTTTTACTGAGTGGTGTTTTAAAAGAATTATTCTGACTAGAGTAACTGGGTTGAATTGAATTGGGCTTGGTGACTAGATTTAAAAATTTCAGAATACTGGATAGGAATCTAATACTTTGTTCTGTAATAAGTGGCCTCAATTAGCATGACAGCAGGAGACTAACGAGAAAACATGACTTAGCGTGTTACTTCAATCATATTTGAAGTATATGACTATCATTTTGTCAGTGTTTTTCCTCTGTGAAGCATCGGGCTTACTTCTCATGCTTTACCAATAAGTAATCATGGAAATGACAATTACAATGAGAACAACTGAATTAGATATAATTCTTAAGTTAGGGCGGATTCTCTTTTAAAACTTTAAATATAATCATCCCTTTATATACACATGAGTGTGGCTCTAGAAAACAGATCAGACACAAAGTTCCACAGACATTCTCACTCTCTTTACTAAATGGCGTGTGTTTGACAATGAACATCAATTATCATATCTAATGCAAGGAGAAAGATACTTAAATAGTTCCTATGCTGTATTGTTTAGTGATAGACAATAAAAAAGCAGTCTGTGTATATTAAGTACAGACAGAATTTTTAAATAGTTTTGATCTGTTATTCGCTGGATTTATTGGTGCCAAATCCAAAGACAAGGGAATACAGTGTTATTTCCATTTTACAATCTAGAGAACTAAAATTTATAAAATCTCAGTAGGTAGTTTTATCTCTAAATCAGAGATGAAGAGTTAAGTTACACATACATACAGTGATTCACCAGCAACCATATAGAAAGGGATAGATGAATAATCTGAACTATTGAACTTCAAAACCTTTCTCGTTTTCTATAAATAAAGAAAAAAGATTTCAAAAACTTAGAAAACAGACAGTTTTTTCTTAGTCAAGGATTCTGTTCCTGCACAAAACATCATGACCAAGAAGCAAGTTGGGGAGGAAAAGGTTTATTCAGCTTACACTTCCACATTGCTGTTCATCACCAAAGCAAGTCAGGATTGGAACTCATACAGGGTACGAACCTGGAAGCAGGAACTGATGCAGTGGTAATGGAAGGATGCTTCTTACTAGATTGCTTCCCCTGGCTTGCTCAGCTTGTTTTCTTTTCTTTTTTTTTTTTTTTTTTTTTTTTTTGGTTTTTCAAGACAGGGTTTCTCTGCCCTGGCTGTCCTGGAACTCACTCTGTAGACGAGGCTGGGCTCGAACTCAGAAATCCACCTGCCTCTGCCTCCCAAGTGCTGGGATTAAAGGCGTGCGCCACCACTGCCCGGCTCAGCTTGTTTTCTTATAGAACCCAGGACTACCAGCCCAAGGATGGCACCACCCACAATGACCCTTCCCACTCTTGATCACTAAATGAGAAAATGCCTTACAGCTGGATCTCATGGAGGCATTTCCTCAAGGGAGGCTCCTTTCTCTGTGATAACTCCAGCCTGTGTCAAGTTGACACACGATGCCAGCCAGTACAAATATATTACAAATATAATTTTGGTTTATTTTTATTTGTTTAATAGGTAATACTACTATTATAAAGAAATGCCCCATCTCTCTAATAAAGACATATATAACTGGCTCAAACAAGAAGCAGTTTTCTGTAAGAACAATATAAGCCACTCAGAACTGACAGGAGGAAGCTGCACACTGTTAAAGATCTACTGGGCATTCAACTTGCTGTTCTGTTGCCTTTAACATGGACTGTCTCCAAGGTTCTGACAGTCACTCTAACCTACGCACGTCTCCTGTATGCCATCCAGCATGGATGTGGAAAGGTTAAGATAAGCATCCTCATGCAGAAGCTGCTTTTGATCTCCTGTACTTCATGTACTCCCACTATATCCCAGGACCAGAGCTTACGTGATCACCTGCAAGAAAAGATGGGGACTATGCTTTAAGAAACTTTTCTTTTTAAGTAAAGTGTGTAGTAGCATTTGGGGAGAAAATAGGAGCCCTTTACTAAATGTTCTGTTGCTAATTTAATTTTCAGCTTTTCTGCCCTCACTGCTTCTGACATAATTATTAGTTTCTGTAATAATCTTGTTTGTTTGCTGATTTACTTCCTCTTTCACTCTCATTTTTCATTTCCCATTCAGTTTCCCGGGGCTGCCTTAACAACTTAACACAAACTTGTTTACTTAGAACAACAGAACTGTATTTGCTCTCTATTTCAAAGACCAGACATGTAAAATTAAGGTGTCAGCAGGGTTAGTTCCTCCTGGGGATTCCTAGGGAGAGCTATTTCCTGTTTCTTCCTGTAATTCTGAGGACTGCTAGCAATTCTTGGCATCCCTTGGCTTGTAGCTGCATCATTTGCACTCTGCTTGTATGTAGCTTTTCTGTGTTTATCTAGACCTAAGCTTCTTTGTATGTCTCCAAATATCTCCCCCCTTTCTGTCTCTTAAAAAGACACGTTATTGGATTAAGACAGATGCTACATTCCAGAGAAAGCTCATCTGAGATTCTTATCGAAATTTTATTTTCAAAGATCCTTTACTGCAAATAATTTCAGAATCTAAAGATATACATTTTTGGTCATTAATTCTCCCTTGACTTTATTTGTCTTTGGGGCATATCTTTAAAAGTCTCAGTTTAAGTCATTCTAAACCCATTTTATTGCTTTATCACAATTTCTCATAAAATATTTATTGAATTTATATATTATTAAGATTTTTCCTATAGCATAAACCATTTCTGGTAATTTTAAAGCTAATATTTTGCATTGTTTTGTCCCTTTCAGGTTTGGTTGTTTGTAAATTCTCATTCTACTTTCCTTCTTTCTATTTATCTTTTAGCTATTGTGGGGACTAGTTCTATAGCATTTTGGTCATAGAAAATACAGCTCCATCTTCATTTTGGGTGCCTTTAACTAGATATTCTTTTGGTACATTGACATGGTTTTAATGTTTTATCTTTTTCTTTACATATATCAGACATATGCCATTCTCATCCTCTGAGAAATTTGTATTTGATATTGTTTGAATAGCTTGAGGACATCTGGGATGAGGAGAAACGGGTTCTAGTTGAAAATGTCTATCAGAATGTTTGCATTCCTCTTCCCATTTAGAATTCTTACAAGGGTTATGACTTCTAATCGGCTTGGATTACTATTGCTTACGTTCATCTTAGGTCAGAACTTCAGATACTATCCTCAGTTCAGATCTTGGAATATTTACTCCATCCCTGACCCATCTACATGAAAGCCTGTGCTTCAAACTTGTAATAGAAACTGATAGGTGCATTTCCCACTGGGTCAGCCAAAAAAAACCCAGTTTCATTGTGATGAGACTGTCATTATAGCTGTGATGTCAACTCTGTCTGTTTGTCATAATCTAGATTTATCTGGAAAAAGTCTCAACTGTCTAGATAAAGTTTACTTGTGAACACACATGTGCAAGACTATCTTGAATATTAAATGATGTAAAAACAAACCCTAAAAGTGAGAAATATCATTCCCTAAGTTTGAGTCCTGGACTGTATGAAAAAGGAGCAAGTATGTCAACATTCTCTTTTTCTGTGTTATACTTGATACAGCTGGGACCTCTAGAACGATCACTTGTCTTACCTAGCTACAAATGTACAAACAACAAAAATATCTCTAGCCTGATAAGAATTGTCAGAATGGACTTAAGGACCCAAATAAAAGGATGAAATTCTTGCCTTATACCATAAACCTAGGCATACACCTGTGACTGAAGAGGCTATGGGCCCTAAAGGAGAAACAACCATGTCCATTTTCTTTAACAAGTGCAATTTTTAACTATATTCTAAATTCTTATTCTTACAACCACAGATAATTATGTCACTCATAACTAATAAAGAGGTTTTGTTTTAGAGGCTATGAAGACCTTTACAGCAATCTACAACTCATCAAAATGCAGAGAAAATGTGACATGGGGTGACCAGCAACAAATGATGAACAATACCCACAACTAAGGCCAGGGCATTAGAAAGTTATAGAAGAATGAGTACAGAGTCAGAGGACCAGGATATCATCTTGTTTTGTAGCTATTTTTTCCCAAAGAGAAACAGTCCATCTTATAGGAAAGCTCATTGAGAAAGAACGTTAACTCAAAATACTGTTAGGAAGTTCTTGAAACTGACTAGATTCACAGAGAGCCAATTCTCCAAAAGTGCATAAACAGTAAAGAGTGCTGAGGTCCATCACACACAAGCCAAGGTGCACAGAAGATTTCCGATAAGCTCAGCTGCCTGGAAGAAACAGAGAGAAGTCAAGCAGCCTGAAGACAACAGAGACCAGGCAAACTCTTGAGAAGAAATGACAACTGGGCTGCCTAGAAGTATAACACCCAGCTGAGCCCTATGGAAAGGATACTCTCCAACCTGTTGAGATGCATACAGGCTGTACAGTGAGCTTCAGGTTTCTAGCTTTCTCGAAGTGTCACTCTTGCTTCAGTGGGCTTTGGTGATGCAGCTGTATTTGAATAATTTCAGTTCCTGAGAGTAACTCCTCCCCCATATTCCTGTAAGTAACAGCACTGAAAATCATTTATTCACCGAGGAGAGCTTTGGTGGCATCTGACATATGATTTGTCATGAGTTCTTTATCTGGTATAAGCAAATGTGTGGGTATTATATTTCCCTAGGAAAATCTGTCATATAATACTGCTATGAAATAGTATCTCCTGTACACAAAGGTACACAAGACAATCAATAAATGATGAGAGCTGGAAAATTAGTCCTCTCCAGGAATGAGCCCCCTGATAGGTTATGTAACCAGTAATAGGGTCATCACTAAACACATGTACATAGGAGTACCACTAAATAACTAAATAGACATAATAGACTCAATAGGTTACATACACACACACACACACACACACACACACACACGAAGTGGAAGTCATAAATGTGAAATGCATTGGAGTGTGGGGGCTGTCTGAGGATAAGGAGTTTGAAGGGTCAGAGTAAAAGTGTAAAAACAGTGATCACGTATAAAATTCTAACTAAATAAAATTAAATTTAAATATTATTTATTTACTGTTAAACAATATAGAGTATAAAGGAAAGGAGGCAGGCAAATTATGCAAATAAATATGTGTATTTATTTATGTATGCTAATGATTCAACTTGTTTTAATGGAAACGTGACGTGGTTAACCTTCCACAGCACCTACTATGGCATTGGGAAGTTTGTACCCTGTAACATTTGATGATGGTCCCGGTTTTGCCATATTCTAAAATATTGTTTCTACTTAATCTCTATTTTCTACCCAACAAGATTGAGACTCACCAGGGAAACAAATCACTGAGTGTTTCAGAGAGCAGAGAGTAAGAGTGGTATTGTTGTATGGGCTGGGGTCTTATACTGAGGACGGAGAAAGCAAACTGGCCACCAGCATTTATCTCTGTTTCCCCATTGCAGATCCACTGTGAGCAGCTTCCCCACAGACTTGCCAACCATAGTGGACTGCAAACCTCTATGCCCTTAAACTGTGATCGAGAATAAACCTTTCTTTCCTTAAGTTGCATTTGTCAGATGTTTTGTCATGGCAGTGAATAAATAAATGAAAAGAAACCATTAGGAAACAAAAAGGAGTTCCAAAATGTTTAGAATTGCAGAAAATTCCTAAAAGCCAGAGATGTTGAACATGCAAGTGCAATGGGCTTCTCTGATGAACACTATGATACTTAGACACTGCATGAGAGTCCTAGAGAAGTAAGTAACTTTCAAATAACATTTAATAAAAAATATTCAGGGTTACTGAATCACTTTTCCTTTTGTATTATAAATAATCCTTTAATTATTCTACTTTTCTATTTGCATATATTAATTAAGGAAAGCTACAAGTCAGGATACAAAAATAATTGAATAAGCAAGTTTATTGGGTAGGAAAATTGTACTGAAAAATTAATTAGGGAATGTTCAGGATTCAGCATAATCATCTGAGATGTGGCAAAACAAAATGAAATAAAATATACGAAGGCAATATACACCAGTGCTTACAAACCAGAATGGTGGGCAACAGGATGTAGTTAGTAGCTGTAGCTCAAGGGAATATTACTGTCATGAGGAATGAAACTTCATGAGAATCATATTAAAAGAAGTGATGGTGATTTAACAAAGTGGTACCTACTAATGTCAAGAGATTCCAGTGAATACTCAGTGAGCTGAAGTTTCCAGAGAAGAAGCTACATTGTGTTATGTGTTACCCATGCCTGGTCAAATGGATATAGAGAACTTAAATATGGCCTGTTTTTATCTTGGGGTTATCTTAGTTCCCTTGCTAACTATTTATTGCAACCCCTTTTATTAGACCTA
Source organism: Uromys caudimaculatus (assembly GCA_028551405.1). Classification (NCBI taxonomy): domain Eukaryota; kingdom Metazoa; phylum Chordata; class Mammalia; order Rodentia; family Muridae; genus Uromys; species Uromys caudimaculatus. The sequence goes on along the minus strand of CM052705.1, from coordinate 95,428,658 downwards.
GCATCCTTGTGACTGTCAACAAAATCCTTTTGTATTATACAAATAGGCCCCAGATTCCACCATTCTAAGGCTAAAATTGCTGTCAGATAACAAACATAAAAACTTAGTATTTCAATGTAAACCAACTCTCCGATACTTTCATTAATGTGTTTGAAGGTCACTTGAGTTTTGTTCTCATAAAAATTTACATGAAATGGTCACCACATTAGAAGTGGTACTTGATATAACTTGACTCAGTTTCCTGGGACATGATTATTCTTAATAGACTCTGATATAAATCCGCCCTCATTCCTTTTTTACTGATTGGTACTGTTTTCACTAACAACTTCCCTTTCTTTCGCACACTTTTTCACAGTTGTGTCCGGCTACAGCATCATTTGCTAGGCTTGGAGTACTAGCGCATCTGTTGATCATGCAACTCTTCCAAATATGCATGCTGCAAAAATTTTTTAGAATTTTCGTAAGAGAAATTGGGAAAATACTGAATAAGGCCTCAGTAGCTAAAGATGACTGATAAGAAACCCAAAAACCTGAGACTCACAGCATGGAAAAAGAGAACTAATTCCTGAAAAAGAAGACCTCCACAGATTCTCCAGGATACAAGTATGCCTCACGAAATAATGAATATATATATATTCATAAATAAAAGTAATAAAAAGAACATAAAGTTATTCTAGAAACCATCTCACAAAGAATTAAGAACTCAATGAACTCTTAGATGACACTGACACTTAAAACAAAAGTGTATACGAATAAAGGAAAATAAACAAACGTACAAGTGTCATTTTGGTGCAGTTAAGTTACACTAAGTTTTGCCTAAATCTGCCTATGTTTACAGCCATATCTGTTAAGATTCTGTCTAAGCTTCACCCCACAGTTACCTGGTAATAGCCAGGTAGGCCTGACCTACTATAAAAGGGGATGTTTGCCCCTTTCTCCCTCTTTCTCTTGGTCTCTTGCCTTCTTGCTGCCCCTCTCTACTTATCTCTTCTCTCTCTCTCTCTCTCTCTCTCTCTCTCTCTCTCTCTCTCTCTCTCTCTCTCTCTCTTTCTCTCTCCTCTGCCTTTCTCTGCCTCTACTACCCTCTTAACTCCCCTACCCATGCCCTGAATAAACCGTAGTCCATAATATACTGTCCTATAGCTGGTCCCTCAGGAGGAAGGGATGCCTTGGCATGGGCCCACTGAGAAATCCCCTTCCCCCATACCTCACCACACACATCCCTAGAACATATCCCCCTCTCTATCTTTTTATAAACATATCAATAGCCTATTACATTCCATCTTAGAACGTGAACAGACAGTCATATCTACCACCCTTTTCTTACAGTAAATAGTTGCTTTAGCCAATCATGGCAGATACAAGAAGCTACTAACTAGTAAAATCAAGTCCTCATACATAAAGCGAATATCACATGAATTGTTACATAATAAGCATTTAGTGAACTACAGTGCATCTGACACCTTCTGTCTGTTCTGTCATAGACAGGTTCTGCCACCACTGCTTAGTTAAGCTTGCTGAACTTATTGCTGCCTTTGGAAGTTGCTGGATTTATCATGATAGAATTATAATGGGTCCCTTCTGTCATCAGACAGGAATAAAGCACAAATCATGGCTGGCTGGGAAGCCCAAGAAAACCCCTTGACGAAAAGGTCTGCATCCTCCAGTAGCAACAAACTCCTATCCCTGGTTCTTCTGATCACCAACCCTGACTGAATACTTTTTAGGACCCACTGATTTCTGCTCTTCACAGACATTCCTTCAGAAGATCCTTGACCAGTACCCTGAGATCCAAGGAAAGTTCAGAGCTGTAACACTTGTTTTCAAGTTCTTACTCCTTTTCCTTAGCATCCTGTTGTTACTGAGATGCAGTTTCTACATTCACATTGGAGTCTTTCCTAGTACTTCCTCCACCTTTGTTTATATTTAACTGTCTGCCCATTCCAACCTTGGAGGGATCACATGAAGAACCTGAGTGAAGGACCAGTTGTTTAAATCAATCATTTTTTGTTTTTACTTCTAATAATCTCATACAGAGTTAATTTACATATAATTTTATACCACGGAAATACTGCAAAATGATCGATTACAAAGCAACAAGAGGGAAAAATAAAGTGCTATTAGGCTATATCTATATTACAATATTTAATATGACTGACTATAATTGAAATATGAATTTAGAATCTGAACTTTATTCATTTATTTAATCCATAAACAAGACCTAGAGTTAAGTCATTGTCTTAAAACTTCAGTCACTTGGGTTCCAGGAATACAAAACCTTTCCGTAAATTCCTTCTACTCCCATGATAAGAACTTATCCATGAGGTGAGTATGCACTTGAGTTAATCATTTCTTGCGAACCACCATGTATCTTCAAACATTGTAACACATTGCATACTGAAGCTGGGGGAATAATGGGCAGAAGAAACTCTTAACTGTGAATACATTTTCCCCTTTGCCTCAGTTTTTTTCTATATTAAATCTAAAGTTCATGTTAGTAACCCCAGAAGAACTGGGGGGTCATCAGACCCCCTTTTTGTTCTTCTGCCCAGTGTGGACTATTAAATAAATTCTCTATGTCTGTTTATCAGTATTAGTCATATCTAATTAGCATATTATATAAAGATGACTTAGTCTAATCTGTTATCTATGGTAGACTTGGCTTTGCCTATAAAATTTCTCTTCAGATAATCATAGTTGAAATTTCTCTTCATATAATCATGGTTCAAAAATAAGGCAACTGGTAGATATTCTTTAACAATATAATTTCTGCTAAAGATGATTGACTCTAATTGAAGAATTACCTAGGATGTGCATCTGATATTATTGCATAGTAACTACTTCCTACACTCATGAAATGACAACAGAGCTGCCATGGAAATGAAATATGTATAAATTATAGCTGATACACAATATACAGAAATGAGACTGCTAAAATTCTCTCTTGGAAGGAAGCGGTAAGTCAGGACCTTCAGTTGATGTTCTAGGCCTCACTTCCTCTTGGACAACCTACAAGTGATCTTAGGTAGTGCTATATTAGCTTGGGAAGTTGGAAGCTGGCTCAAGGGTGAGACACTTAACTTTATATATTTTCCTACAAAATGGATAGGGGACTTTGAGTTGACTATTGAGATGAATCATGATAATTCTCAGCTTACCAAACTTAGAATCATCTAGTAGATGGATTACCGAGTTTGCCTACTGGGAATTATACTGATTAGGTAAATTAAGTTGAATAGACACATAGACTATGGATATCACTATTTCCTAGGTAGAGCTTTCAGGACTGTATAAGAATGAAGAAAGTGAACAGAACACTTTCATAAATGCGTGCATTCATTGCTCCTCTCTTGTGATCTGTATACAATATTATCAGTTGTTTCACATTCCTGCTGCTTTTACTTCCTTGACCTAATGGACTGTAACATATCTACATTTCCTTAACTTTTTTTCCTGGGTATTTTATCACAACAGGAAAAGCAACTAAGACACCTAGGATACTGTTAGTAATTCCTTTTACCTCATTCATTCCTCAAGCTGGACTTGGATGAAATGCTTTCCTTGGTCTATGGGTAGCATATCTTCTGGGGTGACAATCATTTTTTAAAATATCTCCTGGAAAAGCCACACAAGTATTACTCATGATGATGGTGTCTCTATGAGAAACAACACTCTTTACTGGAATAAAGAGAGTGGCAATTTCCGCTAGCAATTTAAGAATCAAATAGCTGCCACTCAATTAGGAGATGAGGTACTTATTTTACACAAAGATAAATAGCGAAGGGAAGAAAATAAGTAGGAACCACTATATCCTTGCTGTAACAAAGATTGTTCCTCTAAAGTAAAATGTGAGTGCATTCAAGGAAATCAATATGTTTAGCCCCCAAATACACTTAATGTTAAAATTCCTCCTGGCAGTATTGTTTTGCTGAGTCAATTTGAAACCCTGTAGTTCAACTCAACTATTGGAAAAGTTTAGGGATGAATATGCATCAGGGAAAAGTTAAATGTAGTCTCTTGCACTTATTTTTATAAGTTTTAACTATTTATAAATAATCTAATAAAGTAAATGGTAATTTTATTGGATTGATCAGTTTATTCATGTCTTTCCAAGATAATTATATCAATGATCTTCATCCAATACACACTATTTGAAAGATTATCCTTGAAGTACATCTTTTCCTTCCTTTTTTCATTGTTCCTTCCTTCTCGCCTTATTTTATTTGCCTTTCTACCTTTATTGGCATTCTACAGACATTATTGAAATATATTGCTGCCCAGAATCATTTTTGGGGATTAAAAATCTAAAAGTGAATACATTGTTTTTCTGAAATGTTAAATGTCATGAATGTCATATAGTTTGAATAAAATGGGCAATGCAGCAATAGATTATAGGCTTGAAATATCCTGGAAATAAAGATGAAGAACATGTAATCCAGTTTGTAGATGAGGTGATGTCATGGTAATTCTTAATATTTAAGTATGAACTTGTTAGATGAGAAAAGGTGTCTGCAGTCATTTTAGGTGGTAAAGGGGATATAAATACATGCCAATTTCTTAGGGACCTCTGCATTGATCATATAAAGTCTTAGTGAAAGAAATATACAGGATGCAGCTGAAGAATAGGCAGGGATATAGAAATAAAAGTAGTCCTAGTCAAGGGCTCTGATCCTAGAATCCGGTTGCAGGGGCAACTATGGGCATTCCAAAGCTAGCAGTTGAGGATTCTATGTTTGTGCTTGTGAATACATGCATGTGAAAGTTCCTAATGGAAACCCAACTCTATTTTCCAGTCTCTTAATTATCTTCCTCCACAGTTTCTTTTTTATTCTCTCCACTGTCTTGTTTCCCCTTCTCATCCCTCGCATCCCCTTTGTGGCCGTGCTGGATGCTGATGCTGAAAAATCCCATGTGACCTCCTTGAACAGATTCCAGCTATAGACCTGAGTAAGAGAAACAAAGCTGTAAAACAAACAAACAACAACATCTAAACTCATGTGTCCTGTCAACACCGTAGAAAGACTAGCTGGTGATCAAGGACAGTTAAATCCCTCTCTCAGACAACTGGGAGAATGCAGCCAGATGCCATGAAATTCCACCAAAAATAGATTCTTTGAGAATTCTCACTGGAATGGAAGGCTTAAATTATCAAAATGAATCTGACCAGCTATCTTTAACAAAAGTGGTACACAATTTGCATATAAACTTCATTCCTTTTTCTAATTATGCTAAATAAAATGCATTCATTTTCTCTGTGATTATAGGTCAGACCTGCCAAACACCTGTGACTGCCATAAACCCTAATTTGATATTTATTTACTTCAAAGCAATCTTATTATATAAATTATTTTAGTCATCAAAGGCCTTAATTATAGGGTCCTTATCCTTGGGTCCATGTTTCTGAGTTGCCTCTCCTACTTAGATATAAAAGACAATGGAATTATGCTACTGCAGGCACTGAAAGTAACATTCTTACTAAATCAGAATTAGATTTAGATTATACCATAGATATGAGATTGAGAACTTCAACTGGTAACCTTTAGATAATTTTAAAAATCATCATTTCTAACTATATTCTAAATAAGCATTCTATCTTTTATGTATTTTGCAATTACAAAGGGAAGATTTGTTAAAAAAAAAAAAGTCATTATTATGGCATGTATTTATCCAGATTTGCTATAGAGATTAAATAGATTTTCCGTCCTACTTTGCAATGCAAAGGGGCTGCAAAAAGCTCACTTGGGTGGGAGTAGCTGAGGAGGGCTAACAATGCTTTAAGGTCAATCACTTGTCATCCACTGCTGTATTTACAGACACTCTGTTCATAAGTTGACAGGGTAAAGTTGAAGACACTCCTTGGGAAACCTTTTCAAACTTACCAGCATGTCCTTACGATTCAATTATAGAGGTAGCCCATCTTTCCCTGTGCATCAGTGCATCAGAAACTCATAGATCTCTGCAGCTTTGAATAAACTCTCCAAAGCATTTGTTAAAGTTTCTAAGGGTATCGTCTGGCTATCCCTGGGAATCAATGAGTCTCTGAGGAATTGTGTGAACCCAAAATGTTTCCATAATAGTCTTGAACTATTAATTAAGTTTTGGGTTGCTTTTCATTCTAAGAGTGCACAGTATAGTATTCTAGAAGCTGCAGCTGCTATCAAAATTGCTGTTTTGAATGTCTTCAGAGAAACAGGATTTAAAATGTCCTAAAAATAAGGTCACTGAGTACTTTAGCTTGGAGAGAAGTATGCTGAGTCTGGTAGGACCACATCCACCAAGGTTACCCTGACCTAGTACAGCACATTTCTGCTGACTCTCTAGCATCATGCAGATAATAAATATGCCACGTAAAACCTTTTTGTTGCTTATCACTGGTCTTTACAGCATAAGTGAGCAATGACCAATCAAGAATCTGTGCTACTCTTGTCTAACCAATATGACTCTAACAATATGGTTGTCGTAACCCTTTCTGGCCCCTTTTATCTATGAAACCAGGCCTCTTAAATGGAATTTCACAGCCCACATTCTGAACAACTAGAATATGTGTTTTACCTGATAGCTGTCCTTATTTTAGCACCAGTAAATATTTGTTCTGATATATATTGTGCTTTATCTTGCCACTTAAGTTGGCATCTCCAAAATTCAAGTGAAAATTTAATTCATATGGTAACAATACTAGGATATAGTAAAGCTCTAAAAAAAGGATGAAGCCATAAGCCTCTGTCCCCATGTGTGTGATAGGGCTTTTATTGTGGGATTGTGGTGATGAGGTCAGTAGTGCTCTCTTGGTAAAATAAAACACACACTAAGCCTGAATCTATCTCACCATTTCAGAATAAAACTTAGGCATTCCTTAAGCTCCCAAAGTCATATTCTGTGACTTCACAGACTTCAGGACCATAAGCCAATAAACCAATTGCCTACAAAGGACTCCATTCATCATATACTGTTTTAGTAACAAAAAATGGAGTAAGATAGCAGCACAAGAGTGATTGAAAACACAATGACATTGCATAGTGTAATCTAGATGTCTTCTGCTAAATCAAAAGTAATAGTTTAATTTTTAAATCAGTTAACTTTTCTGTCACCTATCATATGTGTGTGTTTATATGTATGTATATATGTATGTGTATATGTGTGTGTGAATGTATATATAAATACACACACACACACACACACACACACACACACATATATATATATATATATATATATATATAATCTAGCTCTCTGTCTACCATCTGTCTATCTATATTTTGTTTGATTTTTGCAATGCTAGTGATTGAGCACAGAGACTTATATATACTAGGCAAGTACTGTACTGGTAAGCTACCTCCTAAAAGATTAGTAAATACTTCTGAATTGCTAAGCTTTTAATATGGTAACTCTAAGTTAACATCATCCTTATATGCCAATCTTTGGGTGGCTAATAGATTTTTATGGTTGTAACAAAGTCCTAGGAGTGAACACCTTAAGATCTCCGATTTATGTGAATCCATGAGCTGTGTTTTCTTTTTAACATTACTGTTTTCATTACTCACATGTTCTCTAACCAAATTCTTAATGAAACCCTTCTATGTAATTCTTGCTACAAATTCTACCATAGCAATGATGGAATAGCTCTCAGAGAGCACAGTCTATTGCACAAGTTGTACCTGCCAAAGGATAATTTTCAATGCCATTAATGCATTCCCGTGCCAAGGAAACACACTTGATTAGTATGACCAACTTAAATCAAGGAAGCCCTAGTTGTATTATTGACCTTCAGCTTCTTTCCATTTTGCTCACTACCTTTCTTTCCCACCTAGTACCTAGTAAGATTGTTGTAGGATTTCCTTATAAATGTTGTTTATACGCCTGTGTGACCCAACCACTGGCTAAGGCAAACAATGCAAAGCAGACCTTCTTGCACAACAATATTTTATGGATTAAAAGGCCTGGGCAAGGCTATGGTGGAATGGATTAGTAAAGGTAAACTTGCTTCAGATTAAACATTATATTGATGGAAAATCCATTTGAAAGATAACATGATTAAATCACATTGGAAAGGAAAGCAAAAGGGTAAAAGATTACAATGGTCTTAGGATTTGCAATATCTGTCAGTTAGATGGGCTGTGGCTTCTACCTACAGACTTCTTGAAATCAGTGAAGTGCTTTGCTTATGCTCACTCTGAACTATCGCTTGTCAAGACTGATCTCTTGTTGTGTGCTTCAAAACAGAGGTAACACGAACACAATGCAACACTCAATTAACCACACATGTCAGTCAGTGGAAAGCCAATGGATTCCACTTTGTCAGCAGCTCAGCACAGTGTGGGTAGGGGACAAAGCCCTTTCATTACTGCCACTTCCTAGATGCCTCCTGTTTCTAGGTATTGCTGGATCAATTCTGTAGACCTAAACTAATGTTCTACCACAGAAATCCCAAAGGTGAGTCCCAGGATTGCATTTGTCTTCTCTGCTTGTTACATTGCTCAGGCCACAATGTAGTCCTGGAAGAGGCTCAGAAAATATCTCCTTTTTCCTTCCTCTGCTTTAAACTCAGGTTTTTCATTCATATAACAGGGCAATGATGCCTTTTTTTGATAGAAGGGAGAACATTTTAAGGTGCATAGTCTCTCTCTTACCCTATTGCTCTCTGCTCAGCTCCTCTTCTGCTCATGAATGGAAATATGCTAAATTTGAGAAAGACATGCTTTGAATAAGATGTTTCTTAAGTTTTCTTTTATTCCATTTCTTCCAGATACTTCCAGCCTCTTGACATTGTGACACAATGTTATTACATATAAAATTCACAGTTGAGAAATATACAGCCAGGTTACAAAGACACTGAGAAATGAATTCATAATGTTTTAAGTAAATTCCTAATTTGGGGTTGGGCTGCATTTATAGCTATACTAGTAGGTATATGGCCCATGAATCACAAGTTAGACATGCCTACATAGTTTCACACACCTATGAAATAATTTTGCCTAGCTATATGAGATAGGTAAGCATGTGTGTGTGTGTGTCTGTATGCTTGTGTGTGTGTAGTTTGTTTGTTTTACCTCCAACATTTGGCATCAAACCATTTTCTGGAATAAAAGAAATATAAAGTATCAAATACATCCAAAATAATTACGTGGTCAATTTAATTAATGAAGTCTCAAGTTTTAGCAGCATGTATGAAACACATACAGTGATACTCCCTGTGTCTGATTGTGAGAAAAATATCTTCAGACTCATCATTTAAGAAGCATCTCATAAAATATTTTATCAATACTTTTTATAATCAGCACATCCAAAGCAACTTCAAGAAGCTGACAGAAAGTGAGCTGGAGGGCATGATATATATGATATCCTGGAATAAGAACATCAGAAAAAATTTACAAATGCAAATGAAATCAGGCCTAGTGGCACAGATATATCATCATGGTAAATGAAAAGATGAGGTAATAGGATCACAGGTTAAAGACCAACTGAGCAATTTTTTCAGACCCTGTCTCAAAACAAAAAAGTAGGAAGGGCTGGCTATACAGCTAGTTGGCAGACTGCTTGCTTAGTTCTGCGTTTAAACTCCAAAACTACAAAAAGTCAGCCAATATTGATATCTCAATATTCATTTGATAGCTATGACAGAGATATATATTAAAACATAATCTAAAAGACTGGAACAAATTAAGAGTATTGGAAATCTTTGTATTGTTTTGATTTTTTTATATGTGTAAAATATTCTGAACTAAGATAAAAATGCATAGAAAACACATAGTAAAAATTCTGTCTCACATATTGCAATGTGCTTCAGAAATAAGTCTTGATTTTTGAGTTTTGTTGATTTTGGAATATTTGCCTAGCTTATAGCATAACAATAGAACAATTTTCATTCAAAAATCCAAAATCCTAAATCTCTCATTCAAAGAAATTGAGAAGTTGAAGCATTTTAGGTCTTGATTTTTATGTAAGGGATATTCAGTCTTGGTTGGCTTTAGGACTATTGCGTATGGGAAGGTTAAGTACAGAGAAATATTTAATAAGGATATGTATAGTATGAAGATAGGAGAGTGGGCAGATTTGTGAAAGTGTAGCTGATTCACCACTGTTATGGATTCTAAGTAAGCTAGTCAATTGATATCAATCCAAAGTGTAATTTTTTATTGGGTTCTGGACACTCTGTGCAAATGCTACTATTTTATAAGTATTTTTCTGAGGGTCACTTGTCTGTACTTGAAATAAATCAAACTTTAAAACTATGAATTACAAGAAGGTTGGTAGATTTTTTTTTTTATTAATGAAGTAGCATAAAATTTGGCTCATGCTATGTTTAAAATGAACAAATAGCACTGACCTTTGTGATGTAGTTTAAAATGTTTGACTTTTGCTTGGCTATAGGCAACCTGCTTTGAATGCCTGCTCTGCTAAATAAGAGGTAGTATTATGTACTATTAGCTTCATAAAACAGAGGTGCTCAGAGCACCCCTGAGCCACACATAGCACTTGGTGTTATTATCCCCACATTACCTGAATATTTTCTATAAAAGTTTTTGTACTTCTTATACTTGACAAAACAGATCCAGCTCTTCATAATTCTTTCTGCCATGTGGACACTAACTCTCTAGTCAGCAAGAGTGAAGCACATATTCTTGAGTTTTTATTTGAAAACGATTTCCTATCAACCAAGAAAGGCAAGTTATATTATGACTGGGTATTCCTTGAAAACCCAGAAAAGGAATTACTTCTGGCTAATTGTTCCCAGAATGTGTAGCGTTTCTTTGACATTACATTTCATTACTTAAATTTGTTCATACTTACTACATGAAATAGCAAACAAAAAAACAAAAAACAAAAACAGAATCAAGAAGTCTTCCTAATTTACATAATGGGCCTCATGAAGTCCTGTTTGCTTTCTCATAGATGCTTATGATGGAGAACTTTTACATCTGAGGATATGAGGTGCTGAGGTTCCATCACCCTCAACATAAAGTGATCCTCGTGATTTCCCATTGTGAAAAATGCTTAGCTTCAAATGCATCTGTTATTTCAAGTGAGGTATGTAATTCAGGTGTAATATCTGGGGGTCGTGGCTCAATTTATACTATAATTAATTATTTGTATTTTTCTATTATATCAAGGTGTCACCCCATACACATTGTTCCCTTAGGGAAAATATTTTTTTTTCTCCACCTTATGAACTACGATTCACCCTAACCACTGTGAAGTACATCTCACCTACTTCTAAGTGTGCAATCTATTTTTTATGGCTTACTAATATTCTGAAGAAACTCCTCATATGTTTAAATCTCTGTAAGTGGCTATAGAAATACAATCAGCCCTACAGGTACAGCTGTCATATCTGCAGATACACACAACTATAGACAAAAACTACTTTTTTATTATAGAAATTTTCCAAACCAATTAAGAACTTCGAATTTTCTATGTACTGATCCCACATGGATAAAGCCATGTGTAGGCTCATCCCAAAACATCTCCCTGGTATTTCATAGATCCTGACCTTCCTTCTAGTACTTATTGTTTGAGAATTGCTTAACTCATGCCTTGTTTCTTACTAATATGTTGTTAGGCCTAAGATAGCCTAAGATGTCAGTACAGTACATGTATAGACTTCTTTTATTTTTATTTTTAAATTGCTAGAATAGGGCAAATACCATTATTTGAATTGTATTTACTTTGTATTAGGTACCAGGAAAATGTAGAGATGATAAAAATGGACACAATTGAAAATACTGCATGCACCTGATGATGGACCATTTGTGTAGTTTTATAGTCAAGGGATCTCAGAACCAATCAATCTCCTGTGTATGCAGAATAACTACATCTGTATCTGTCTGTAATACTAAAAACAATTTTATGTATTTTACCTAGGGAACTTGCAACAAAAGTAGAATGGTAAATAATTATATAATGAGGAAAAGATACCTTTCCCTAAGTTTTGAGATCAGACACAGGATAGAAAAGGTTTTGAATTTTAACAGCTGACCTATGATTTTTTTAATTTTATTTTTATATTATAGTAAGTGAAAAATTGTACAATAAAGGGTTTCTTATAGTCTGAAATATCTCTAAACACTTCCCATTTACTCATTCTTCAGAAATTTTCTGTGCATTGGAGATATAAAATTGGGCCTGCAATAATTTTTGCCATAAAACTATATGTGTTTTAAGTATAAAATTACTTTATTGATTTTGAATGACATTCTGCAGGAGGTGACATCTAATCTGTGAATGAAAGGTTGAGGAAGAGGAAGGTCGTGAGTTAGAGGGGGAGCTAATTGTGCATAGGCATTGCCCTTATAGGGAAGAACACCCTGTCTGCTTGATGAATAAAAATTTGAACTAATAAAAAGAAAAGTAGAGTTCTTTCCTTCTGTTAAAAGATTACACTGCAAGTCAGGGTTTTGAAAGGCCAGGATGATGATGTTAATGGCAAGTAATGGTGTTATAACAAGTATCAACTGTCCTGACAAACTGTCCATTGAAGGCACAAGGATGCCTTTAAATTGAATCATGACTCTTCTCACCCTAATGTTACATTTTTATAGGCTCCATGAAGAACCTTTTGCTCAAAAACATTTCCTCTGAAATTCCAACATAAGAGATTTATGCATGTGTCTTAAGAGGCTCAGTGTTTTAAATGTCAGTACCACTCGAGGTTAAGCAGAGCTATAATTCACCCATGCCTTGGTGTGGAATCCTATCGTGCAGATGCATTCCTTCTCTTTATGGTTTAATGATACTAATTATGAATGGAAAATGGAAACTTCCAGAAGAGGATAAATGAAAAGGTCACCCTTCTCTTTTGTATTATCAAAGAAGAGATATATGCAAAGAACAGGTATCTCTAAGGGATAGTAGAAAGACACGAATGCACAGAGTTATTTCTGTGACATAAGACTTGTGAGTTTGGCCATTTCAATGTCTCTGAGTAAAGAACTGCGAACACAATGTTGTTCTATTTTATACAAATAATATGCCCTAATGCTTTCAGATAACTGAACTTCCTTTATCTAGAAAATAAAGGTTTTATTTAGCTTTGCTTTTATATGCTGCTAATATTCTATTTAGCAATAAATGCTGCTTTTATAAAATATTGGTAGCCTAGTGCTCTCATATTGTGTTATATAAATTGGGATACAAAATAAAACACTTTACGTCCATGACTTTAGATCACAAATGGGGTTATCAACAAGTTTTTATTTCATTAGTAGCAATTTCTGGGGATAAGAAGCTGGAGGAGAAAACATGTAGATTAATAATATTTTCTAAGTGCGTTTTTAATATTTAAATTTATATTTTATTCATTGTATTATATGTATATATATAATACACACATAATACACATATATTATAAAATATTATATATATGTAATACATATTCTAATTTGTATACAAATAACATTATGTTCTAATGCTTTCAGATAACTGAATTCCTTTTAACTAGAATATAAATGCTTTTTTTTAACTTTGTTTTATTTTTTGTGCTAGTAATATTCTATTTACTAATATATGCTGCCTTTATAAAATATTAATAGCTTAATGGCTACATACTGTTTATCCTGCCTTCCTAAGGAAGGCTAAGAGACCATCAGGTCCCTTGGAATTGGAGTAAAAAAAACGAGTCATGAGTCTCCATGTAGGTGCTGAGAATGGAACTTGAGACTTCTGCACAAGCTCTTAACTGCTGATCCAAATCTCTGGCCTGAAATGATAATCTTTGAGAAAAGAATGATAAATTCAAATTTATACACTGTTTCACTAACACAGAGTACCTTCAAACTGTGTGAATCACTTCAGGGATACTTCAATAACCCAAGATCCCAGCACCACTTAAAATGTCCACACTAAGTACTTACTTTCCACACAAGAAATCAGAGGCGATAACATGCACTTTTTAGTAAATGCACACTCACATACTCATTCCGTGCACACAGTAAACAAATTGAAAATGAAAAGTAAACACTGAAAAGCATATCACTAGCAGAGCCAGTATTTAAAACAATGAAATTCATCTTAACACACACTTCAACATTCCCCAATAGTAACCATATAACATTTAAAATCATTATCACATGAAAAATTGTCTTCATGCTATCCTGTGTTAACAGTTGCAACCACTGATACTAAATTTTACTTAATCACTTTATGGCTAAGTTTGCAGAAAATAACAAAACTTGATAAAATTAATTAATGAGGATGCTTGGAATTAAGACACATTTTATTCAGAATAGACATGATTAAAAAATAAACATAAATATAACTGTTGGCTGTTTGATAACCTGATGAACATTGTGCACATATTGAGAAGATCATTAATCTATGCCATCTCTTATTATGTGCATTCTCCCTCGTGACAGTTTCTAGTCCAGCATATCTCACACTGGGAGGAAATTTTCCTGTCATCAGAAGAGAAATATCACACCAAAGAGTGGTTTCTTTTTTCAAATGGTCACATTTCACAACTGCATGTTTATTCCTGTGAAATCTGCCTTAGATCTCTGTGGTCTCTAAAGAACCAGTAATTTGTCACAGTTCTGTGAAACCAAGAGTAAATGTACCAATGACCACATCTAAAGAAAGCATCTTTTCTTAGAGATATAACCACCTCTCCATAGCCTCACAGAGGAGAAAACGAGTCTCCAAGAACAGGAATGTCACTCATAGTTCCTAGCATTCAGTTACGAGAAAGTTCTACCTATATGGGTTGGAGACACAAACATTTGTACAACTGCCCATTACTGTTGTTAATTTTTAAATTTTATGTATAAACATACCTGGCCTCACATATGGAGGCCAGAGGAAAACTTGAGAGAATTGGTTACCTTTTACTATGTGCCTATGCAGGGAGCAGATGAGTCCTGAGGAAATGTGCATTATTGACGTGAGTACAGCCAGGTAACAGACACCAACTCTTCCTGTTTCTGTGAGAATGGCAAGACCTCCTTCTTGCCTGAATATGGATTTAACAGTTAGGCTTTAGCTAAAACCAGAATGTACAGAAATTAGTGACCACAGCTTTCTCATCCTGATGGACTATGTCCTGAGGTTACTCCCCTTCAAAAACCCCCAACCTAGATTAACTAGCTGGTATTGCTAATCTTGCTATATGTAGTATGTATGCATGTGGTGTATATGTAGTAGGGCTTCTTCTAGTTCATTTCCATCAGAATGTAAAGCCTACATCTCCCAATTTTATGCTATTTGTGTCTGTCATTTCTCCACCTCCACCACCCCAGTGAGGCATACTATCTCAGTCTCATTGTCTCTTTTACTCGCCCTCCTGAAATTCTTCTTTGGCTTTTAAAGGGAAAGATAGGCTTCCCTCTAAAACTGCCATGGCATTGGCCTCTTCCACACATTACACCATTTTCTGTCTAACGTTCTTCCTCCTTGAGGTGTCAGTCATGTATTAGAGCTTTTTCTCCCAATGATTTCAGAAGGTGATTGCCATCTAAGCTTACGCTACTTTTCAAAACTGACTGATTCAAGTTCATCCTTTAGACAAGGCACATCATGTTTCCTCGAGCAGCCTAAACAAAGCACATGATAGGTCAGTATGTTATGCTACTGAACCTCTCCAACACAGATGAAATTTTGTGGAGTGGAGATGACACATCTCCCACTGTATTGTCATTCATGTAAAGCTTATCATGCTAGAAATCTGAATACAGACTCTCATGTAAATGCAGATAACAGCTATAGATGCAACAGAGATCTAGGATTGTGATCTCCATGGATGACAGATAGAGTCATTCTGCCACATGAGGTTAGGCATGTAAATTTACAGTTTGGATATAAATGGCCTTTTGGTTAAAAGTGGAAGGTTAAACAGTATGATAATCTTCATGACTTATAAAATAGCAGATACAGTCCAATAACACCAAAATAAATGAAACTAAGGCTTAGAATGAGAATAAAACCACATAAGTAAAACAATTGGTTTTGAATGGAAAATGGCTGTTTTTAACTTTCACTTTGTATCAGCTGCTTTCTAAATTCATTTCAAGTCTTTATGGAATCCTTGATGAACTGTATGTAAACTTGAAAATAGTCATCTACTAGATAGGAGTAGTAAACTAAAATAAGCAGGTTGTGGTCTGTATAGGTCTACTGTGGTATAAAACAGAAAATAGACTCCAGAGAACCAAATAACCCCGTTAGAAAGCGGAGTACAAAGCTAAATAGAGAATTCTCAACTGAGGAATCTCGAATGGCTGAGAAGCACCTAAAGAAATGTTCAACATCCTTAGTCATCTGGGAAATGCAAATCAAAACGACCCTGAGATTCTACCTCACAAAAGTCAAAATGGCTAAGATAAAAAATGAAGATGGTAGCAAATGTTGGCAAGATGTGGAGAAAGAGGAACACTCCTCCATTGGTAGTGGGACTGCAAGCTGGTAAAACCATTTTGGAAATCAGTCTGGTGGTTCCTGAGAAAATTGGAAATTGTTCTACCTGAGGACCCAGCTATACCAGTCTTGGGCATATACCCAAAAGATGTTCCAACATATAACAAGAACACATAATCCATTAGGTTCAAAGCAGAGTTATTTATAATAGCCAGAAGTTGGAAACAACCCAGATGTCCTTCAACAGAAGAATGGATACAGAAAATGTGGTACATTTACACAATGGAATACTACTCAGCTATTAATAACAAGGACTTCATGAAATTCTTAGGCAAAGGGATGGAATTAGAAAATATCATCCTGAGTGAGGTAACACAGACACAAAAGAACACACATGGTATATACTCACTAAATGTGGATAATTAGCCCAAAAACTCAATGCCAATGATACAACCCATAGACCATATGGGAACGGAGAAAGATGGAAGACCAGGTTGTGGATGTTTCAGTCCTGCATTGAGGGGGGGACAGGATGATCATAGGAGGTAGAGGGAGAGGGAGACCTGGAAGGAAGAGAGGCGAGGGAATAAATAAGAGGGGCAGTATCAGGAATGGAGGAGATGTGAGAGGGGTACAAAGGATCAGGAAATTGAACAAAAATATGTAGCAAGAGGGATGAGGAACTGGGGATAGCCAGGGAAAAGTAAGGCTCTCGGGACCCAATAGGAATGACTTTAGCCAAAATGCACAGAGAAGGGGGAGATAGAACCTATTGAGACCACCCCCAGTAGATAGGCATGACCCCTGGTGAAGAGATGGGGCAATCTACCCATTTCAGTTTTTAACCCAGAAATGTTCTGGTCCAAAGGAAAAACAGGAACAAAAAAATGGAATAGAGACTGAAGGAAGGGCCAACTGAGGACTGTCCCACCTGGGGATCCATCCTGTCTGCAGACACCAAACCCAACACTGTTGCTGTGGTCAAGAGGTGCTTGCTGACAGGAACCTGGTGTGGCTGTTCCTTGGGAGGTTCAGACAGCAACTGACCAATGCAGATGTGGATGCTTGGAGCCAACCATCAGACTGCCTTCAGGGAACTGGGTGGGGGAGCTGGCAGAAGGACTGGAGGAACAGAGGGGGATTGCATCCCCATTAGAAGAACAACATAAGCTGTCCTGACTATCCTGTTCTCCCAAAAACTAGACCGCCAACCAAGGAGTATAACTGGAGGGATCCTCAGCTCCAGATACATACGTAGCAGAGGATGGCCTTCCCTGACAGCAATGGGAGGAGAGGCTCTTGGTCCCAGGAGGTCTGATGCCCCAGTGTAGGGGGATGCTGGAGGGGTGGAGCAGGAGAGTGTGGGTGGGTGGGAGGAACACCCTCATACAGGCAAAGGGGGGAGGGCGGATGTAGGATGGGGGTTGGTGGAGGGGGTAACCAGGAAGTGGGATATCATTTGAGATACAAACGAATGGAATGATCAATTTTAAAAAAGAACTTATAGCATCAATCCAATCAGTCATGATACTTATACTGTCTATTTGTATTTTCAAATGTATTATTTTGTTATTAATAACTTGAATGAATTTTCTTTTTCATTTTTTAACAGAACAACTCCTGCTTTAGTAAATTCAAATTTGAAATAAATGGAATCATATTCCTATTGGATGCTTAGCCTCTGGTGAGAGTCATCACTGAGGAGAGGGCTCCAAGTTTTATCTTTAAAATATGAAATAATTTTCCTCTGTGTTTTAGACTTGAAAATATGTGTGTTGGGGAAGATATGTAAGTAGTATGCATGTGAGAACATTGATTCAAATGTGGTTAATGACTGCATCTCTTCACCCTCATTCAGCAGACTGAAGTATGTCTTCTTCCCAAGCACACACTGACATAATTATGGCTCATTAGGGAATGATTGGGAATTTAGAATGGCATGTGTTTATTTCATATTTTCTGGATAACCCAGGTAAATTTTAGAAGATCAGTTGAGTCCTTAATGTACTTTCAGCAAGTTAAATAGTCGCTCTTACATTTTCATTCATTCATTCATTTCCTCAAAATATATGCTTTGATTGCTGATTAGTAGAAGATAGCATAAGCTCCCACTATTCTTCGTGGGCCAAGAATGCAAAAAATAAATTACATTTTTAACTGCAAAGAACTTTTAAACTCAGAAATTGTAAATAATTTCCATATTTTAGACAGAGAAGAATCCATCTATTTGTTTGATTTCATTTCATAATGATACCTCATATCATTTAATAACTTCTGACACATTTCCTGTTCAGATGATACATTTACTCTCAGCAGCACAAGCCTCTATTTGCATCTTTGACAGCAAAGGAGAGACTGACTAATGGAACTGATACTTGGTTTGAATAATGTAGGATGTTGTGACAATGACAGTGGCAACGAATCTTAAATAATAATCCCTACGTGATGAAATTTGAAAAGATGCCGACAATTGTCTCACACACACATACGTTTGATTTCATTTCTCTTTTGGAGTTGCAGAAGAATGCAATCCATCTTAATGACAGTTGACAAGGGAAACTAATTTCTCTTAACAGCACCTCCCAATGACTTGTTTCTTGTTTTTATTTGTTTATTTATATATTCACTTATTATTCATTCGTTCATTCACTTTTGCAATGCACTGAACATTCAGAAACAAACACTTAACTTATGCCTTTGATTATGTAGAGAGAGGAAGCTGAGGGAGATGGTATAGATTAGGCAGTAATTTCTGACTTGTAAAAAAATTACTTTAACAAAAACCTGGTTATAAAAAAGTCTGGGAAAGATGTGATACCTATTGCTAATGTGTATGCATATGAAATGTCAGCTTTCTTTGTGCTCCAAATAACTCAGTTCAGTAAGTGAGAGAAGAAAAATGAGAGAATAAAATAGAAAAATCTATGAGAATTCTGGGATTTTGATTTTTTAAAACACAGAAATATTATAAGAATATTTTTTGTCTTAACCCCAGGAGTGGGGACACAGGACTGTTCTGCAGCAGCTGACTGTGATTTTCCTCTTGATCTAGCAGAGAAATAGTTTTGCCAGCTGGAGATAGGTACTGCAATCCTGTGATGTTTGGAATTCTGGGAATTTTTCAGAGGGTGTATAAAGGCTAGAGCTCCAATACGTGGTTTGTAGTTGTTAGTCACTCATGGGAGTTGTTTGTAGTTTGTTAGTAGTCATGTTCAAAGAAGAAACAGGAAGAAATTAGACTCAAGCACCCCCTCTCCCCTTTACCCTTCTTTCTTTCCTAACTAGTGATGGAGTGAAACCAGGAGATAAGAGGTTGGGAAAAAGAACTTACAAAGTACCTACGTATACCTCATGTATAAACAAAGAACAACAAAAAGAAAGGAATTAGATTCAGAGAGCTATATATCACTTTCTCCCCTTGTTTCCTTCTTTCTTTTCTATCTAGTGATAGGGGGTTAAACCTTGTACATAAGGGGTGGGAAAAAGAACCAACAAAATAGCTAGCAACCAGCTATAGAGCAAAATAAGAGGAAAGGGAGAGAGAGCGAAAAGGAAGAAGTGAGAAGACAAAGGGACTGAGTGGAAGCTGAACAGAGGCTGAAGGAAGGGAAGAAAACATGCTCTTTTGTCATTAAAAATGCAAAACTCAATGAGACAGCATTCATTACTCTTGTATTTATATTCAAAATTTAAAATGAATGAAACAGCTAAGTGTGACAGCATTTGGTATTAGAGAGGTCTGGATTATCAGTAAGTGTACTCCTTTCCCCTTTCTTTCTTAAATAACCTTGTAATGAATGATATCCATGGTGATGAAATCTGTGTCGTCCCTCTGTCATTGTCTGAAATTTAAATATTGAGATCCATGTTTCCAGAAAATCAACACACTAAAATATTACTCAAGAGACTACATTTTTCATTATAGTAGTATTTCACTTTGTATATTCATCTCCATTTATATCAATCTTCCCTCAACAAAGCTATAACAATTTTTTTACTATGTCTATAAAAGGTGGGAGAACTCTTCCTTCATTCACAAAGACATAGAGCTGGGGTTGAGACTGATAGCGTTTTAACTGGGAGGATGGATAAATAATAAACGAGTTTGAAATTGCGGCTTGCTATTATTTTGATTAAGATTCAGGGCGCTGGAATCCATGTAAGGGAAAAAAAAACACAGCTAGATTATTTAGTAGGTTTAACAATTATAACAAGACAAATAGAAACTATACTTTTGGGATTAATGTATATTAAGGCAGAGATTTATAGTATAATTCCAAAAATATAAAAATCACCAGCAAATTATCTAAATGGAAAGCACAGAAAAATATCAAAATGGTTGAGACATATGACAAACCAGATCTTTTTGAGGAAAACTGTTTTGAATAGTGACATAAATGTATCTGCTAAATTGTGATCCTTGATCCATTTAAAAATAGCAAGTATATAATAGGCCAAATAACTTAAAGAACATTAAGAGATTTACTTAGATGTATTATGCTATAAATCTTTCATAGCTTTGATCTTCCAAGGGGAGGAGCACAGTAATTCTAAATTCTAATGCAATCCCAACATGTCCTAAGCTTCCAGGAAATCATTCAAATACTGTGTGCAAAGAGATTCACCTGTGTTTGGATTATTCTCCATTCAAAATAATGTGTGATCCTGAAGGATTAATCCTTTAACAATAAATCTGTAGTCACATTTTTTCCTTGTGTTCTTCAAGTTCGTGTTACTAATCCATGTCTGCATTTACCACTGTGTATATTTGATGTTTGTTTCTATTCACTATTGCACACAGTCTTAGTTAAGGTTTTACTGCTGTGAACAGACACCATGACCAAGGCAAGTCTTCTGGCTTACAGGTTCAGAGGTTCAGCCCATCATCATCAAGGTGGGAGGAGGGCAGCATCTAGGCAGGCATGATGCAGGCAGAGCTGAGACTTCTACATTTTTGTCTGAAGGCTGATAGCAGAATACTCTCTTCCAGGCAGCTGAGATGAGGGTCTTAAAGCCCACACCCACAGTGACACACCTACTCCAACAGGGTCACACCTTCTAATAGTGCCACTCTCTAGGCCAAGCATATACAAACTCTCACACACACATTTAAATTAACTATCATGTAAATTCTATAGTTTCTTCTATTAGTCAAGTGATCTGCTCTGTACTTTCTAACACACTATATTCAGCAAACATAAGGTGGTGTATTTTGTTTTTGACTCTTAAGAACTGTATTTTCTACTACCTCCTATGTTCTGGATCAACAATGGCTCTGTTGATTTCCTTTTCAAGGTGTAAAATACCATATTGTAAGTTTTACATTATTTATAATAGCTTTAGGTAAGATACATGTACACACATGTATAGTCACATACCATATAACTTGTAACCAACCTAAATATGTAAAACTGCTTATACATGTAATTTTATTTACAAATTCAGATGCTGTCCATACTGAATATTAATGCCTTTGCTCTTACTGAACTACCTCCAAATATTTCAGAAATAATTAATAATAATAATAATAATAATAAATAGCTCAAGAATCCTAACCCAAACTCAGCAAAAATATTAAATAAATAAATAAATACATAGATGACAGATAAATAAAAAGTACATGAAAAATAAATTTAAAGGATTAAAAAGGAGATATTACTAATCTAATTGCGGTTTGAGAATCTGTAGTTGGATCCTGTCACTGAGAGAGACAAAGTTTATCCGAAGTATTAAAATGCTGTTTTGTTTTGTTTTTTTTCAAAATACTTACTCTCTGCAAACAGAGTTAGGTACAGCTATATTTTAGTTTACATGCATTAAGTATCTTGAAACTTTTTTGTTCTACATCTAATTTGGAATATGGCCTTTTCTCTAAGATGATATAAGTGTGGGTTGCTAAGTATCTCTATAGACTTCTCAGATAAAGGTACAAAAGAAACTGACATACTGTATGCCATTCATTCCCCAGTGGAGTTTCTGTTAAGTGAATAAATCCAGCCCATCTTAAATCAGGACACTGTGGTGGAGGGTGCTAAAATTAAGCAGAATAAAAAATTTAAGTATCTGCTAGTAAAGAACCAGTGGCCAGCTAAATATAGCTGAAAATGAAATGAATCTGAAGTAAAACACTGAAAATGAACAATTTAATTATTTAAAGATTTACATGGGCTATTGATTTTTTTTCCTGCTTTAATTCTGAATGAAAGCTGAGCTTTATACAAAAATGAGGGAAGCAAAATCTGCCAGGATGGTGTGGGTCTACCCTCCTTTTCCCAGGGCACTGGAACTCAGGGGGCTCTCTGCAGGTTTTTAACAACGCAGCATATAACACCCCAGCAAGAAAAACACAAATCAATCAAGGCTCAGTTAACACATCTCCACCACCACAGAGCATACATAATAGACCTAATAAAACTATAAAGCAATTAAAAATAGTCAAACGGCTTGTGCAAACACATGAAAGGAAAAATACACCAAAGAGAGACATTCGCTAACGGGCTCCTTTGGTTGCAGCCCTGTACACTGCAAGTTTTCTTTTTGCAGAAATTTGGTTTCTGACCCATGCTGGTTTGTCCTATTTCCCTCTGTAAATCAATTCCGTCATTTTGTGTATAAAAAAGCACTGTCATTTTGCTTGCCAGCTCCTAGAACTTAGCCAAGATTATTATTATTTTTTTTTTATCTTAGCTGTTATAAAGAAAACCTTAGTGGGACTTTATTTAGTGGCACCCAAAATTGAAAGATCTACAAAGAGGAGAGAAAGCACCAGTTATTTCTGGAAATGTTTCTAGCATGTAGACACTGAGTGCTTAAGAGGTTTTCATTTAAATGGACATCTTCACTGAGAATACTGTAGAGCTAATACAGTCAATACAGTGAAGTTTTAATGAAACCTAGCTAGATGAAGCCAGAG
>CM052705.1:95367535-95404904 GCA_028551405.1 Uromys caudimaculatus | reverse complement strand
TCAGGGAAATGCAAATCAAAACAACTCTGAGATTCCACCTCACACCAGTCAGAATGGCCAAGATCAAAAACTCAGGTGACAGCAGATGCTGGCGAGGATGTGGAGAAAGAGGAACACTCCTCCACTGTTGGTGGGACTGCAAGCTGGTACAATCACTCTGGAAATCAGTTTGACGGACCCTCAGAAAAATGGACATAATACGACCTGATGACCCAGCTATATCTCTCTTCAGCATATATCCAGAAGATGCCCCAACATGTAACAAAGACTCATGCTCCACTATGTTCATAGCAGCCATATTTATAATAGCCAGAAGCTGGAAACAGCCCAGATGTCCCTCATCAAAGGAATGGATACAGAAAATGTGGTACATTTACACAATGGAGTACTACTCAGCTATTAAAAACAATGACTTAATGAAATTTGCAGGCAAATGGATGGAACTTGAAAATACCATCCTAAGCGAGCTAACTCAGTCCCGAAAATTCGTACATGGTATGTACTCACTGATAAGCCGGTATTAGCCCCAAAAATCAGAATGTCCAAGTTTCACTTAACAGTAACCACTGGACTGAGAGTGAGGTCCCAGATGGAGGGGTTGGAGAAAGGTCTGAAGGAGCTGAGGGTATTTATAGCCCCATGGAGGGAGCAAGAGCATCAATGGGCCTGAACCCCCCCCCCCCCCGGTCGTCCTGGAGTTCGGTCCACCAACCAAAGAATACACATCTATTGACCCATGGTTTGGACTACATATGTGGCAGAGGATGACCTCGATGGCCATCAGGGAGAAAGGAGAGGCCCTTGGGCCTGAGGGTGCTAGTAAAGGGGAATGTCAAGGTGGGAATATGGGGATGGGTTGGCGGGTAGGTGGGAGGAGGAATTCCCTCACAGAGGCGGGGAGGGGGAGGCTATAGGGGGTTTCCAAATAGGAGACCCAGAAAAGGGGAAACATTGGAAATGTAAATAAAGTATCAAAAATTAAGAAAAAAATAAATAAATAAAAATAATAATCTGTAAAAAAAAGTTTATTAGTGTTTTAGCCACCAATTATATACATGCAACAAATAAAGTTTTGCAAAATATCAGGCAAAGATTATATAGTTTATATTATTCAATAAGTAAGGTTTTCTTCTAAGTGTTCTCATGAGCCAGAAGGAATTTTGAAAGGATCTTAGATAGTATGCCTTGTTTTGAAATTTTCATGTTGTTTTTTTTTCTGTTAAAAGGATTTAGAATGAACTAGATCAAGAAATATAAATGAATCACTATTGAAACTAGTAAATTGAAAGATGATTTGAAAATTAAAAAAACAGTGCCACAAGTGCTTAGGTTTGTATGCAGTTTTCTATAAAATATACAAAGGTTAGTAGATGGGATATTGTTATAAAGATTATATAAGCAAAACTTAAACTTGTAGCCCTCAGACTAGTAACTGAGACATCACAGAAATACTGGGATTGTCTTCACTGATCCAGTGCATAAAACTTCCTGTTAAATTTTCAGTATTTCACTTTTAAATTAGACCAAAAAGATATAATTATCAAATACCCTAGTCTGGTTTCAAACAAAGAAAAACTTTTATGAAAATGAGTAGATAATCTGTTTTGATGGAACAGGACACATTTTTAAAACACTAATGAGTTATATTAGAAAATGAAACATTAAGAGAGAAAATAAAAGTCCTTGCAAAATAAAATCAGATAAGAACATCCAATAGAAAATTATAAAAGACAACAGAATTTAAGAAAAGCCATAAAGACATGAAAGGAAGAGTCCAAAAACATAATATCTAGAAAATTTAGGATTGTCTTATCAAAGAAAAGGATCATATTTGAGATATAACTTTATATATTAATGTCAAGAAATAAAGAAGAAAATCAGGGTTGCCTCATACTTAAGGAAAGATTTCCAAACCTGTAGTTCTTCATGGATGTTTCAAGTTAAGAAACCTTTTCAACTCTTTTACTATTTTTCCGATACTCCTGGGATTCAGTACAGAGATCTTCAGATTTAAGAATATCAGTTTGAAAATCAAACCTGGTCAGAGAACACTAGGAACTATCTACTCAATGCCATTATGGAAAAAAGATATTTCAAATCTAAAACTAGCATAGAGCATAGAGCCTATGGGTATGGACCATAGAATATAGCATAGACCGTAGAATGTATCGAGTGAGAGGATGCTTATATAAGTGTCAGAGAGAAGAAAAGTATCAACATACAAAGAACATTGGATCGTAGAAGATGATCCAATGGGAAGATGATCCAATAGAGGATGGGAGGATGGGAACTGTGCACCAAGGCACAGGAGCTTGGGGGATTTTAGAGAGCCAGAAGAGAACACTAGAAGTGAAGGATTCTCTGTACATTGGCATCCTCCATCGTGAATACCAACAAAGGATGGTAAGTTGAACTTCATGTCAGGAACTTCCTGCCTCCTCACTACCTGCAAATGCTTTCAGCTTATTAACATTGCTGCCCTAAGTGTCTCAGCTTACCTCAGGCTTCCGGCATGCCGTCCTAATCCTTCTTTGTAACTACATCTTTGGTTCACTAATTTCTTAGATTACTCATGATTCATAGACTCTCTGGCCTATATGAACTTTATGATTATTTTGATTCCTTCCTCACACAATTGACTATTTTTACTGTTTCCCAAATCAATTGCTTGGGATAAGGCATACAACACTCTTCTATGGACTACCCCATAAGCCTTTAACATAGTCTTGGGTTGACTGTTTTCAGTCTATTAACACAACCTGTGTTCAAGTGTAGTCATAATTAAATCTGTCTGTGGATAAGGCTTAGCATTGCAAAAATTGCTTTAGAGAAGTCTCTGTGTAAGAAGTTCCCAAAGTAACAATTATAAAATGAGGTCTATATTCATAAAGGACATTCACATGCAGTTGTGAATGTCTTACAGATGAGTTATTTTCAAATCAATAAGAACAATTATGAAAGAACGAGAAGTGATGGGTTTCCAAGTTCTATTATGTAAAATGTAGGATCATATTGTGTTTAAAGGAACCAACCTGGCAAAACAATGCTGGATGCTGAGGAAGCCACTGAGGTGAACCACCCTCAGGACTTGGATATCTTTTAAGCATAGTTTGAACAGTTTGAAGAATAAATCTTTGTTTTAAAAAGAAGTTGTTACCATTACTGTACACTGAAACTGGATAAAGGAGAGCCGTTTCTCCTTCTTTGAAATAAAAATGTATGTGTGCCGTCAGATGCCATCGGCAGCAGTGTGGAAGGATGGTTGTGTCTGACAGGTGTACAGCATGGGCTAATTTCTCATTCTGCTGCATGTGCTGATTAGCCTAGGTGTAGCTGTGGTCTCTCTGTCCAGTTCACTGTTTCATGGCATTAAGACACTTTGGTTTTCAGATTCTTCTTTGTGGTGGTATGCTTTGGTTTTAACACATTCCATTTAAATATCCTGTAATATGTATAAAAAAAAAAAAAAAGCCAAAGATCAGTGAGTTACAGATGGGTATCTAAGACCACATATAAAGATTCTATAAGAAAGTAAATTGTGAACTCTAATTATGGTTTCAGATAAAAATATTTGGAACCTTATACCAAACCATCTCAGAAGAGAGTGAGAAAAACACTTCATGAAGAAATGCAGAGGGGATTGTGAATTGCAGCACTGACATCATTTTTAAATGATCATCATTATTACTTCATTTGTCTTTGATGTGGGGAAATGGGTCAGATGAAGAGTTGAAATATTTAATTTTAAAACTACATTATCAGTTGCTAAGTGAGAAGACTGGAAGCATAAAATGTGAGGTTTCATGAATGGAGGCTGAAATGGTCACAAATGACAGCGAGTGGGAAATTCTGCAAAGCTCATCGAAGATGGTAAGAAACTGTATTCAATATAATTAATTATAGCAATTTTATATACATTCTGTAAAGATACTGAGTTCCATCATGTAGGAGTCACAACTATATGAGAAATTTGTATAGAAACATCAAATTATTAATTATGGAGACATGATAATGTTATTCTCATAGTTACTGTTATCATTCCTGTGATAAAACATCATGGTCAAGGCAACTTTGAAAGGAGAGGATTTACTGGGCTTATACATCTGCATCACTGTTCATCATCCACAGATGTCAGGGCAGGAATTCAAGTAGGGCGGAAACCTGGAGCCTGAGCCATGCAGAGGCCATGATGGGGTGAAGCTTACTGGTTTTCTTCCTCTGACTTGCTCAGTTTGCTTTGTAATAGAACTCTGGACCATCTACCCAAGGATGGCAGAATCCACAGTGGACTATGCCCTCTTCCATCAATCACAAGTAAAAGGTAAATACCATAAAGACTTGCCTACAGCCCAGTCTTATGGAGGCATTTTCATAGTTGAAGTTACCTCTTCACAGATGACTTTAGCATGTGCCAAGTTGCCATAAAACAGTACAATACAGTTACAAGAAAATTCCAAGTTTAGAACATTATAATTGAGTTTTTAAAGGTTCTTTAAATAAGATCTCAGAATATTTTATAGAAATCTGTTATTTAGTGACGGCCGCATTCATAATGACCCTGATGGTCCACCATCCGTATATTGCATATATTTGCTAGATCTATTGGTCAGTCTATGTTCAATGTGATTAATGGAGAATAAATCATTATAGCCATATCTAAAGTGCTTTAGTAAAGACGAAGACCAGAGGCACCAGATGGAATAAAAGAATTCTGTGGGCTGAGATGCTAAGCAGTTAAAAGTAATTGTTTTCATCCACAGGCCCAAGGATTTATTCACAGCATCTACACAGTGCTTCACAAATCTCTGGACCTCCAGGTCAGCAAATCCAACCTTCACATCTGGCCTCTGGAGATGCTAGTCACATATGTGATACGCTTACAAACATGGATATCAGAGATACTTTTTTATTAATGAAAATAGATAGAGTGATAAAGGTATATAGATTAATACATGCATATTCTACAAGTGTCTCAAGTCTCTGCTGATCTCTGAAAATAAACCACATTAAAAGTTAACATTTACCTATAAACTGATCTATAATTTAAAATCTGATATTAAGGCAATAAAGAACTCTTCCTATGACCATATTTTCTGGTTCTTTACAGTCATCTATCACCTATCTATCTCTATCTATCATCTATCTATCTATTTATCTAATCTATCTAATCTATCTATCATCTATTATATATGTCATCATCTATGTCTGTTTATCTCTCTCTCTCTATATATATATATATATAAATTGTCTAATATATATATCATTATATAATACATATTGACTTTATTTAAAACTAAAAATAAATAGTACAAGTGTGATATATAATGAGAAATATTCTGAAAAATTACAATGAAGAATGCAGTTCTCTGAACTCCATGAGACCTTTGACCTTCATATGATTCATAAGTTGATATCAGTTTCTAAACACGAAGCAGATTATTTTTCCCTCATGAAGGGGAAGGTTTTCCACAAGTGGATTTTGTTTTTCAGAGTGCATCTATCCTACCTTTCTGAGAAGCATTACGATTATTATATTTTTCTAGTTCTATTCTCCCCTGTGGGATCCTGTTCGAGAAGAGAAAAAGCAGGCTTGATGTGAAGTAAGTGCAGGCGTTTTGCAGGCTGTAATTGATGAAAGAATGAAATGCATTGACTCATTGAGAACAGAAAATTGGAGTCCAGGATTCCATTAGAAATCTCTTCTACTTCCTAGATCTTTTTAAAGATTTCCAAAATCCTTTTGTTTGCCCTCACATGCTGATTCCATCAGTTCTGATTAACCTCCATTTATTTTGGAACAATGCATTTGCCCATAAAAGTCAAGCAGACATTTTTTTTAAGTTATGTTGCTAAGAAAAAAAAGAAAGGAATGATTTCCTAATTAAGTAATCATCCATCACCTTCTGCCACTAAGGATCTGCTATTAACGACTTATAATTCAGGGCAGGTAGAAGATAGCACAGGATTCAGTGTGAATGCCTTTTACTGGAGTCAAATACTCCTTCTGAAGAAAAACTCTGTGCCAGTCATTAGCTTTGGATTAAAAAGCACCAAGAATATTAATATAAACCATCATATTGTACAAAATATTTGTAGGGTTTATTGCATTCCTTTCTACTGCTGTCTTTGTAAGATGGATGATATTCACTCATGATGTAGGTCAGAAAATAATGAAAGATTCGAAATAGTCAAAGTTTATACTAATAAATATGAGTACAGAGAAATGTTGTCTAGCTCTTACATTTCAAAATGATCTTTCTGATATCAATTTTATTTTTTTCCTCCAAGGGACAATCAGACAGCAGAGAGGAGAGAGACAGAGAGAGAGAGAGAGAGAGAGAGAGAGAGAGAGAGAGAGAGAGAGAGATTGAGAAAGCACTTAATTTTCAGACAAACTTCTATTGTGTATCTCAGATTTGCTTTGAAGTTACTTTTTGCCCACTCAGTCACCCAAGTCTTGAAATCACAGATGTGTACCACCAAACATGGTTGTCATGATGTATATCTTACTGATTTGGAATTACAAGATCTTTCTGATCCTCTTCCTGGAATATGGGTTTGATTGCTAGGATACCATTTGGATGTACTTTGTCTATGAAAAAGTGATCAATTCAAATTCGGAAAATAATGTCTAACTAGAACTTTAATGTTAGTTGAAATTAGATGTGAAGAGCTCTTTACCATATTTAGTGTCAAATCTAAATAAGTGAGGAATGTATAGAGAAGGAGTAAATATAATTAGAACTGTTTCTGAAACTATAAAAATGTGTTTGTTTTATGTATAGAACTTATCTTTTCTGAAGCAGAATTTGTTCAGAAAGCATTGAAATATGTACTAGGAAGATTATCAATTATTCCCTTGCTATATAATTCACCTTGTCATATAAAGCATGAAATACTCTTCAAGAACTCTCCCACCTTGTAGTAATGGCAACTTCACTTCCTTGTTTATTTGTTTAGGTCAGAATTTATCACCAAAGGCAGTGTACTTATTATCCTGTGTACTGGCTGGTTTTGTGTCAACTTGACACAAGCTGGAGTTATCACAGAGAAAGGAGTTTCAGTTGAGAAAATGCCTCTATGAGATCCAGCTATAAAGCATTTTCTCAATTAGTGATCAAGGGGGGAGGGCCACTTGTGAGTGGTACCATCCCTGGGCTGGTAGTCTTGGGCTCTATAAGAAAGCCAGCTGAGCAAGCCAGGAGAAGCAAGCCAGTAAGCAGCATCCCTCCATGGCCTCTGCATCAGCTCCTGCTTCCTGACCTACTTGAGTTTCAGTCCTGACTTCCTTTGGTGATGAACAGCAATTGGGAAGTGTAAGGTGAATAAACTCTTTCCTCCCCAACTTGCTTCTTGGTCATTGTGTTTGTGCAGGAATAGAAACCCTGACTAAGATATCCTGTCTACAAATACCAACATTTAGTTAAATTTAAAGAAAAAAACAAAAACATTACTTAACTAAAGATACAAACTTCACACCTTAAATGAAGGAACCATAGTTGGGTATAGAGTAAATTATCCAAAATAATTTTCTTTTCTTTTTTTTTTTTTTTTTTTTTTTTTTTTTTTTTTTTTTTTTTTTTTTTTTTTTTTTGATTTTGGTTTGGTTTGGTTTGGTTTTTGGTTTTTCGAGACAGGGTTGGCTGTCCTGGAACTCACTCTGTAGACCAGGCTGGCCTCGAACTCAGAAATCCACCTGTATCTGCCTCCCAAGTGCTGGGATTAAAGGTGTGCACCACCACTGCCTGGCAAAGATTTATTTTTATTTTATGTATGTGAGTACACTGTAGCTGTCTTCAGACACACCAGAAGAGGGCATCATATCCCATTACAGATGGTTGTGAGCCACCATGTGGTTGCTGGGAATTGAACTCAGGACCTCTGGAAGAGCAGTCAGTGCTCTTAACCACTGAGCCACCTCTCCAGCCCCTAATAATTTTCTTACTCATACTTATCAGACTAAAATTTTAACCCTTTGTTATTTTTAAAAAATCCACATTTAAAATATATTAACAATAGCTCTTGTTCACTGTCCTTGCCTCCAGATTTTCTCCACATGGACAAACTGTTACCTCAGGATCCTGCCACCACTAATTGAGGCTTCTTTCTTTGCCTGCCTCACTGTGATGGTTGCTCCCCACTAGCAGTGTGAACAAACACAAATGTTTCTTCTCTTGAGCTGTTTTTCACATTGATGAGAAAAACCAATATTGTATCATCTTACACTAATTAGAGTGTTCTTAACATATTGATATTTAAACAATTCAAATCCATAGATGTATAAACTCTCTCAGGAAGGATAGAGAGAAAAGAAGAAAATCAAAGTGCTTGTCAAGGGATGCCAATATTTGAATGAACGGGGGGTGGGAGGGAGGTGAAGAAAAAGTAAGAGCATGTAACTTCTCAAAATATTGTGGACATCATGTTTCCTCAAGTCTAAGAACCGAACTGAACCTGTAGATCTGAAATCATTACTAGGAGGAGTAAATCCACATGGTTGCTGATATAGTCCTTGCAACTAATAGGGCCTCGAAGGAATAGAATTGTTCTTATTTTTGTTTTCCAGGTTTTTCTTTACTTAATCCCTTTGCTATACTGTCTCATCTCTTTAAAAATGCAATATTAGGAATGAAAACAAAGTTCAGAATTCTGCTTCTGTACATTAAATGCAATGGCAGCTAATTATCTAGGCTGAGGTCAATCTGGATCCTGTCCGTGTTCAATGGTTGTATAGTATAATGCCTACCTATGTACCTTGGAGCAAGACCATTTCAAAGAGCATTGATTAACTTTAAAACAGCAAGTTAAGGCTAGAAGTCATGCACAGCACCCTTATTCTTGATCTTTTTTTCTACTTCCCAGAGCAGTTTGTATCTCCTCTCTGAAGTACTTATAGAGTATTGTTTAATTTTGTATTCCCTTGTGGCTGGTCTGAAATAAGTAGAGAATGCTATCAAAGTTCATTTCTTTACCTCACGTAAGAGAATGATGGAGAACTTAGGACCAATTCAATTTAACAGCAGCAGCAGCAACAACAACAATATTAATGAAAATGGTGTTTAAATATCAGGTTGGTCTTTACATTCATATATATATATATATATATTTTACTTCTTCCATATATAAGTCTAAGAGCTAGAAGTTTGCCTGCTTGGATTAACTTCCTTTATTTTTCTGAAAGTATTTACTTTTATAAAAGTCTGATAACTCAGGTATGGCAAATACTAAGAATTAATCTTGTATGGTTGAATATCATATAACATATTTTGAGAACAAAGTAATATCACTAAGTTCATGACAAGAAATTATTATTTGGGGCCAAGACAGACAACATGGTGGTGAAGAAGGCTCTTGTTCTTTCATAGGACCCAAGCTGAGTTTGGAGCACTTTGCAGGGTTGTTCATAACTCCAGCTCCACAGGATCTGATGTTCTTTTCAGGCATCAGTGGGTACCTGAAAACATATGGCATATACTCATACAGACACATACATATGCACATAAATTTTAAAAATGAAAAGAACTTATGTTCTTTCTAAAATAATACTAAGTAGTGCTTTTATGAGCACATTTTAGCACTGGGTCCTTACCCCATTTCTAGGTGTTTCTCTCCCATCTGCTTCCTTTTTGCCTCCTCCTCTGCTGTCTCTCCCCTCTGATCCTGTGTGTCTCTAAAAAGTTAAAAATTATCAATGGGTTTATGTCAGATTTTAATACCCTGTCTTCTGCTTTGTAATCTCAGTGTTTGTAATCTCCTCTCTGTAGTAACTTCTCTTAGAGTTCATTATGTAGCACCTTAGTTATTTCTGAGCCACTCCTACTGTGTTCCGTGGGACATTCTCTTCTATGAGTCATCAGCCTATGAGGGTCTAATATTCCACAATACTACACACACAGCAAATAAACTTCATGATAAGAAATGATAATAATCAAAACACTAATAATCACGTTATTTTCCCTTAATATGTTTGTTATCTCATTAACGGTTCCTATCAATTGAACCACGTCATTGATCTTCTAGTAAGTTCCTCGTATTTGATGCTCCTGGTATCAAAAACAATCTCACCAAAAGAAAACATCATGGGCATTATTTTTAACTTAATTTAATTATTTTTACTTATTCATTTTACATCCTGCTCACTGAACTCCTCCTGGTCACCCCCTATCACAGTACTTCATCCCATCCCATTCCATCCCCTTCTTCTCTAGGTGAGCGGGGGTCCCTGGGCCTTCCCACACCGGGCACTTCAAGTCTTTGCATTGCTAGGTGCTTTCTCTTCCAGTCAGTCCAGACAAGGTAGCCCAAACAGGAGAACATATTCCACATACAAGCACTAGCTTTTCAGATAGCCTTAGCTCTACTTGTTCAGGACCCACAGGAAGGTCAAACTGCACATCTGCTACAAATGAGCAGGCAGGCTTATATTATTTGGTTGGTAGTTCAGACTCTGAGAGCCCCAAGAGTCCATTCTAGTTGACTCTGTTGGTCTTCTTGTGGAGTTCCTATCCCCTTTGGGCCTGCAATCCTTCCTCTTCCATAAGAGTCCCCGAGCTCCATTCAGTTTTTTGCTGGGAGTGTCTGTATCTGCCTGAGTCAGCTGCTGGGTGGAGCCTCTCATAGGACAATATGCTCCTGTCTGTAAGCATAACAGAGTATCATTAATAATGTTAGGGATTGGTGCTTGCCCATGGGATTGGTCTCAAGTTGGCCTGACCATTGATTGGACATTCTCTCAGTCTCTACTTCCTCTCCCATGCCTGCATTATTTGTATACAGTATAAATTTTGGATTGAAAATTTTGTGGGTGGATTGGTGTCTCTATCAC
Organism: Uromys caudimaculatus; assembly: GCA_028551405.1. Lineage (NCBI taxonomy): Eukaryota > Metazoa > Chordata > Mammalia > Rodentia > Muridae > Uromys > Uromys caudimaculatus. The sequence goes on along the minus strand of CM052705.1, from coordinate 95,394,079 downwards.
TCCACTGAGGTTCCTATCTGGATCCAGGAGACAGCACAGGCATTTTAAAGAAAACATCATGTCTTCATCCTGTAGAGCCCAGTTTCTTTCACTCATTTCATTTCAGGCAGAAAACAAACTATATAAATTAGAAATTTCACAGTTGTGAGTAGCAGGCTATATTTTCAAGGTGACACTAGACAGTTCAAATACTTGAAGAATAAAAGTGAGTAGGGTTTCTGCTGTTCTTTTTACTTTCTTTTTAGACTAGCACATGGCAATCAAAATAAAATTTCCTGTCAACCCCCAAGAAAAATCCCATGACCTTGTCAGCACAACTGAAAATGGATTTCCAAGGAATGGAAAGTGGGGGACTTAGTACACTCTTACTGTTCTGTTGACTCTCCCTTTAGTTTTAAGGTCTGGGGGCAACATTAGTTTTTGTTGTTGAGCACTAAGCTATAGCAATAACTCAAATATATGTAAATAAATTAAATGTCTCCCAGATGTGCTCTGCTGTGCTGTGAACATTTTTCTTGGCTAAACTCACTGCAACATGAGCATAGCATCCTCAGTCTCTTGGCAAAGCTTTTCTCCTTGCTTGTCTTCTGTCTTCCCTGACACTGCTGTCCTGACTACTGAAGTTGTTCCTTCATTTTTTATTATCCGCTCTGTTCTTTGTTCGCTTCATTTAATAACTTACTTGCTGTACTCAGTCTTTTGTCTGAAAGATAATGTGTATCATGGTGTTTTGCAATGTTTTACACTGGTCTGTCATTTATAGACAATACTGGTATTTTATACCTGAAAGGATTGAAATAATTGCCTCAGATTTCTTTTTGTTTGATTTTTTTTTCCCTGAGTTTCTGAGCACAGGCTTTTCAGCATGAGGTAACCCACACTGAAACATCAATTTCTCCATTTCGTCAAAACTAGGTAATTATGAAGATACTTGAACTTAATTAACTTTAATTTTTCATCATCATATGAATGACAGTATATTTATTTCAGGAATATTTGAAGAGTTACTTGAGATAATCATTACTGGGTGTTATGCAAAAGACGTTCAGAAATACTTTATAAATAAATGGGTAATATAATTAATCCTATTCAGAAAATGAGGTATAGATACCACTGAACCAGTAGTGGTGTTGCCTTGTTTCCACAGATAATTTTATAGATATGCATATGATGAACTTATAATTATTCTTATTTTGTCAATACAAATATGTAAACGTAATTTAATTTCCTGCATTAAGTTATCCTGGATTAAAAAAATACAGCAGTTAAAAGATAAAATGCCCAAGTGTGCCTCCTACAACAAAGTAAAGTTTGTGAAGCTTAGAGGGCATGGTGCCATCCTCATCAGGGTTCATACAGATAAGCTAGTGAGATATCTCACCTTGAGCCCCATTAGCAATGATGTTAGTGTTGTATTTCTTTTAAGTAAACTCACTGAAAATTTAACTTTATTCTATGATAGCAGATCAAGTCAATAAACCAGTGTCAGAGACCTCATATAAGTTTGGGTGCCCAATCTCTTTCAAAGTCTCACTGATGATAATAGGTCCATGAGAAGAAGGACTAACTACTGCTGTCCTGCTGATTTAGTAGGCAAGCTTTAAGAAAAATACATCTATGTAAAGAAAAATATGCCATTTACCCATGCCCTATCTACTCTTTCTTTCCTAGACAAAACAGTTGCGATTTTATGGAGCAAGGATAGTCTACAGTTCTTCACCTCACCCTGCATGAATTAACTTATGAATCAAATCAAGAAACTTAGCCTGTCTGACTTCATGTAATAAAGAAATCGAAGTCTATTACCTAAACACTTTTATCACTCCAAAATGATGTCACAGTTACTATTTATTTGTAAGATATATATGTGTGTGTGTGTGTGTGTGTGTGTGTGTATATATATATATATATATATATATATATATATATATATATATATATTCCATGGTTCTCAAAAAACAAGCTTGTGTGACAAACTAATCACGCAATTTTTAAGGCTCCAGCTGTGTTTCATTCTCATTGAGAGAAGCAGCCAGAGTATAGAAAGGAAAGATGCCTCTATTGTTTGTTTGGGGATTGCAGGTATTTTTAGCTTTCTATTTTTTTGGAAGTTCACTATAGAACATGCAATTTTGAGGCTTTTATGAAAAGAAATCTCCTCAATTTTTTTTTCGCGATGTGAACGTCGTAATCCTTTTCAACTACCGGTAATGAGCTGATATGTCTCTAGGTCCTCAGAACCTTCCTTGGGTTATTAAAGAAGTAGTTCATTATAAATGAAAGTAAAGACTTAACAATAGAACAGGCAATTAAAATAAAAAGAATTCTCAAAATTCAAAGGAAGCACAAAAAAATTAATATAAAAAAATTGAAAAGGTTACAGGAGACATTTCAGTGGTTGGAATAAGCCCTCACAAAGGAAGAAGAAAATATCTATTTTGAAGGTTCTTCAGATATATATGAAAATTTGTTTATTATTAAATTTATTTTTGCCTGAGTAAAAATAAGAAATGTTTCTCACTCTATCATCATGTTGATTTCTAGCTATAATTTTTCATCTAGTGTCTCCAACGTAGGAAGAAAAACTCAATCTGAAGACTCTGCTCATTTTGGTTGTTTTGTAAAGAAACACTATCAACGAGAAAAGAAACTGTTCCTTTCTCAGAGAGACATTTATTTAGATGTCTTCACATATATGTCATTTGTGTGTCTGAGAAATAATGTTGTTATTCTGTGTGATAAGCTCATTTGTTAATAAAAAAAATTATGTCATACATACACCAGAACAACAGGCTTCAAAAATACAGCACTATTATACTGTGACATAATTAGTGTCCCTCCTGATAGAGATGATAGAGTAGCCACTGAGATCACCCACATGCACTTTTATTTACACGAAGATATTTCTAATGTAATTAATTTATCTATATTTTCTGAGAAAGAAGAAAATGATTATTAGTTCAAATTTTTATTTTGTGTTTTAATATTCAACAATATAATCTATAAAATCAGGAGAATTAAACCAGAGAAACTGGTTTGTAGGTTGAGTTAATGTAGTAATAACCATAACAAATTAATATAACAAGCATAATTATAATAAAATCAAAATTATGGAATTATTTCTTTTTATACTAAATATTTTCTTTATTTACATTTCAAATGTTACCCCTTTACTGGTTTAAGCTCCTGAAAACCCCTATCCAATCCCCCTCCCCCTGCTTCTATGAGGGTGCTTCCCCACCCACCGATTGACACATTCCTGCCTCCTCGCTCTCGAATTCCCCTACACTGGGGAATCAAGCCTTCATAAGACCAAGGGCCTCTCCTCCCATTGATACCATCTTATGCTACATATATGACTGGAGCCATGGGTCCTTCTGTGTGTACTCTTTGGTTTGTGGTTTAGTCCCTGGGAGCTCTGGGAGGTATGGTTGGTTGATATTGTTCTTTTTATGGGGTTGCAAACCCCTTCAGCTCCTTCAGTCCTTCCTCTAACTCCTCCATTAGGGACCCTGTGGTTAGTCCAGTGCTTGGCTGTAAGCCTCTGCCTCTGTATTTGTCAGTCTCTGGCAGAGCCTCTCAGGAGAGAGCTATATCAGGCTTCTGTCACCAAGCACATCTTGGCATCCACAGTAGTGTCTGGGTTTGGTGGTTGCATACAGGATGGATCCCCAGGTGGGGCAGTGTCTGTATGGTCTTTCCTTCAGTCTCTGCTCCACACTTTGTCTGTGTATTTCCTCCCATGAGTATTTTGTTCCCCCTTCTAAGAAGGAACAAAGCATCACACTTTAGTCTTATTTCTTCTTGAGCTTCATGTGATCTGTTAATTGTATCTTGGGTATTCCCAGCTTTTGGGCTAGTATCCACTTATAAATGAGTGCATACCAAGTGTGTTCTTTTGTGATTTGGGTTACCTCACTCAGGATGGTATTTTCTAGTTGCATCCATTTGCCTAAGAATTTCATGAAGTCATTGCTTTTATTATTATTTTGTGTTATTATTATTATTATTATTATTATTATTATTATTATTATTAAGAAAGATTATGTGGCTCACAACGTTCCAAACATGCTGTGGATCCAAAGATGATACTGAACTTACAGTCTTCTCTCCATCACCTTCCAATTGCTGTGATTGCTAGCACACGCTAGCTTTAATATTTTCCTTTATGTGAAAATGACATTATTTCCCTTCAAATGAAATATTCTTGAATATTCTTGAAGTGATCCAGGAAGTCTGTAGAGTGATGATTTAACATTGTAGTAGGGGCTCAGGTTAAAATTAAAGGCTTTCACTGCATGTGCTTTTAAAATGTAATCATTAGACAATTTTCTTCAATATTTAATTTTTATTAATTTTTTGAGAACATCATACAATGTGTTTTTCTCTCTTTAACCTCCACACCCAACTCCTGGTAGGCACATTTTCCTGTACATACTCACCTTTCTTCCTTCCTTTCTTTCTTTCTTTCTTTCTTTCTTTCTTTCTTTCTTTCTTTCTTTCTTTCTTTCTTTCTTTCTTTCCTTCTTTCCTTCTTTCCTTCTTTCTTCCTTTCTTTTCCTTTCTTTTCTTTTCTTTCCTTTTCCACTCATCAAGTCCAATCGATCCATCGAGTCCAATTGGTGCTACATTATATTCTTGGAGATGTGACCCTCTATTGGAATGTTGTCAACATACCTACCAGGGACAACATTCCTAAAGAAAACTAACTCTCTTTTTCTCTCTTGTCTGTAATTAATTGCTAATATATCCTTAGCTAAGGATGGGAGTTCATCTCTGTATGTTGAAGTGTGTTATATTATTGCTTAAGTTTTGCATGAGGCTTGTGTATCTATCATAATTTCTTTGTGAGTTCCTATGTGGATTTGCCTTGTTGAGTTTTGGGGATACCTTTTCCTTGTCTTTATTTACCTCCGCTGTCTCTTAAATTCTTTCTACTGCTCCCCTCAATGATTCTTGAGCTTTTTGAGGAATATATACACATATATTTAAATATAATGACTTGGACAGTCATTCAATGGTACTACAGTTCCCTAACCTTGTAGTAAGTCCTCAGGTCAATTCTTAAAATCTGAAGGAGTAAATATTTTGAAACAGCTCAGTGGAAGCTGTTATGTAAAATCATACTAAACTGCAATTTTCTAAATGTTACATATGGAGTCTGAGGACCTAGATAACAACTACCTAAATTTATGCAAACATGAAAGCTTTCCATATCCCAGAAGGAATTCAAAATATTCATCTAAACATCTGGGTTTGGTAACACTTTATATCTATAAGATTCAAGTCAGTTGTATCCATGTAAAATAAACTTGTACAATAAATTCATGCAAATAAAAAGATAATCCAGTCTCACTTGGCAATGTTTATTCTTAAATCACACTGCATATCTTAAATCAAACTAAATAAGCTATTTGACATAGATAATATTTTATTTATGATAAAATCGCTTAAATAGATTATATCTTTGTCTAAATTTATTTTAGTTTAGTATCCATATGTTCTGATCACATTACTTAATTTAACAGGCATTATATGACTCTTGCAATATAGAAATACAGATGTTATCATATGACATAGACCACTACTTTAAAATTTTTAAATGAGGTATGATTCTTGTGTCAAAATCTTACAGACATATGACTGTCATATATATCATTGCTTTTGAGAATTCAAAGACATTGAGATTCAAAGTGTTATAAAGAAGTTAGTTTGAACCAATCTTGAAGATGATCCTGGCAGTCTTTATGCCATTAGTTATAATTTCTGGAGGTTGTGTTCTACTAAGTGCTCCTAAGTATAATTTAACAGAAAAAATATTGTGAAACAACATATGAGCTAAAATTTTAGGAGTAAAGAGATAAATTCTCCAAAGCAGATGATGGAAGAAAAAAAATGTCTCCAGTGCAAGGCCTCACTTACCCAGGTATCAGCCAGACAGAATAGCACTTGATTTAGATCAGATTGACTTGTACACTGGCTGTTGAGAATAGCAATGTAACCAAGAATTGTCAAGCAACGCTCACTGCAGTAGAGAGAGGATTATTCACATACCTATTTTTCATTTGTCTCCTTTGCCTCCAAGGAGAATTTTATTCTTCATTTTTACAGAGAAGAATAATATATTAAAGAATTTATAGCTAGAAATTATTTACCTCCTCTTAGATACAAAATATGAAATTCCCTGGAGAAAAAAACATAACATATTCATATTAGATAAGGAGACATGGCTAATGGGATAAATAATGACAGCCCTGTGAGTTGAAAGGGAGTAAGATATTAGGTCATATATTACATACAATATATTACTGTATAGTTACTAGAGAAGAATTCACACACAAAAAAAATACAGTTTGGCAATTGAGTGGCCAAACCCAAGAAAGATGCATTGGTATATCTAAGACTCATTATTCTATTATTGTTAGCACACCTATTCTTACTGACATTTAGCTTCACTTACAGACATTAACACAACACACACACACACACATACACACACATACTCAAACATACACACACACACACACACACACACGTATGAAGTTCTCATGAACACATAAATATATGGGAAAGCTGCTGTTCTCTAGGTACATCTAATTTTTCTTTTTTCTTTTTTCTTTTCCTTTTTTTTTGTTATTTCTAAAAATTTCCTCCTTTTATATAAAGACAGAATGAGATAAAGTAGTCTCCATTCCATACAATACAGGAGACACTTTTGTGGTCACAGACATAACAGCATCTTCTGTTGCAATGAGTTTAACTCTCTGGAGACATAATATAGTCTATCTGAACACATCTCTCAGTTCTCCAATGTCCTAGCTGGATATAGAAATAACTTTGTCCCGTAAACATCTAGTTATTACCAATTGTTCACAATAGCAACAAAGAAATTGCAGTACTTTAGCCAAGAAACATTGACTTTTGAAAAGTGAACTTTATGATACCGGGTAGAACCAACTCCTAGTGAGATAAATTCTCTATGTCAAGCCACTAGATATAAACAATTAAGTACCAGAGGAGCCTTCCTTTAGGCTCTGAAGATATTTTGAATGCTTCCTCATCTCTAAACCTATAACATTTTAATTCTATAGAAATGTGGCTATTATGACTGATCGAAATAATCTATACGAATTGGTAGACTTAGTATTATTAATTGTGTTGTTGTTTGTAAAATATTACTTTTAGAGATAATACTTCTAGAACATTCTTCTAACTGCCTTTAATATATTTCAACATTTGTTTTAATTTTATGTTAAAATTCAGTACCATTCTTTAAAGGAGAATACTCTCTTAGAACATGGGTCATGCATTTCATTTAGACACTATGTGAAGTTTTAACAAATGATGATTAAAATATATTTGTGTGGTTTAGAACTCACAATACTTAGTGACGTTAATGAATGCTTCATGAAATCCTCTAAGAAAAGCTATGCTGTTTGATTCCCATTGCAGTGACAAAATATCAGAGGAGACTAGCTTAAGGAAAGAAAGTTTCATTTTGGTTCACAGTTGCAGAGATTACTGAATCATATTCTTCTGGCCTAATTATTTCTTGTTCTATGGTTAAGCTGATCATCATAATTTAAATGTGGAGAGACAAAACTGCTTACCTCAGAGTAACCAGAAGGCAGAAAGTAAGGGAAATGAAGCCTGGGATCTCTTTCAGATCTACATCCCTAGTCAACTTCTTCCTCAAAAGAGGATCCAATTCCACTTTCCCCCAATAAGTCCATGCAATTGTAAATCTGTCGCTGGATTAATCTGTTAAGTATGTCAGAGTCTTCCAGATTCAATCACTGCTGCTGATTAGATGAACTGTATGGGAATGAAGGCTTTACAGCATGAGGTTTTGGGAGCCCCTCTACAGAATGATGTGAACATTATACCAGCATTTACAACTCACATTGAAGGAAATGAACGACTTTGCATGTAGTTACTTGATTTCATAATACTTTCTTCTAAATGAAGTATTTTGTAGTTCACATATGGTTCAGAACCTAGCTTTGAGATGTCTTCTTTAGGAGATGATAAAGTGTATTTTAACCAAGCTTCCAGTGATAAATGAAAACACAGTTTTCTGTTCTAAGTATGTGCATTGGCCCACAAATGAGAGATGAGAGAGTGATATGAAGATAGACCTGGTCAAAGAAAAAAGACAAAGAAGTCTGTCTGAATCTTCTGTTAAAATGTGTGACTAAAAATGTAGGTGATAACACTTTAAATGAGGACAGATTGCATTCTAAGCTAATTAGGTACTGTTAGTGATAGTAACAGAAGAAAGGGACATTTTAGTTACCTTTAATCTGATGCTTGAAGTCATATGCCAGTAAACTTTGTGTGTGAGTCATTGTAGTCATGCTTTCTCAGGTTAAATTTCTGATGAGGAATAGTCTCCTAACAAAATATGAGCTAGACATGCTTTGGGTGAGTAAGCGGTTAAGAATCCTACTTCTCATTTCTTAGTCATCCAAATACCACCTAGAATTTTTTATGAATATAAAAGATCATAAGTTTTAGAATGCTAATTGAAACCCTGTTGTTTAACTTGCAGCACTCTAAGGATTTATCTTCAAGTGCTTGACAAGACTCTTTAATTGAAGTATCACTTATGTGCCTATAAACATGTCAAGATATGGATTAGATGCTATTAACTTTGTTATTAAAAAAGCTAATTGTGTATTTTGTTTATAATTGTGTATTTATAGCTATCCTATAGTTAACAAAGTTTGAATAAGACTCAGGTCATAGTTCATTCACACTATTAAAATTAGATTCACATTTTTATCTAAGCTTTATCACTAGGGGGACATAATCATGGAAAACAGAAGTCGTTCATCGAAGCATGGGTTAAATAAAAAACAGGGTGGGGATGGTCATCTAGAGAAGATTAATTGTATTTCTTTTGCTTATAACTGAATTCTAAAGACTTCCTTTGTGGTTATGCATGTTGTTCCCACCAATTGAAACTCTACTACTCATATCTTGACCTTTGCCTCTGTTCTATCTCATCACATAGCATCCTGAGCATCTCTGGCTTGTGCCAACACAGTGGTAGGAGAATTATAATGCATGGAGATATGACGTTTACATGTAAGAGTAGAATTTTCTACCAGTGAGAAAAGCAAAAACTGAAATTCAGGGTGTTATTTGTTCTGCTGTATTAACCTCTAACCCAAGTTGTTGAGCCCTTAATTGGATCAATGGACAGCCAGTGCTAAAAAGACAGATGACAACAGTTATAACAGGGCATCCATACTAAAGTTTAGAGCCCATTCTCACAATGGAAAAGCAATTTGTTGTCATAGCTCAAGACTAATGGACAATGGAATGTACTAAGGAACAATCATTGACCACTAAAATTAAAGTAAAAATTTGGATTTTTTGTTTCTCATTTTGAAATTGGTTAAAATACTTTAAATATGTAATCTATAACTGAAATTGTATCCCAGTGACATTAATGAAGAATCACAGATGGCTGAATTTGATATTAAAGGCAATATAGAGACTGAAAACCAAGTAATAAAATTAAGAAGATTCTAACATGAAACAAAAATGAAAGAGCACTAAGGCAATCCTGGAGAATAATGCTGGGAAATAACATTGACCTAATACAAATATTTCTTTAGTGTAGAGAGTGTATTTTAGACAAGTCTAAAGAGAGCCATCTTTACTCAGCTAAACCCCACAAAGTAATGTTTCTTAGCAATGGTTTTTCATAAAGCAGCCATCTTTACTTTTAAAATGTGGACCATGAAACTACAGTCTATGGACAAAATTAGCTCCTTTACCTAAATTTGTACAGTATAGAGAGTTACTGTGATATACTTCTACATGTTCATTTATCTATTGACCATGGCTGTTCATTGGTAGAGTTGAATAATTATCAAAAATATCACATGGTGTTTGTTTCTACCCTGGGTCTCTATGTTATCCAGTCTCTGTTTCTGGCAGTGTAGGATATATGCTCCCTCTCGTGCCCTGGACCTCAAGTCAAACCAACACTGGTTGCCCACTCCTACAAGTTCTGAGCCACCATTACCCCAGCACATCTTGCAGACAATGCAGATTTTAGTTGGAAGGTTTTGTGGCTGGCTGGGTGTCCAGGTTTCTCATTCCATAGCCCAAAGAGTACTTTCTCAATCCAAAGAGATTAGAGCACAGCGGTGAAGACTCCAGGCCTGCACTAGCCCAAACTCCCTATGTTCAGTGAGCTCCTTGGAAGTTGGGAGTAAGGCCCCATTATCAGGTTTCAGAGAGCAACCTTCTGTCTTAGCATCAGCATGGGTTGTTTAAAGATCTCCATGGAATCTCCTTGACTAATACCTAAAAATGAATGTAATCCAGTACTACCACTGGGAATCTTGCCTGATTGCAAATGGACAGGTCATAATCCATAACCTCCATTACTAAGAATTCTCACTAGGGTCACCATCATAGATTCTAGAAAGTTTCCACTCCACTATGTTTCTATACTATCAGCCCTATACTCTCCAATTCCAAATTCTTCCTGGACTCTTCCCACCCACAAGCTAATCCTTTACATTTCCATCCCCAGCCATTCCCAGTCCACCTGTAGATCTATTATATTTCCCTTTCCCAGGAAAACCAATGCTTCCTTCCTACAGACCTATCTGGGTCTTTGGATTGTAATTTGATTATAATTAGTTATTTTTCAAGATGAAAATCAGTCAAACTGTCAATGAGGTAGTAAACAAGAAGTGGTTAATTATTCCATGCAGGTTATGTCCTAGCCATTGAGAGGGTTACTGGATTATATTAAATCAAATAATTCTGAAATCAAATATAAACACAAATAATAAAATTCATATGGGAAAATTTCAGGCATAACTATAAAACATTACAGTTGAGCAGTTACATTTTAGTTTCTCCTAAGTTATTTCAGAATTTTGGGTATCTATTGGTTGTGCATGCCATATTTTATATATACATTTGTAAGAAAACATTAGAGAAACTGAAATGTATATGGAAGCTTGGCTAATTATTCATAGAGAACAATAGTAGAAATTCAGATACCAGGAAACATCTTAAAATTTAAGAGTGTTATGTCCAAAACAGTGAGTGTCATGTGGGTTGTATTTTGTTAGGAAGCTAATTCACAAAGATGATTTATGAAAACTCATTAATAAATGGGCATATCTACAAAGTTTTTGTTCCACTAACAAGAGAAATTAAATACTATGTTGGGTTAAATGGTAGTTCAGGTCTCGCATCCACCTGCACCCCCAGGGGCTCAGGCCTCTGGGAGAGGTAGGATATGGGAAGTTTGACCATTCTCACCCCATGGGGGTCCTGGGGTTCACGGAGCTGGCTCTGTCTGGTTCTTAGGCTCTTGGGCACCCCATGAGCCACTGGATGCCAAGGAATAGCAAAGAATGGAGTCAAGGACTGGAGCTAGACAGGGCTGAGGGGGGAAAAGCAGGGAGGAGCGCTGCTGGGTCCTGCCAGGGCCTGGATCCTTGGCTTGTGCCTGCTAGCTAGCTAGCTGGATTGGTTTGGTTGAGGCCATGGCTGGGAGCACTGAGAGACCTTCTGCGGGAGACTCTTTTGATGAAAGCCTGTTCCATTGTTTCCTACAACAGATCCTGATGAAGAGAGACAGTCCATGGTTTTAGGGCATTTATTGTCATGGTGGAGAGTGGCATGAGTGACTCCGTACCCCACAAGCTCAGGGCAGGCCTGAGATTAAAATGTCTATTACAGGGAGGAGTGGCTGGGAAGGGGAAGGGGAGTTTATTGGCTAAGCCTCTAGGTGTCTCATTAAAATGGGAATGTCCTGAGGCTACCTGACCACACCTCTACCTGTGGAGGGGTTTGGGGATACATAACTGATAGTCACAGACCTATGGAGAGCTGCAGCCTTGTGTCAGGAGCCTGGGGCCCAGGAACATGGCAAAACACCTACTGTTCCTTGCTGGGGACCCCCTCCTGGGTCCTGGGTTTTAAACCTTAGCTCAACCAGAAACCAGGCTGCCTTTCACAGTCCCACATCACTACACTGTTGCTCTGAGGTAAACTGGCATAATTTGTGGCATAATCTGCCAGAAAATTAACACCATTTTGAGACAAAATGATTATTTTTGATTGGCTAATACAATTAAAATACTAGAGGTACTAAAAATGATTTCTGCTATTCTATTTCCTTGGACTTTATCTTTACCAAGTACTCCCCCCCCATTCTTTCTACTGTGCTCTTCATCTTGGTAGTTAACTTGCTATTAAATTTAAAGACACAAAAAGTCACTTAACAGAAATGACACCAATAACTGTGTTTTGCTTCATTACCTAAAATGTATTGAGATTTATGTGAGTATCAAGAATTTATATCTAAGTGCATTCATGTAAATCCATCCATGAAAACTATAGCATTGGTTTAGCAGAAATGTATATACACTGGGTTTTACTGCTAACAAGAAGAAAACTGTATCCAAATAAGAAGTTGTTAAGAAATTTTGGAGGGAAATAAAAAGCATAAAAATATCTTACAATGTGAGGTCATGTTTCTAAGCAGGTTCTAGTTCCTGGTAAAAGGGTTGTGGGAAATTAGTCTCTATAATAACCTGATTCAGACAAGGGAAAAAAAGAGAACATTTTCCTGTTCCCAGAATGTTACCCATTGTCCTTATGTCATACAGCTTCTTCCAGAATAATTCTTTGCCTGCAGTGATAGGTACCATTTAACTTGGTTTCAGTTTACATGTAGGAGGCCTTTATATTGCAGGAATTAGAGGTATTATGTAGACTAAAGTGAGAGATTTAAATTAGTGATACTAGTTTAGCAGGAGCATGAAACTTAATGATCCTTTTCTGAACTCTGTGGGAAAGAGATGCTGGTGGCTGGTGGCTTCTTAGAAGAAGCCATAAATCTAGTCTACAGCAATGTTGTCTTGGAAGTCATCTGCTGTACAAAGAATTTTCTTACTGAACATTTCCTGGGGATATGACTGCCATTTGTTGAGGTCAGAAGATGTCCTTGGTTCATGATGTCTTCTTCTTTAGTCTTTGCAGAGAAACTAGGGAAAGGCTCCAGACACATAGGAAAGAAAAATAAATAAAATATTTATAACAAAAATTAACACCTGATCAACTTTTTATTAGAAGCATTGCTTAATGTAATGTTCTTAAATACTTGGATATTTCTTTGAATCTAGAAGTGCTGAGATTCCCAGGAAACAAATTATAACATAGTGAGAATTAAATCATTATTTTAGAGCTGGGGATATATCTCAATGTGTCCAATGCACACCTGGGTCATTCAGTTTCTAGCACTTCATAAACTGAGTATGGCGATTCATGCCTGTAATCCAGCACTTGGGAGGGAAAAATTAAAGGACAGAAAGTTTTAGGACACCCTAAGATATATATTTACACCCAACCAATGGACAGAAGCTGCTGACACCTGTGGTTGAATTATAGACTTGCTTGGAGAAGCTGAGGAGCAGGGTGATCCTGTAGAAGGACCAACAATCTCAATTAACCTGGACCACTGAGATTTCTCAGACACTGGACAACCAACTGGGCAGCTATATACCAGATGATATGAGCTCCCAAAACATATACAGCAGATGACTGCCAGGTTTGGGTTCAGTCAGAGAAGATGCACCTAATCCTCAAGAGACTGGAGGCCCCAGGGAGTAGGGAGATCTGGTGGGATGAGTTGGGGGACATCCTGGTGGAGACGGAGGCTGGGGGAAGAGGTATGGGATGTGGAACAATCAGAGGGTGGACCAGGAAGGAGACAAAATCTAGAGTGTCTAGACAGAGAGAAAACAAAAATAGCAACAGAGATCATTTTAGCCAAATTATAAACATGATTTGAATATTAAATTTGAGTCAGGAATGGTGGAGTATTGTTCCATACTTTTAATCTCAGTATTTAGGATACTGAAGCAGTAGATAATCATTATATACTAGATTTTCTTCTTATTCCAGCATTCTTAATAGGTTAAAGAGCACAAATGAACAGATACAGGGTCTATGTTCTGATGTTTATTTGTTTGACTTGTTGGTATTTTGTCACTATCTGTGAGAGTCCAGTGTGCCAAGTACCTTCCTTGAATTAGGGCTTTCTTTTCTATTCCTGTGTTATTTTCTAAGGTTAATGAAGGAAGTGAGACTGGAAGTGGAGTTCTTGTCTTTGTATTCCTGCTGATAGCAGGCAGTTTACATGGTTCCACCTGCAGCGCCATCGTACATAGTTGTCTCTCTTGTGAAACCATAAAATTAAATACCTAATTCTATGAGCAACATCACCATTCCTTAGAAACTTATTTATATAGAAATATTTGTTGAGGTTTCTAAGTTTGAAATATTCTGCAGTGATCAAGATAATTTCTTCTTTGTGTTCTTTTTCTGTTCACAATTACGTAGTCTCAAATATTTATTTAGAAAAATAAATATAACAAAATAAATAAATAAATAAATAAATAAATAAATAAATAAATAAATAAATAAATAAGGCCAAAGAATAAATGAGATTCAGTAGAATTTTCTCCTAAGCATAGAATTAGTCTTTTAAAACTATTTTCCCAGAAAATGTTTCATAGATCAAGTTATACCTGATTTTATATATCAAGACATTACCCAGCATGCATGGTAAAATTAATCGAGAACAAGCAGTTTGATGAAATATTATTGTTCATCTATTGACTTCATGAATCATCAGGGCCTGTGGAGCACAGGAGAATTAAATACTTTAGAAGTTAAAGGACGAATATTGCCTTTAGACTTTTCTTTTTAAAAACATCAAACAGTCAAGGTTAAACAATGGGTTGGTTCATATTTTTTAGAAAAGGAAACAAAGGTGACACAATGATTTTATATCCAGTTCTGTTCTTTGAGTATCAGAAGAATACACAAACAATATTAATCATAAAATTATTTAGAAAATGTTCTATACACATGCCCTGAGTCATTTACTTCATCAGATCAATAGACTGTTGCAACATCTTCAAATAAACAATCTCTATTAGATACCAGAGTATTAAAATAAAGGTTGCTGTTCTCTTTGAGTATTAAATGTCCTTCATAGGCTCATGTGTTGGATATCAGGTACTCAGGCACTAATGCTGTTTTTAGAGGGTGTGGAAACTAAGGTTGAGTCCTTATAGAAGAATTAATGTCATTGGGTGTCCTTTGAGTCCATTTCTTGCCCTGGTCAATTTCTATATTACTGTATTCTCTGTTTCTTTCCATTGCTGTGAGGTGAACAACCTCTACTGGACATGGACATGTTGTCACAATGTTTTCTTCAAGCCCACAGGACCACACCATCAAGGTCTCCAAACTTGAAAATGAGATGAAATGAATCCTTCCTGTTTCTGATTCTGTGAGACATTTAGTATCTGCAAAGAGAAAGTCTCCAGGTAGTAAGAGGACAATGCATGGAAAAGGCGAATGTACCCACGTAACAAAGCATCCTGTGGTACACATTATGTGCCGTGATAGGAAAGACAAAGGACAGAGGGAAGAGCAATGCTGACGAGTTGTTTTTACACAATGGACAGGAATTGAAGGAAATGAAAACTCAAAACTGAGTGAAATTTGGAATAGTATAACACTGGGATCAGTATATCTTTTAAAAAGTGTATGTGTTTACAGGTAACTACTACAATAATGTATAAATATTTAAACATGATAAGTATGAATAACGACAAGTATAAAAGGCAAATGATGCATACTGTATAAAGTTATACAGTACAAGCAATAATAAGAAATTATGAAAGATCTGAGCTCAAATAAGTTTGTTTTATCAAGTAATGTCAATTGGTTCAGTTCATCTATTAAAAGAAAATAAATATGGTTGTACTCAAATACCAAGACTCATATCTATTTTGTACAGAGAAAAATAAAAGGTAAGGACAAAGGCAATGAATGATTAAAGGAGATGAAGCGAAGTACATATACATAGGGCGATCACATTTTCATAAACTAAGTGTGTTGGCATGACAACCGTGTGTTATTTTGATCACAAGATATGAACCATGATAATGTTGAATACTTTTTGGTTTTGTGTTATTGTGTTTTGCTTTTCAGTTTTTAATCTTGTAATTTAAACAAAAACCTAAAACTCAATAGTGTGTGTTCGGGAACACAGCGAATATATTTATAATTACAAACTTTTGCAGACTCAAAGAGGCATGAATATAATGAGTAAGAAAACTAGAAAAATTATACATTCTTAGTTTAGAGAAATTAGGAAATGGAATGATTTTTTCTTAATAACTTTTTATCATTGCCCAATATAGATATGTAAAAATGTCTAGCCCTGCCCATTACTTAACACTTCAAAGAAAAATTTCCACTCTTGCAGTAAAACATTATAATAAATTGTGTGGCTTGAATATTAACATTTGTATCACCTGGAAGATAATTACAGTCATATTTACTCAAATTGAAATTGTATATATGTTTCACTTATTAATTGATTTATATTTCCTTAATGAATTTTCCTATAAACTTCTGTAAGTAGTAGAGGATAAATAATAGGGAAAATAATCAAGTATAAAATATATTTTTCTAACACAGCAATGTTTTAATTGTATGTAATAACTCTAAGTATAAATATTGAAAGCTTTATAAGCTATATTGATGATTCAATTCACATGAGAAAAATATTTACAAAATGAAGGGTCTATGGGTACAAAGTCAGTAGCAGGTATCCACAGGACTATCTAAGAAAAACACATTTTGTTCATATGTAAAGGAGAAACTTTTGCACATTTAAATTATATTCTGTCAGGGCCATATAGTAAGATTCACTTCTATGAAGCTCCCAGGAAAATTTTTAAGGGACTGGAGAAAAACCACAGATAATCCATGCAATACTTCCTATATATCCCTGTCCACATTCTTAGTTCTTCATAAAGGCTTTAGTTCTATTAAAAATTCACTTATATCTAGGCTTCTGTTTTCTCACTAAAAAATGTTCATTTACTGTCTCATCATCAACTCTGGTCTGGCCCCTTGTTTCTAATATATATATATATATATATATATTACTTTTAAAAAAGTGACTATCTGTGGGGAAACTGATATTTAAGGCCAAAGTCTACCATTGTCTGGATAGCCTTTTAGATCTGAGAATAATATGAAGGACTCTCTTTATTAAAACGGCTTCTCCTTCTCTGACCTTGTCTGGGGATTTAAAAACAAAAAATAAACAAACAACAACAACAACAACAACAACAAAACATGCCTCTACCTGTAGAATGTCACATAGCTTTGTTTAAGACTACAGGTTCAACTTCCTTTTTCCTGATAAGAACCCATTCAGCTAGCACCTAATGGAATGACCTTTGCCCATCCTGATGTTCCTGCCTTCAGTCCATCAAAGCTATATAAACCTTGAATCATCCCCATGTAAAGTTGATGGACTCCCTGCAGCTGCTCCTAGTGTCTTAGTCACTGTTAGTAATTGCAGGATTTCTCCTTGACTGTGAGTATGGAAATATTATCACCAAATTTGACCTTCTTAGAATCACTCAAAAAATGAATAGAAAAAAAAAGAGAGAAGAGAAGGAGAGGGAGAGGAAGGAGGAAGAGGAGAAGGAGGAGGAGGAGGAGGAGGAGGAGGAGGAGAAATGTAGATTCAAATTAACCCTGAGCTTTGGTCAGCATTATATTATAAGACATGCAAGACTACATTTCCTCTGATCTACCAATAGTCACTCTCTTAGGTGCGCCCAATTGAGTCTCTTAGGTGTGCCCAGGTTATTAGTGGGATAAGGATGGTAAGAGTTGCTTCCCAGAGTTTTCTCCATGGTTATGATCACGATTTGATGATTTTTCTTTTTAAGAATGATGAAAACTGATTGGATTACCTGGCACAGTTCAAAAGACTCTCTGTGCAAGCCAATCCTATAAGAAAACCCCAAATGCACCAGTCTCACTGAGCAAATTAACAGTTTAAGAGTACAGATTTGTAGCCCAGACTCACATCTGACCTCCAGAGCCATGATGAAAGGGGAGGGTATCCTACTTAGAATTTGGACGATAACAACTTTCTTGGGACAAAATTTAATACAATATAACATAAAAAATCAATAATAAGATACTCATTATGATATCGATAAATGTAAACTATATGTATTTTATCATTTTGTAATTCTTATAAAAACAGGTTTATAATAGTTCTGATTTCATTTATTTTTCTTATTTTGATTCTTTATTTGTTTGTTTGATTCCCTAGACAACCACAGCCAAGTGGTGAAATGGCATCTTTTAAATTACAATTATGGGACAGCAATCTACAGATTCAATGCAATCCCCATCAAAATTCCAACTCAATACTTCATAGACTTAGAAAGAGCAATTCTCAGATTCATTTGGAATAAAAAAAAAACCAGGTTAGCAAAAACAGTTCCCAACAATAAAAGAACTGGGGGAATACGCATCCCGGACCTCAAGCTGTACTACAGAGCAATAATGATAAAAACTGTATGGTATTGGTACAGTGACAGGCAGGTAGATCAGTGGAATAGAATTGAAGACCCAGAAATGAACTCACACACCTACGATCACTTTATCTTTTGACAAATAGCTAAAACCATTCAGTGGAAAAAAGACAACATTTTCAACAAATGGTGCTGGTTCAACTGGCAGTCAACAAGTAGAAGAATGAGAATTGATCCATTTCTATCTCCCTGTAAAAAGCTTAAGACCAAGTCGATCAAGGACCTCCACATAAAACCAGATACACTGAATCTAATAGAAGAGAAAGTGGGGAAAAGTCTTGAACACATGGGCACAGGGGAAAAGTTCCTGAATAGAACACCAATGACTTATGCTCTAAGATCAAGACTAGACAAATGGGACCTCATAAAATTGCAAAGCTTCTGTAAGGCAAAGAACACCGTCAGTAGGACAAAACAGCAACCAACAGATTGGGAAAGATCTTTACCAATCCTACATCCGATAGAGAGCTAATATCCAATATATACAAAGAACTCAAGAAGTTAGACTCCAGAGAACCAAATAACCCTATCAAAAAATAGGGAAGAGAGCTAAACAGAGAATTCTCAACTGAGGAAACTCTAAGGGCTGAGAAGCACCTAAAGAAATATCCAACATCTTTAGTCATCAGGGAATGCAAATCAAAACAACCCTGAGATTCCACCTCACATCAGTCAGAATGGCTAAGATCAAAAACTCAGGTGACAGCCAATGCTGGAGAGGATGTAGAGAAAGAGGAATACTCCTCCATTGCTGGTTGGATTGCAAGCTGGTACAACCACTCTGGAAATCAGTTTGGTGGACCCTCAGAAAATTGGACATAATTCTACCTGAGGACACAACTATACCACTCCTGGGAATATACCCAGAAGATGCTCCAACATTTAATAAGGACAGATGCTCCACTATGTTCATAGCAGCCATATTTATAGTAGCTAGAAGCTGGAAACAACCTAGATGCCCCTCAACAGAGGAATGGATACAGAAAATGTGGTACATTTACACAATGGAATACTACTCAGCTATTAAAAACTATGACTTCATGAAATTCGCAGACAAATGGATGGAACTTGAAAATATCATCCTGAGTGAGGTAACTCAGTCACAAAATAAACACTACATGTGCTCACTGATAAGTGGATATTAGCCCAAAAGTTTGGAATACTCAAGATTCAATTCATAGCAACTATTGGACTGAGCATGAGGTCCTGGATGGAGGAGTTGGAGAAGGGGCTGAAGAGCTGAGAGAGTTGCAGCCCCATGGAGGGAGCAATAGTTTCAACTGACCAGACAACCCCCCACCCCCCATGTTCCTGGAGACTGGATCTCCAACCAAAGAATAAACATGGAGGATCCATGGTGCTGGCCACATATGTGGCAGAGGAGTGCCTTTTTGGCCATAAGTAGGAGAAGAGGCCCTTGGACCTGAGGGTGCTAGATGCACCAGTATAGGGGAATACCAGGGAGGGAAATGGGAGTAGGTGAATGGATGGGGGAGGGAGGATGGGATAGGGGGTTTCCAAAGGGGAAACCTGGAAAGGGGAAAACATTTGAAATGTAAATAAAGTATGAAAAATAAAAATATTTAATATAAAAGAAAAAAGAAATTACAAATATGGAAAATACTAAGTTCAAAATTTCTAATATTTTGTTAAAAAATGATATTCTGTCTCTGATCAGATATTTCTGTTAAAGGTGCATGAAACATTGTTAGCTTCTTTCTATTTACTCTTTAGTTTTGTGACTCTTGGATGAAGTCAAGATAGACAGTAGAACTACTGGTTTATGGCATGTCAGAAACTTTTCCAAGAATCTTGCCAATATAGAAGCTTTAGCCTTTCTGGATGAAAACAGGTAACATCTGGAGGTTGCAGGTGGGGGCAGGGAGCCTCTAGAATATACCAGAGACCTGGGAGGTGAGAGATCTCATGAGGACTCAAAGGGAGTGACCTTAGATGAAATGCCTAACAGTGGGGGAGAGGGAACTTAGAGATCCCACCTTCAGTAGAAACACAGGGCATCAAGTGGAGGGATGGGGTTGTCAAAAACTCTGACTCAGAATTGTTCCTGTCTAAAAAAATCTGCAGGGACAAAAATGGAGAGGAGCCTGAGGGACAGGAGGTTCAGTAACAGGCCGAAGATGTGATGTGGCTCAAAGGAAGGCTCCTTGACACTGTCACTGATGCTGTGGTGTGCTTACAGACAGAAGCCTAGCAGGGCTTCCTTCCAAGAGGCCCAACAAGCAACTGAAAGAGTCAGCTGCAGATAGTTACAACCAACCAATGTACAGAATCCGGGGACTCCTGGGATTGAATTAGGGAAAAGCTGGAAGAAGCTGAGAGGAGGGCCACCTCATAGGAAGACTAGCAGTCTAAACTAACCTGCACCCCCAAGAACTCTCAGACACTGAGCCACCAACCAAGCAGCACACATCAGCTGATATGAGGCCCCTGATACATACCGAGCAGAGGACTGCCTGGTCTGGCCTCGGTAAGAAAAGATGCAACTAACCCTGGAAAGAACTGAAGTCCCAGGGAGTGGGGAAGTTTGGTGGGGTGGGGGTGGGTTTAGGGACATCCTCTTGGAGATGGGGGAGGGGGAATGAGATGAGGAACAGTTGGAGGGCAGACAGGAAGGGGGATAATGACTGGACGACTGGATGATAAAAAAAATGATTAAAGATTAATAATGTTTTAAAATGTTTTGGTTTTTGCAACAATAGTGTGAGGAAGGTCCTCTTGTAATTCTCATCAAACAATCATGAGGAACAAAGGAAAAGAGAAGAAGTTCAGCTACTTGATTAGGTTCACAGTGTTAAGAAGGAAAAAATCTAACACGCAGACTTCTCCAGTCACTCCTGAAAGTTCTTGCCTCAGAAACCAATGGGCTGCTGCCCAGCAGGGGCCCACAGAGGTCAAGAATCACAGAAGCCAAGGGAAAAGGAAAGAGTCAATCTGTAAGACCCAATTGTAACTTGACAATTTTGGCTTTGAATTTCTCTGTATCTGGCATTTCCCCCTTGGCTGAGGAAAGCATGTCATCTGAAAACAGTCTCCTGCCTTCATGGTAACAGTTTTCACAAGACTCAGAATAAGCATGAAAATCTATTTTTATTTTAGATCTCAACCTCACCTTTCATTTTCTCTCCTTGTTCATTGTGCCCATTAATCAGTAAAACCTGCGTACATGCCTGTATAACCACAGCTCTGGGCTTTTCAGTTCAACTATTCCATGCCCTCCACCTGATTGAATTTTGTAGACAGCCTCTAAAACTAAGCTTTGTTTCAACTCATCATGACTTGAGAAGAAATGATTTCTTCAGAGAATTTAGTGCTCTCATCTCTTGAAAGACATTTCGTTATTTCTGCTGTCTGTCTGATTCAAAGAAGATTCTGATGTGTCTAGTTGTTGAATTTAAGAAAGCAAGAGAGCTAGAATACAAATTGGCAAAGGGGGAACTTCGTAAGGAATCATCTTTCTGACTGCAGATTCAATGAGACAATGGGTGAGCTCTGTACTCTGCCTGCACTCAGAATGCTCTGTCTTTAGAGGATGCTTAGTTCAGGTCTTGTGATGTGGTCTTGGCATGAGTTACTTTGAATCCAAAATGTCCCCTACAGGCTCGTGTTTTGAATGGTGGATGCCAGATAGATGCATTAATTTGGAGCCTTGGGAAGTGGAAGTTTGGGTGGTAGTGGGTAAGGATGGCTGGTCCAGTTTGCAGCCTGCATTCTGTGCTTCCTACTCATGTTCATTCAAGCAAGCTATCAGAAAAGTTCCTGCCATACCAGGCTAAACTTATTTACCATGTTTCTGTAGTTGTGATGTGTTGAAATGTCTTTACAACCATTAGCCAAAATAACCTTTCCCCTCTTTCAGTTGTTTCTACTGGGTACTGTGTCACAGTGGTGGGACAGTAGCAAATACCTCCCCTTAACTAAACTTCCATGACAATCAGACTCTGTCTTCTACCCTGTCCATACTGTAATTGTTGCTCCTTCATTTTCTGAGATCTAGTCAGACAGGTGATGTGAGGTTTCCTTGAGTAAAATGGTCCATTTTGTATGGATGCTGTTCCCCTGCCTGGTAAGGCCACATCCTCTCCTTCCTTCTGGTGCTGCAGGTGCCAGAGGCACTGAAAGTACACCTTTTTGTACATACCCTAAATGTTCACATTCCATATGTCTCCCTGAGAACCAGAGTCCATCCGTGAATCACAAGCTTACAAAAACTTTCCCCTGAACAGAGGTATGAACATACCCAGGACATGATTGCTACTTATTAATTGTTCATGAATACTGTTTCTCTGCCTAATATTTATAAGTTTCTTAAGTTTAGTTCTATGAACACTCTTCTCTTTCATTAAGTGTATTAAAATCTAAGGTGGTATTTAAGTATTAAAAAGAATTAAGAAGAAAAAAATCGACAAAATCCATAAATTTGTTTAGCTTTTATGCACTGCCATTGAAGATATTTCTATTAAAGGCAAAATAAGAAAAGCAGGAAAAATACATTTAAATATTATGTATTTGAATTTAAATGTATTTAGAGATTTAGTGCTTACAATACCCTAGTTAACCCTGTTGTCTTCCCCCTACCCTCCTTTCTTCCCTGATACCCTTTCTCTCTCTGTCCCCCTTTCTGACTCTCTCATTAATGCACATGGGAAAAGTGTGTGTGTGCACGTGTGTGTGTGCGCGCACGTGAGCGTGCACACACACGTGCACACACACACACACATGCACACACACACACATTTCTGCATGGATATGGTACATGATACAAAATGTTTCAGTTAGTATAGGATGTCTGCTTTGATAGAGTCTCTAATAGTTCTCCATGAGCTCAAGCATAGCAAACCTGCATAGACCATGAGTCCAGTATGTGCTCTTCAGCATCAGAAAGTAAGAGTGGAAGACCCATTTATAGAAGCATAGTGAAAGACAGAAGAGAGGGAATAAAGGAGAGATGGAGTAAGGCTCTGAAAAATCTATCACTTACTTTCACCTTGGCCATCAATATCTTCCCCTGAGGCAACACTTTATTATCTTTTCAAATCTATTTTGAGAGATTCCTTCTTTCATGGCAGTTTTTATATTATATTGTCTTCCTTATACTTTGGGAAAAGAGATGGGTGTAGCAAGCTTATTTTTTCAGGTGGTTTGGCATGTGGTACCCTCCTCCATGGAGACCGAGCTCTACATGAGGTCAGTCTCTCCTCCTGTTTCCCTGTGTTGTGCAAGCACTTAAGCAGTAGTGGTACTCATTCATAGCGCATGCATCTCTCCTCCAGATGCCCATTCCCTGGTGTCTGTCTACATGCTGTTTGCATCACTCAGCTATGGAAGGCTTAATAGTCTCCCTTTAGATGGAAAATCATTTTCAGTAATAAATCCATCTGGGGATGACAGAACAACAATAATGGAGCATTCTAATTTTTTTGATGGTGGATGTATTGCCCTTAGATATAAGTGTTAGAGGAAGTTTTACACCTAGATTTTTATGTGCTTTGTTTTCTTAGTGAGTATTTATTAGAAAGAAAATGAAAAATGGTGTTTGGTAGTCTGAATACTCTCAGAAATGTCATGGGATAACTAAGCTTCAGCAATTTTTCCAGATGGTTAACTGGAAAAAATGCCTCATTGGAAGAAAGAGTAATATTAGATGTGAGGAGAAAGTTAACATCTAGGAATCGAGATAAGAAACAACGACAAGGTATAGATCTTGGCTACTTGTGAATGTGTTTCATATTGATCAGATTTTAGTAGACTTTAAATTCCCTAGGTTTAGAAAAAATCAATAGCAGAATATGAAATGAAGTTTGAGCTATGCATAGGAGAAAGGTGGCCACAGCTGTAGAAGCTGGCAGAGCAGAATGGCAGGGATTGTGGTCTTATTTATGAAATACATACAATGCACACATGCTATGGTCATCACATTTTTAAAAGAAACTTAAAGAAGGATTTTGCATTTGCCTCTAAAATACTCAAATTTAGATTTTTTTCTTATAATCTTTAAAAAGTCACATAACTACTTCCATTTTAGTGATGAGGGGATTGAAACTATTGAGAAAATTGATTGTTCATAGAAATTAATAAGGCATTCCAAAACAGTTTACAGGTTATAATAGTCAGTCCCAAGTACAAATGGCTTTAGTGTCAACAGGTAACAAAAGGATAGATAAGCTCAGATACAAGACTAAAGACTATTGGGGCAGGCTAAAATCAGAGTAGATTATTATGAAAAGTTCAAGCCCAAGACATTCACTATCAGAATCATCGCTATTGAATCTTGAATCATTGCAAAACCATCTCAGACTTCATCACCATTTAAAAACAAAACAAAACAAAACAAAAAATACAAAAAACACTTAATAGAGATCAGTTAGTCTTTAGACTACAGATTTCCAACTTAACTTTCAGAATTTCAAACTGTGCACAATGTGATATATTTATTCTACTCTGCATACTTGAGTAAATAATTTAGTATAGATTCTGGTTAGGATTCCACTCTGTGGTGGAAAGACTGAACTGATAGACAAATATTCTTGCTACCTGTAGTTACTGCTTCCTTTCCTTGACCTTGCATGAAGATCTGCTTTTGTAGCATAATGGTTGAAAATGGCAAATGGTTTCCCAGTCTGTCTTGAGGATTGTTAGCATGAGAATTCATTCTCTTCTTTGGAAGTCTGAGAATGATTCTCTCTCTGATGAAGAACGGAAGCTCCCTAATATGGTATGGGGATACAAGTTATTCTCTACCACTTTTCTGTAAGACTGCTATACAAAGTCTTCTTTGTGTATCTGATGGTCATAGAATTTGACATTGACATCTCTACATGGATAAAGAGCAAAGACACTCAGGAAGTGTCAGGACCCTTGATAAAGATAAACACAGGCCGTGGTTCAACTCTGAGCTCACTCCCTTCACATTTCTTGTAAGAAACAAAATATAATGAATTCTTGCTTGAACGTTTTTTAGTTTGCACTATAGCTCTTGAACAAAAAACATCCTGACTGTCATGATAGGAGAGAAGTAAGCCCTAGAGAGTTTTAGTAGCCGGATCAATTTAATACAGACAGTAAGTGGCACCTAAAACACGGGAGTCAAGTCACCTGGTGCTTTTGTGTAGATGATTTTCCTTCTGTGGATTGCAGTGTTCAGTGACGCCTCCTGTCAAACAATATGTTTCAAATGGCTCAGGATGTCTGCTTTACTCAGTAGGATAATATTCACAGAGAAGTGGTTCTTTTGAAGCATGAAAGATGAAGACCTAGCTTATTTTTATTCATTTCAAAGTTGGAAAATAAAGCTTTTCTCTCTGAAGCAAGTTGAATCTCAGAAATGACACAATTTCATATCCCTTTTCATATTTTCTCCAAGGAAACAAAAGGAGAAATGTTCCCTTTGATTAGTGTCTTGATTCTCAGATTTTCAGTATATAAATGTTAATTTTCCATATTTAGGAGACATTAAAACACACTAAAATCAGAATAGTTTTTCCTTTTGCTTTAACAGATAATACCATACCCCCCCCCCAAGAAAAAGAAGTGAAGAGGAAAAAAAATACTGTTTGTTTCTAAGAGACCATGGGAATAAATGGGACCATAGTGGTAAACTTGCAGTGACTCAGAGATTTATGTAACATCACTTTATAGGGTTCTATATTAAGAAATATTATTTTATTTATTATTTTGTCTGTATAGAAGAGCAATGTTTGTGACCAACCTTATATGACATAGGATGTTTATGTGTATATTGTGAGCTCTTCACTCCTTTCTACTTGCTGATCTAACGGGAAATCTACATGTAGAACAATGCAAATAGAACCATATGTGTCACCCTGATCAAAACTCAAGCTCAAGTGGATCAAAGACCTCAACATAAAACCAGATACTCTAGATCTAAAAGAAGAGAAAGTGGGAAATAGCCTTGAACTCATTGGTAGAATCAAGATGTCTGGTTAAGATTTTCAGGTTCATATAAATTTACTTTAATGGGAAAGTAAAGATTAATTATATAATATAACTTTATATGTGAATATATTTTATCTATGATATATCTATGGATACA
>CM052705.1:95350664-95367035 GCA_028551405.1 Uromys caudimaculatus | reverse complement strand
TCTCCCATTCTGCCCCTCCAACATCCCCCTACACTGGGGTACTGCCACAGGACCAAGGGCCTCCCATCCTATTAATGTCAGTCAAGGCCATTCTCTGATACTTATGTATCTGGAGCCATGAATCCCTCCCTGTATACGCCTTGGTTGGTGGTCTAGACCCTGGGAGCACTGGGTGTTCCAGCCAGCTGATATTACTCTTCCTATAGGGTTGCAATCCCCCTCAGCTCCTCTAGTCCTTCTGCCAGCTCCAGCATCAGGGTCACTGAGCTCAGTCTGATGGTTGGCTCCAAGTATTCACATATGTATTGGTCAGTTGCTGGCTGAAGCTCCCAAGGAGCAGTCACACCAGGTTCCTGTCAGCAAGTGCCTGTAGGTAATGGCAACAGTATTGGGTTTGGTGTCTGCAGATAGAACAGATCCCCAGGTGGGGCAATTCCTGGATTGCCCTTCCTTCACTCTGCTCCATTTTTGTCCCTGTTCTTCCTTTGTACAGGAACATTTCTGGTTTAAAAATGTTGAGATGGTGTGTGGTCGTATCCCAACACTGGGGCCTGGAGGTGGTCTCTTCAAGTTTTATTTCCCCTTCTCTGCTAAAATCAACACTGTTGGGTCCTGGGAGCCTCTCCTTTCCCTGGCATCTGGTATGCTCCAGTGCCTATCCCCAGTTCCTCATCCCCACTGCTAAACATTTTTATTCGATTTCCTGACCTCTGTGCCTCTCTCCTGTCCCCTCCAGTATCTTATACTGCCCCCTTATTTACTCCTTGAACTCTATCCCTCCCAGGTCCCCACTCCTTCCACCTCCTGTCATCATCCTGTTTCCCCCTCAATGCAGGACTGAAACATCCGCACTCTGGTCTTCCTTCTTCCTAAGCTCCATATGGTCTGTGAGTTGTATCATGGGCATTGTGAGTTTTTAGGCTAATAGCCACTTATCAGTGAGTACATACCATGTGTTTGGGTTTTCTTTTGTGTTTGGGTTACCTCACTCAGGATGATATTTTCTAGTTCTATCCATTTGCCTGTAAAATTCATGAAATCATTGTTTTTAATAGCTGAGTAGTCCTCCAGTGTGTAAATGTAACACATATTCTGTATCCATTCTTCTGTTGAACGACATCTGGATTGTTTCCAGCTTCTGGCTATTATAAATAAGGCTGCTATAAACATGGTGGAGTATGTGTCCTTGTTATATGTTGGAGCATCTTTTGAGTATATGCCTAGTAGTGGTATAGCTGGGTCTTCAGGTAGAAATGTTTCCAATTTTCTGAGAAACTGCCAGACAAATTTCCACAGTGGTTGTACCAGCAGAAGGTACAACATATCCAAACTTATGGTACACAATGAAAGCAGTGCTAAGAGGAAAACTCATAATCCTGAGCACCTTCATAAAGAAATTGGAAAGTTCATGCACTAGCAGCTTAACAGCACACCTGAAAGCTCTAGAACAAAAAGAAGCTAATACACACAAGAGGAGTAGAGGGCAGGAAATAATCAAAGTTAGGGCTGAAATCATCCAATTAGAAGCAAAGAAAACTATACAAACAATTAACAAAACAAGGAGTTGGTTCTTTGAGAAAATCAACAAGATAGATAGACCTTTAACCAAACTAACTAGAGGGCACAGAAACAGTATCCAAATTAACAAAATCAGGAATGATAAGAGAGATACAACAACAGAAACTAAGGAAATTCAAAAACAATCATATCCTACTACAAAGGTCTATATTCAACAATACTAGAACATTGAGATGAAATGGATGATTTTCTAGACAGATACCAGGTACCATAGCTAAATCAGGATCAAATAAACCATCTAAATAGTCCCATAACTCCTAAGGAAATAGACATAGTCATTAGAAGTATTCCAACCAAAAAATGCCCAGGGTCAGATGGTTTTAGTGCAGTATTCTATAAGAATTTCAAAGAAGACCTAATACCAATAATTTTCAAACTATTTCACAAAATAGAAACAGAAAGAAAACTACCCAATTCTTTCTATAAAGCCACAGTTACACTGATACCTAAGCCACAAAAAGACCCAACAAAGATGAGAACTACAGACCAATTTCCGTTATGAATATTGATCCAAAGTACTCAATAAAATTCTTGCAAACTGAATCCAAGAACACATCAAAACAATCACTTACCATGATCAAGTAGGCTTCATCCCAGGAATGCAGGGATGACTTAGTATACAGAAATCCTTCACTATAATCCACTATATAAACAAACTAAAAGGAAAAAAAACATGATCATCTCATTAGATGCTGAAAAAGCCTTTGACAAAATATTTCACCCCTTCATGTTAAAAGTATTGGAGAGATCAGGAATTCAAGGTCCATACCTAAATATAATAAAAGCAATATACAGCAAACTAATAGCCAACATCAAACTAAATGGAGAGAAACTCAAAGCAATCCCACTAAAATCAGGGACTAGACAAGGCTGCCTACTCTCTCTCTACCTATTATATATAGTATTCAAAGTTCTAGCCAGAGCAATTAGACAACAAAAGGAGATCAAAGGGATACAAATTGAGAAAGGGAAGTCAATATATCACTATTTGCAGATGATAGGAAGATTTTTTATTTCTATTTCAGTAGGGGCTATATGTGCATTTAAATTGTTTATCTGATCTTTATTTAACTTTGGTAAGTGGTACCTATAAAGATAGTTGTTCATTTCTTTTAGATTTTCCAACTGGTTCCAGAACAGGTTTTTAAATTATGCCCTTATGATTCTGTAAATTTCCTCTGTTTACGTTGTATTCCCTTTTCTTTTCTAATTTTCTTAATTTGGATATTCACTCTCTCTGCCTTAAAGCTAGATTGGATAAGTGTTTACCTTGTTGATTTTCTCAAAACTAAATCTTTGTTTCATTGATTCATTGTATTGTTCTCTTTGCTTGTAATTTATTGATTTCAGCCCTTAATTCAGTTATTTCTTGCTGTCTTCTCCTCAGGGATGTGCTTACTTCTTTATATTCAGGTGATTTCTGGTATACTATCAGTATAGAAGAATACTGAAATCTCTCCAATTCTTTTATGTAGGCACTTAGTGCTATAAAATTTACTCTACTTCTGCTTTCATTGTGTTCTGTAAGTTTGAGTTTGTTATGTTCTCATTTTCATTTTGTTATAGAAAGATTTTAATTTCTGACTTTACTTTTGTCTTGACCCATTATTTGGAAATAGACTTGTGTATCAATACAAAAGACCCAAGAGTTCAAAAATCAACCAAGGATTTACCTAAACTTCTACAAGCAAACTGTGAGAATATATTGGGAGTAACTTGATTTTATTAAATGGTGCCTTACAGTTAACAAAAAGACACAAAAATAGAGTCATTCTTCAGTACTATACTATACCACACCATACCATACTATAACCAAATACTAACAATGGACCTCAGATCTAAAAATAAATGTTACAGTTCAAAGCGTATAAGAAAACAGAATAGCATATATTTGTGAGGTTGGTTTATGCAATATCTTCCAAATAGAGAAAACATAAACACATGGTGCAGAAAATGTGCATTTTATTGCAAATAATTTTGTAATAAAATAAAGAAAGAGACATCTAAAGAATAGAAAATATCTGCAAATTGTAATTCTGGTCAGGAATTAGTATCCAAAATAATGCATGTTTGCAGCTTAGTAACTAAGAAATGCATAGCTAATTAAATATTTGACAAGGAGCTTCACTGATTATGTCGCCAACCATGTTATCTACAACACAAATAACCTTGTAGATATATGCTTAACTCATCAGTCTTTAGAAAGATAATCAAGTAATCAGATAAAAAATGTAAACTTTTCTACAAAATTTCATTTAAGCTGCATATGAAGTTAAAAGTATTATAACAGAATATTGAAAATGTTGTGGGTAGTTAGAACTATTACACAGGAGTTTGTGCAATAAAGCAATATGAACCACTCACCATTTCTTTAGAAAGTTAAACAGGATTACCATGTGACTAAATATATTCACTCTTAGGTAAACACCCAAACTCATGCAAGACTTGTGTATGATGATTATAGCAGTGTGATTCATAGTTTTCAAAAAGAAATGGTCAAGTGCCTATCATGTACAAGAGGGATAGACAAAATATGGTATAAGCACAGTAGGAAATATTTCCAACCACAACACAGTGTTATACCAAGTGAAGTATGAACTAAAACATGGCTGATCTTTAAAATATAATAAGCAAAAGTAGCTACTAACAAAAGTAGATTCGTGTTTCCCTGGAACTAGGAATTGCTGATAGGAGAGGTGACAAAAAATGGAGAATTGGGAACAAATTCGAAAAGGTTTTTTTCTGGCAGTGATTAAAGTCTTCAAATGCTAGTTTGGGGTGATGATTGAGCAATTCAAGTGATATATTGAAAACCACCAAACTGTACAACTGTAAAGGGCTCCTTGATTTTTAAAATAAAAACTAGACAAAAGTAGAAATGGCAAATCCAGTCCCAATTTATAGGAAAAAACAGGCATTAAAATCAGACTTATTAAATTCAGATGGATGCCTTCCATGAAGTTTCAAAATTAAGAACTGTAACTTTGATCAATTGAAAATTGGAAATTCGGATAATTCATTTTTTGACTTGTGGATAGAATTTTTCTTTAGTTATTGTCTAGGATGAATTTGTGAGACTGAAGCGGTACCAGTATTCCTGAGTTGTTAAGATTAAGGTGGCAAGGATTTTTTTGCTTATCTCATTTTATGCCAGATAGATCCCCAAATTCCTCATGGTCTCTAGTTCTCTATAAGGAAGGTGTTCTGAGCTACGGTTGAGAGCTATGGTTGACTTTGGATGTAGCTGGCTTAAGTGCAGATGACAAAGGTCAACCTTAGATGGCATAGCTTAGATTCCTTCAGATACCAACAATGAAACCCTGACATCTTTCGTGTCAAGTTTTTCAATTGAACTTGTAACTACATTTAGGTGGTCAGTCTGGTATGAGCAAAGGCAAACCTCAGTTGGAGTTGATTTTACTCAACCTTTCTCTATCACCTTTGACCTAATAATCTGTAAGCCACCAGTGTCGGTGACAGAAGACTTAGCATTGTTTCAAGTTGTGTTGCAGCCTAACCAACTTTAGTCAGATTCAAATGAGCATCCTCAGAAGCCATCCATATCACCTCCCACTGCTCCTGATCCACGATTTGCTCATATTGAATGGTCTCCTCAGACTTGTGTGTTTCTAGCATCTTTTCCTTGCCTTTTCTTTGTACATAGGCTCAAGTAGTCTGTTAGACTTTACCTGTGTCTCATCTCCCCAAAGACAGTCTACTGAAGGATTTATTCAAATACTTTGTTAGTTTGTTTATTTTCTAATTTTGTAGTGCGGACCTATAGCTTCCACTAAAACATGAATGGGATGCATCAGGCCCAGGTACTTGAACTTTGTCAGCAGGATTGACATCATCTATTGCCCAGAAAACTTCCTGCAGGTCATAAACATCTGCTATCCCCATGCCTCTTCTAGTCAGAAGAGGTTCTTAATTTCTGGATCAGTAAGTTGAGACAGGCTGACTTTATTGGTGCTACAATCATGGAGTATTGATATTTCTCTTCCTCATGTTGACAACCTTATGAAGATTTGAAAAATTTCCAAGAGCTAATTTCTTATGGCCAGCAAGTCTCAATGAGTTCTGAAGAGGAACATTGTCTCAATGTACTTCTTTCAGCCATCATGTATTTATGTGAATCATAGCTCCCTCAATATCAATGCCCTGGGACATGACTTCATGAGATATGCCACCTTCAAGATGTGATTCAATAGTGAGACAAGGTTCATAGTAAGACAAACATTAAGCAGCTCTGAATTCCTCAGTGAACAATGGATCAAGATTGGGGTAGAGGCTGACCTCCACGTTTCCACAGTGGAATATAGAACATTGTACAGCCAAGAAAGCCAGAGTACTTCATTCCGCTATGGTTGTCTAATTGTGTAACTCATAGATTCTAAGTCCATCCTAATTACAAGGCAGTGGTATCTAAGTGTGGCTTGAAAATCTTCTGGGCATCGGGTGCATAGTCTACAGTCGTCTCCTGGAGTGGAGTGCCTTAGTTTGTAGATAAAACACAATCTAGAACTATCCTTGCTCTGTCACATAGCTGATAAAATATGACTATTAGGCAAGTTATACAATAATGCCTAGCCCTGTCTCATGTTAATGTGACAGTAGTGACTAGATGGTTGATTATGATACACCATGTATCAAGTGATTTATTTATTTATCTATCTATCTATCTATCTATCTATCTATCTATTTATTTATTTATTTATTTTTGATTTTTATGATACAGGGTTTCTCTGTGTAGCCCTGGATGTCCTGGAACTCACTCTGTAGACCAGGCTGGCCTCGAACTCAGAAATCCTCCTGCCTCTGCCTCCTAAGTGCTGGGATTAAAGGTATGCGCCACCACTTCCCAGCTTCATTTTATTAATATCAAATATGAAGTTATATTATACTATTTGGAAGGAAAACTAGAAACCTAAAACCTATTCAGCAAGTAAAATAATTATGTTTAAAAGCAAATAGCCTCTTTTGTCAGAATAAATCATGCTTTACTAAGGTTCAAGTTTACATTTTGCCCAGAGTTTCATCATTTGGTTGAAGGCAGAGACAAGGATATTTATTTTCTTTCATTCTGTGCAGAAATTTTGCAGTACAGATCAGTGCAGGATTGGGCAAGCAGTACCAGAAGGTAAACATCCTTCTACTTTAATATACATGCAGCCCCTACAGATTTTTGAGGCACATTAATAACCTATAACCTGTACAGTCATTGGTTATGTTGATGGAGATATTATGTTTTATGCAAAGTATGTCCCTAGATTTTCCAGTATGCCACACCACATGCTATATAACTAACGACAAAACACCAACATCCATCAAAATTAGTACTAACGGAAATCTAGGGTACACGTGACTATGAGTCACTATTTCAAAAAATACATAGAAAGATTGTTTCTTTACTGATTAATATTTACAGCAAAGTAAGTTACATGAAGTATAATGAAAAGAAGAGATGAAGATCTATCTGGAGCTGAAGCCAACCAGAATGTATTTCAGAGAGTCTTGCTTTTTCTGATCATTAATGATGACTAGAACACGTTAATAGGCCTTTTGCTTTTTAAAATTTTTCCTCTCATAGTTAGAGACCCACAGGTGTGATGGCAACAGACAGAGACACAGACACAGACACACAAATATACACAGACATGCAACACACACACACACACACACACACACACACACACACACACACACAAACACACACACACACACGCTGTGTTTGCTCTTTTTTTTTCCAGGATATAAAACTGGACATATGGAAACTTTTGAAATGCATTTGCAGCCTCAGTATAACATATCTTTTGCTACTGGCTCTTACTAGCAGTTCTTGGTATCCAAATAATTCAATATTTCAGAATCTTCCTTTCACCTAGGAACATGGCATCACCACATTAAAGGAGGGGGGGTCTCAGGTCATATTACCAGAAGAGGGCACTGAAGTTCCACATACATAACTTAGCTGAGGAAAAAGCTTC
Organism: Uromys caudimaculatus; assembly: GCA_028551405.1. Classification (NCBI taxonomy): domain Eukaryota; kingdom Metazoa; phylum Chordata; class Mammalia; order Rodentia; family Muridae; genus Uromys; species Uromys caudimaculatus. The sequence continues at coordinate 95,359,470 of CM052705.1, read as the reverse complement.
TGAACTCGACTACCAACCTGCTGTTAATAAAGAGCTGGGCAGAGGAGCAAAATAGCCAGGTTTAGAAAAGATTTATTTCAGCTGCATAAGCAGGAAAGTCATAGACTCCCCAGGAAAACTCCATCTGTGGAATTCAGAGCAATGCAAGGTGTGTTTGTGATCAAAGGCTAGAGCTGAAGCCATAAACCACCATTGCTCTAAAGGACATGATCCTTGTGGTGTTCCTGGACTCCTCCCATGAGGGAACCTCTACAAGACTGCTGCAAGAGATTTACAATTTTAATAGCAGGAGGAAGACTGACATTTTTGACTTCTGGATTGAAGAATTGGATAGTTTAAAATGAGAACTGAAACAGGAACCTACATGTTATATTCAATAGAAATTGAGAAATATCGGTGAATTATAACAACTTTATCAGTGAGTTATTTTGATGCTAAACAAATATCTTCCCTCAAACTTGGTCTTAACAGTTTAAAGAAATAAAATGAATTAGACCGTTATGAAGACAGCATCCCTGTTGCCACTAACCTATGTAACTGTGTGTGTCTTCTTAGCCTTCCTCCCAAAATATTCTGAAGAAGAGACCTTCAATTGTGTGGCTTTAATTTTGAGTAGATGCTCTAAAAAGAATATTTAAAGTATTTGGAGGTGCTTGCAAGTACAAACATATATGAACGGGGGGATTTTTATTGATGATTTCTGCTTTCTGCCACTCACAGTTATTGTCTTCCTTTCTGGTTGAATGTTCTAATGAAAACTTTGCCTGAAAGCCAAATTTCAAATTGTCTATCTCATAGCACACTGGGAAATTTTGCTTCAAATACTTATTTCATTAGAAATAAAGCATGGAAATTATTTTAAGCCAGTATTTGAAACTAGTATATAAAGATCCCAATTCCTAGATCTTTTGGAAAAGAATTAAGATGTCTTATCAGTTTATTTTTAAGTGGCTTACAAAGCAAAAGCTTTTTCTATGGGCCCCACATACATCCTTTATTTGAGTCGATCCTCACTTCAGTCTTCTTGTCTGCTCTATCTTCCAAGCACCATCCTGTCCCTTTGAACTTGAGATTTTGTTACCCATCTTCTTTTTCATATCATCTATGTTCTACTGGTCACCCCTCTTGCGGTAATCCACTATAACCCCTTTCTTGTTTTCTGGATGCTTCGGGTGCTCAAATCTAAAGAGTTAAAGTCAGAATCCAGAGTTAAGGCAAAACATGTAGTATGTTTGAGATACAAATTCAGCATGATTTTTAACAGTTCCGTCTGTTTAACTCCAGCTTACATGATGCGTATTTAGCAAGTTTCATTGTTCGTGTATTAGTTGATGAATATCTGGGCAGATTGCATTTCCTAGCTAGTGTGAATAACTTATCAAAGAGCGTGGATGAACAGATTTTCTGTAGTAGGATAGAGTTTGCCAGTGGACCCAGGAGTGGTTGAGTTAGGTCACGTGTTACTTCTAGCTTTCTTAAGAACTGCCTCAATGGTCTCCCTCACATCTGCACCATTTTACATTCTCACCAGAGGTGCATGAAGCTTTCACTTTCCCATAGCCTCTACAGCATCTGCTGTCATTTAATTTTATTTTTGATAATAGCCATTCTGGCGGGGTGTGATGAATCTCCAAGTAGTTTTAATTTGTATTATTCAGATCAATAATTATATTGAACACATTTTAAAGTGTTTATTGGCAATTAATGTCTCATATTTTGAGAACTCTTTATTCAATTATAAATCTAATTTGTGGGGGATTTGCTTATGTCTTTTCTTGATACTTAGCTTTTTGAGTTTTACACACACACACATACACACACACACACACACACACACACACACACACACACACATCGGATTTATATTTTTCAGATATTTAGCTACTTATGTACTCATGGGAAAGGACAGTCATTATCTTTGGTAACATACCCAGCTGTGTGTCAGCCAGACTTCAGTGGACAGTTACAAACACATGGTCAAGCTAATGGCTCTGGTTAAAATCTAGTCAAAAGATATGAATATGAGATGAAGACTAGTATGTAGGAGGGATGACCAGAGTGAGATGGAGTGAAGAAGGAGGGAGATGGTGAAAGTAATCATAATGTATTATATGCATGTCAAAGAACAAATTTCAAAAATAAAAAGAAGCCCGTCAATACCAGACTATCATTTACACATAGCAAAGATTCGTCAGGGCCAAGGGGTGCTCCTCCATTGGTGATCCCCTCCTCTGTCTAGCTTACTCTTTTACATATTTGTTTTTCACCTTTCAGTGGCCATTCCTACCCACTGAAGATATAAATAGTAGTAACCCAAAGTCTTTTTTGTATCTCCTTTGTTTACAAGCAAAGAATTGTGTCCCCTTTTCTCTAAGCCCTGTGATTAGGTTGCATTATTCCTCATACACGTCTCCCTTCTCTAATAGCCCTATGAGAACTTTATTTTTCCAATTAACTAATAAGAAAGGTATTACCACACATTCCCCATTCAAATCAACCTATAATATACTGTTTATTTCATCAGCATTTTAATGATTATTTCTTAAAACATCGAGTGTCAGGACTGAAGAGATGGCTTAGTGATTAAGTGTTGGGTTCCATTCTGGCCACTGAAATGGTGTTCATAATCATCTGTGACCTCAATTTCAGAGACCATATGCCCTCCTTTGATCTATGGACAATAGTCATGCATGTAATACATAGTCATATATATAGGCAAAAATATACATACACATTAAATAAATAAATAACAATATCATGGAATTAAAAAATATAATATGATATGTATTGTTGCGTATATTGGGGTCAAGGAATCTGATATTTGGAGCCTTCAATTTTACCAACCAGGGTAGTAAACTTAAATTCAGAGTGTTGACTCAAATAACAGTAATAAAATTATAAAGATTTACATTGCTTTCTAACTATCTATGTGCTAAATTGCCAGCAAATTTTCATTTGGAAAATGGAGACAGTATCTGGAAAGGTTTGTGAGGACTTTAGAATTGATGTGTGATACAAAATATTGCAGTATTGGAGTCAAACTCTTTATAGATGAGGAACCTAATCCAAAGGAAGTTGATTTTTATTGTAGAGTCTGCATTTTATAGAGTCAATGAGCAAGTTTTGAATATTACAGCTGTCTGAATTCATCTATTTGTGCTAGTGTTTGACATTCTGTGTTATTAATTTTCTGATCTTACTTATGCTTCCGTCTATCTTTCCTAAAGCATGATTAGTCCCCTTTGGGAACATGAGACATTCATTATTTATCTTTGTATCCATCTCAATAATCCGGACAATGTGCCCCTCGACACATTGTGATGTTAAATCTTACTACATCAGGGCAGATATTGGATGTTCTGGCAGACCATAAAGTGGCTGTTATGACAAATGCTGCAAACCTGAATGGAACATCTGGGAACAACATGACAGGGGCACTAGGGGTGACAGCTGTGCATACAGCAAAAGCTCAAATTCTGAGCACTTTGAGGGAAGTAAACAGAAAATAGAGTGACAGCATTTGCAAATAAAATGTCCTGTGGGCACATTCCACATCTCCGAGATGCCATGCTTGGGAAAAAACGGAGTCCATTATGAGAAACCTCTACCAGTCACCCTTTTAAGCTTCATTGATTTTTATGCACAAAATAATGACATATTTGAGAATGATAAAAGGATGGAGCCAATAAATAAGGAAGGGGGGAACGACAAACCACTATAGAATTGTAATTACTGTTGGAGTTTTAAAAACAAAACCAGGATTCCATTCAGGATATGACTCTTCTTTTATGAATGTGTGGCCATCAGTATACTTTCCAAGTAATATCTTAAGCAGGTTCAAGGGCAATACTAGTGAGGGAATAAATATTTAGAAGGCATTTTGACACCATGCCCATTTGGTCAAACAATAGTATTAGGTTCTACAAGAAGACTCAAAATTTCCATGACTTTGGCCTTTTGTCAGTACCAGTGACCTTAACATGGCAATAAATTAATTATTAAAAAACATTTATTAGTTATTCCTTTATAATTTTATGCAGCTTATTTTGATCATATCTATCTCCTAGGACAGTTTTTATCTCCTCACTCTAAACCCCTCATTATTCTCAACGAGTCCTCTTATTAGCATGTCTCTTATTACTTTTATGGTACACCTAGTTTAATTAGTATCAATTCTGTGAGTATTGATAAGCATTTATTTGCATAGCATGAAAAACTTACTAGTTTCTATATTACTGAAGAATAAGGGCTTCCTCTCCCACAACAATCATCAATGTCTAATAGATCTTTAGATAGGGGTGGTATCCCACGAGCCCATCCCAAATTGACCAAAGAATGTTGACGGGCTCCATCTTGTACAATTCTTATATAGGTAACCATACTACTATGGCTTTTTTTCTGTAATGTTCATGTCATTTTCAAAATGCAGCATTTAATAGCACTTCTCTATATATTGCCTCATACATTCTTCAGTGTTCTGCAATGCTTCCCAAGTCTTGGAAGAGGGAACATAGATGTCTCATTTAGTACTGAGCACTTAAGAGTCACATATTCTTAGCACTTTGACAATATATTAAGCTCTGTCTTAGCTGCTGCCTGTTTCAAAAAGAAACTTCTCCAATCAAGTCAAAGAACATTACTAATATTTGGGCAAAAATATATACAAATTAGCTTCATGTCATGCCCACTTACCAATCTGCAGTCATAAGTTTCCTTTGTGAACTTGTGACTTCCCTGTCATTGGCTATTGACCGAACCAAGCAAAAAGTCTTCTTCTGAGCAGATCTCAAATCTAACCAGAAAGTAATTGTTATTTCCCAAATAGCTATGCCATTCACTACTCACCCAGTGGGCACATTATTATCATCCATCCATACACATGGAAGGAATAAGTCGATTGTTTCAAAGAGAAAAGCATGACACTGGTTTAGTATTTCCTGGAATGTCAACATTGTGCCTCATGGTATACCACTGAGTAAGACCTTGGGTAGTCTTCTTCCCTAGAGTGATATTCAGGACTGAATAGCACCTTCCACTTGATTGGGAGGTTAGCCTGCTGAAAGAAAGCTTCTAGATCAGTTCCAGCTTGATTTCTCTAGGCCCACTATATGCTGCCATCAACATCTTGCTCTGGTAAGCAACCAAAAATATGCTCAATTTTGTAGAAACTCTAATATGTGAACTAAGGGACTTTCAGACATTTACTTAACCTAGACTCTACTAAGTTTCTTTTCTTTTCTTTTCCTTTTTGATTTTAGATCTGGCTTATCAGACTCAACAGATGGCTCAGTTGTTAAGAACACTTGTGTCTCCTTAAGAGGACAAGAATTTGATTCACATCACCCAAACTGATTGGCCTATGGCTACATATCACTAGCCATATCACTTTAGCTTCTGAGTATCTGATGCCCCTTCATGCCTCTGCAGGCACCCATACACAAGGCATGAATAAGACTATTGTTTCAAAAACAAAAGCAAGACATTTTGTTTTTAACAGGATCCATGCCTAAAGCAAGTCTTTTCCAAGAATACTCCCATTTTAATCTGCTCACATCCTTGTAGCAAATCACTAAAACCCAGAAATCATTAGTCATTGTTTGAGAGGATGGAGAACAGAGTTCATTTAAAGCCAGGTTTAAAATCTACTGGGGGATTTTCTCCTGTGCCAGTGTCTTCTATTTCTCTGCATCCTAAAGCAGCACTTCTCCATGTATGAGTCCTGATACGTTTGGGGTTAAATGACCCATTCCCAGGGTTGTCTATCACATATCCTGCATATCAAATTTTTACATTATAACTCAGAACAGTAGCAAAATTACAGTTATGAGTAGCACCAACAATTTCTATGCTTGGGGTCACCACAATATGAGGAACTGCATTAAACCACTGTCCTAAAGGCATAAAGAAGTGATATGAAGGCTTTGTTTATAATTGAACTATTGTATTTTGGAAACAGAACTAGTTGTTTATTTCAGTGATTCAGGGGTTACTTAGCATGAGCAAGGCTGTAGATTCTGCTCTTCAGTAACTGAAAAAACAAAATAAAACTGAAGGCTGTATGTTAAAGACCAGGACTCTTGCTTGAAAGGTGATGGACACTTGTAAAGACGGAGCACAGTGGGGGGGAGGAGGGGTCTTCAAGGGATGTGGTATACCATTTTTAAAAAAAGTAATAGGCTCTCACCAACTTTTCTTTATTTCCAGGCCAGGAGGTGAGAGTATTTGTTCTACGGAACATTTATGGCCCTCACATTGGAACCCAAAGCAAATTAAAACAGTGGATGGCCTCAAGAAAAGAATTTGCAAAACTGGGAGCCAAAGTAATTCTGTGCATTATTGACTTTCTACAGTAGTGATTAAACCCCACAATCAAGTCAGCTTATAGAAGGAAGAGTTTGTTTGTGGTTTCAGAGGGAGAAGAGTCCATCAAGATGAACATGGCAGCCTCTGGATGACCTTTCCTTCAGTCTCTACTCCATACTTTGTCTCCATATTTCCTCCTGCATTTTGTTCACCCTTCTAAGAAGCACTGAAGCATCCACACTTTGGTCTTCCTTCGTCTTGAGCTTCATATGGTCTGTGAATTATATTCTGAGCATTCCAAGCTTTGGGGCTAATATTCACTTATCAGTGAGTGCATGCCATGTGTGTTCTTTTGTGACTAAGTTACCTCACTCAGGATGATATTTTCAAGTTCCATCCATTTGCCTGCAAATTTCATTAAGTCATTGTTTTTAATAGCTGAGTAGTACTCCATTGTGTAAATGTACCACATTTTCTGTATCCATTCCTCTGATGAGGGACATCTGGGTTCTTTCCAGCTTCTGGCTATTGTAAATATGGCTGCTATGAACATAGTGGAGCATGTTTCATTCTCACACGTTGGAGCATCTTCTGGGTATATGTCCAGGAGTGGTATAGTTGGGTCCTCAGGTAGTACTATGTCCAAAGGCCATCCAGAGACTGCCCCACCTAGGGATCCATCCCATATACAGTCTCTATTGTGGGTGCAGGGAAGTGCTTGCTGACAGGAGCCTGATATGGCTGTCTCCTGAGAAGCCCTGCCAGAGCCTGACAAATACAAAGGCAGATGCTCACAGTCAGCTATTGGACTGAGTGTGGGGTTTCTGATGGAAGAATTAGAGAAGGGACTGAAGGAGCTAAGGGTGCTTGCAGCCCCATGGGGGAGCAACAGTGTCAACAGGCCAGACCCCCTGGAGCTCCCAGGGACTGGACCACCAACCAAAGAGTACACATGGAGGGACTCATGGCTCCAACCATGTATGTGGCAGAGGATGGCCTTGTTGGACATCGGTGGGATGAGTAGCCCTTGGTCCTGTGGGAGTTCGATGCCCCAATGTAGGAGAATGCTAGGGTGGGAAGGCAGGAGTGGGTGGTCGGGGAGTACCCTCATAGAGGCAGTGGGGGAGGGGAGATGGGATAGGGTTTTTCCAGAGGGCAGACCTGGAAAGGGTATAACCTTTGAAATGTAAATAAAGAAAATATCCAATAAAACAAACAAACAAAAAAAGATGAACATGGCACAAAATGGCAAGCATGGGTGGTGGAGCAGAAATTGAGGACTCACATCTTTTCCATATACAGGAAACAAAAAAAGCAAGTAGCCATGGCTTTTTAATTTCAAAGCCTTCCCCCTTTGATATACCTTCTCCAGTCAGGCTGTACCACCAAAACCTTACCAAGCTAGAACAGCAATGGCAGACCAAACATTCCAATGCCCAAGACTATGGAGTACATTTCTCTTTTAAGTCGCGATAATCTTCTCTAAACTGATTATATTAGGTATTTGTTACAGTGAGTAAAAACAGACTTAGTCAGATACTAATTCTGTTCATGTATAACCATCTTGGAGTATAGGGTTTAGATAAGTGAATTTAATGAGTAGCAAACATTGAGCCCATAGAAAATGTAAAATAAACTAATATTTTAAAAGACTACACTCTCCTAACTCCTTATTAGGAGGGCATTGCAAAGTGCTGACTAACAGTATAAGCTTCATAGTCAAGTTAAACTTACTTATTATTTAACTCTAATGCAGTTATGAACTTCTCTGTGACTTAGTCCCCAAACTATAGAATTGTTTGATAATCTATACCTCATAAAATTACACTGAAGATTAAATTTTATAGTCTTAAAACAGTGCCAGATGCATAACTATTACTAAGACATAATTGAATGTTTTCATACATATTTATTTTAGGAAATGTTTTGTCCCCAGATCACTGGGGTTTCTTCTGAAAGATCTGGAAGCTGCTATTACAGCTATCATTACGTGTAATGGTGAAATAGCTCATTTCTGTCAATTTCTGCAGAAACATGTGAACCACTCCGGGGTAGAGAAAAATTCTAAGTCCTATATCTTAAGTGATTACTTTCAGAACTTATGTATTAGACAGGAAAAGCAAGAAGAACAAGAAGACAGAAACATGTGAGTTTGTAAGACATGAACAGATGGATCTGTGTGAAGGTTTTCTTTTGTCTACATTTTTGTTTTGTAAATTACAGAAGTGTTCAATGAATGCTTTATTACTCAAATGTAACAATAATTTTTTTCAAAAATAGCAGTGCTTCTCATTGTCATTACCAATGACACAGCCAGGCTGTGCTTTGAGTAAGAAGAGAAAATGTAGAGCTCTGATGTCACTTTCCTTCCTAAGAACCCCAGACTCTTCAGGTGACAAATTATAGGTGGAATGATGACAGGTGATTTCAGTCTAGTATCAAGAAAAGCTATAGTAGGATTATCTGTTTGGTGGGATAAAAACCAGAAATTTAAAAAAAAAAA
>CM052705.1:95262184-95350164 GCA_028551405.1 Uromys caudimaculatus | reverse complement strand
CTTGTCACATTGACACACAAACACATCACCAATAAGCCTCCACCCTTACTTCTTTATTCATCCCCAAGATCTAAATAAATTTAAAAGTCCCACAGTCTTTGCAAATTCTTACATATTAACATTTCAGTCCCTTTTAAACATCCAATCTCTTAAAATTCAAAGTCTTTTAAAAATTCAAAGTCTCTTAACTGTGGGCTCCACTAAGACACCTTCTTACTTCAGGAGGGAAAATATATCAGGGCACAGTCACAATCAAAAGCAAAACCAAACTCCAACTGTCCAATGACTGGGATCCACTCACGATCTTCTGGATTCCTCCAGGGCTTGAGTCACTTCTCCAGCTCTGCCCTTTGTAGCACACACCTTGTCTTCTAGGCTGCAGATTTCTGTAGTCCGCTATTGCTGTTCTTGGTGGTCATCTCATGGTACTGGCATCTCTAAAAGACTGCTGTCTTCTGCTGCAACTAGGCTTTACCAAAGCCTCTCATAGATTCTCTTCATGGTGCCAAGCCTCACCTCCTTTGCACGACTCCTTCAGTTCTGGGCCATCAATTGCAACTGAGGCTGCACCTTCACCAATGGCCTTCCATGGCCTCTCACAGTGCCCAGACCTCAGCTCCTCTCCATGACTCCTTCATGCCTTCAAATCCAGTACCTGGGTGACTTACACATTACCAAGTCCAGCCACAGCACAACCCTGGCTATTTCTGGAATGCAGCCTCTGTGCTGTCAGAAAACACTTCTCAGAAGATTTCACCTCAGTGATGCTGGTGGTCTCTTCCCAATCACCACCGATTTCCCAAGTCCAGCTAACAAGCATTAATAGTCCCAGTAATGATATGGTTTTGCTTTAGTAGTTCTGGTAACTTGTTAATCACAGATGATTTCTTCAGCCCCAGCTAACCAAAACCACAGAATCTTAAATCAAACTAGCAATGGCCCTGATAAGAGTCTTTAAACTTCCCTCTGAAATTTCACAAGCCAGGCCTCCATCTTCTGCACTGTTCTCAACATTATTTTCCAAGCTCCTATAGAACACCCCACAGAGCTCTTAACATCCCAATGGCTCTTCTAGCTCAAAGTTCCAAAGCCCTTCCACAGTCCTCCCCAAAACATGGTCAGGTTGTCACAGGAATACTCCACTAAGCTGGTACCAATTTGTCTTAGTCAGGGTTTCTATTCCTGCACAAAAATCATGACCAAGAATCAAGTTGGGGAGAAAAGGGTTTATTCAGCTTCCACTTCCAATTGCTGTTCATCACCAAAGGATGTCAGGACTGGAAATCAAGCAGGTCAGGAATCAGGAGCTGATGCAGAGGCCATGGAGGGATGCTGCTTACTGGCTTGCTTGCTTCTCCTGGCTTGCTCAGCTGGCTGTCTTATAGAGCCCAAGACTACCAGCCTACAGATGGTACCACTCACAAGGGGCCCTCCCCCCTTGATCACTAATTGAAAAAAAAAAAAAAAACCTTACCACTGGATCTCATGGAGGCATGTTCTCAACTGAAACTCCTTTCTCTGTGATAACTCCAGCTTATGTCAAGTTGACACACACAAAACTAGCCAGTACATTTGGTAATCTCTCTAGTTGGTTGAGGTGGCACCCCCACCATAAGCCTGGGAAAATCTATGTTGAATTACAGCTTTGCTTTGCTGTGCTTAACTTTGCCTAGGAATTTATTGTCTCTGGAATCTTCAGGTTGAGCAAGCATTTAACTACCCCGTCTTTCAAAAGAAGATGCCATTTCTGACATGGCCCTGTGAGGGTTCCACTACAATGAGCATGTTTGTAATGAAGAGATGCGAGAGAAAGAGGTGGAATGTTTTATTCACGATGAAGCATGGTGGATCTAGAGGTGTGAAGATGGTGAGAAACAGCCTGATGTGAGTAGCCTGCTCTGCCACTTGAGGCCAAGAAGAAATCCCAGTCCAAACTGCCACTGAGAGCCATGTCTGGGCCTATAGCCCTGCAGTAGTAGGGGCCTGTGTTGATGTCCATGACCTATTTGGCCACCAAAGGTCATGCGGATGGCCATGGTCTGTTCTGCTGCCTGTGGCCTAGTGGGTGTCCAAAGGCTAAACAGAGCTGAACCCAGTCCTCACCTGGGCATCACTGTGGAGCATGCCCTGGTGGAGTCTGCACAGGGGAACTGTCATGAGGGCATGAGCACAGGAAGGCTTACTCTTTCCTTACTCCTTGCTGCCTGTGACAGACTGAAGAGCTGAACCTACCCCTTGCATAAGTAGCATTGGAAGGTGTCCCTGTCCCCATCACCAACTGCAACATTCTGGAAAGGAGGCCACACCTCACCTAGACAGCACAGTAGAGCTGAAGCTGTGAAGATGATCCCGGTGGCAAAGATTAGGGGTGAGCTGGTACTGAGGGCATAAGCATGGGAGAGCTAGCCCTGCCCCAGGCCAACTGTGTAGTGGCATTGGTGCTGGAGAGACACCTCCATGCTCCTGTCCCTCACCTCCTGTAGCATTGGGTGAGTTAGCTGGGGGAGTGCTGAATAGTTCACCTTGGTGGTATGGGTGCTGGAGACCTGGCAGGCTGACCAGCTCAATGACCACTCAGGTGTAGATCAAGGTTTTTGTGTTGGGTTACCCCAAAATCTATTCCATCTATGAGCTGCTGGAGCATGTGAAGAGGCCAGGTCTATAGAATTAAAGATGTAAGATCTTCATGACACAAAGCAACAACAGAATATCCTAGTAGAGTCCCTTAGAGTTTCAATTATTTGATGTGTGACAGATGCCAGAGGTCTTGAAATAGACCAATGATGCATTGCAACAGACATTTGCAAGTGAAGTTGTTTGGACAAAAGGATATATTGTGTGACACATTTTAACACACCACAGCCTCCATGTTAAAATAAATTTTTGTTTGTTTTGTTTTGTTTTGCTTTTGTTTTCTTCAGGAGGCAGAGTTTGTGAGAATAGAGGGAAATGTGGAGGGACAGGGAAGAGATGAGTGACATTGGATGCAAGATGTAAAATCACATAGAATCAATACAAGATTATTTGGATATGTCACCTTTTATTTTCTAAACCCTAATATCCTCTACATAAAGGTTTCTGTACAGGGAAAGTATCAAAAGGTCACCAATTTCTTCTTTTCTTCAATTTATCCCAGAGATTTGTCAATTTACATTTTCTTAAGTATATATCCTGATGTAGCCTCTCAAGAGGAAGAAATTGATGAGAAATGAAGTTCAGAAATTAGATTAAACTGTAAGCAAGACTATGGTTTAGAAAATGCAAAATCATCATCTGTAAGTTGTGTGTTCTGATTGTCCAGCTTCATGCTAAGTGAGCACGTTTTTAAACAGCACCACTCAGTAAGGTTAGTTAATTGTTGGCATCTGAATTTCTTGCTCTTTTTTGAAATTTTCAATATTTTTTGCCACTTCCTACTTATAATTAATTCTGGTCTGAGGGACTTCTATCTTTCATTCCTTCCATCTGTCTTTCAGCTGATACACAGAGCTCTCCTTCTTTGGATCTGTGTCTATTCTTATTCCATTCCTTTATCTTTCCTTGCAAACTACAGCCTTTTCCTAGGTAAAAATGGCTTCTTCTGGTCAAAGTCCTTGTTGTGCTTAGGCAAACAATAGATGTGCAGGAGGTATCTCACTTCATCTCTTATTTCTATTATCAAGAGCATTAAAGGAATATAGAAACTGCCAACTAGCAACAAAATGATAAAGGAAAATGTCTGCAGGTTAGTAAAGTGATCAACAGAGCTTATTTAAACTCAAGAATACCTCTCATTTTTTAATGCAATGACATATTTATTCTGCTTCTAATTAGCCTTTTGTAAGAATTTAGTTCCCCAAACTTCCCAAAGTATTCAATTTTCTTCTTCCCAGTGGGGTGTAAGCAAAAGTAAATCATTGTGACATGACATTGATTACCTTTCTTCTTTGTTCTTTTTGGGTGTGAAGATGCTTTCCCTACAATTATGTAGAATATCTGTGACTCTGAGGAAGAAGGCAGAAGGAACTGTTGTCTGAGAAAAGCCACCTGGGTCCCCAACCACACAGCTCTTGGTAAGTTAGGTAAATAAACTTCATTGTTTGTATAGAAACGTGAATTCAAGTATGGTGTGCATGAATATGAGTGTCCCTGAATAAATTACTATATAAGCAGTCTGTCAAAGCAAGAAATGACTTTTTGAAGTACGGCATAAGTGCTCCTTAAATAGAATTAGAGTTATGTATGTCCTAGCCATAGGGATATATAAAGGCTGGCTTTCTTAGGTCCTTGTCCAGTATTCTAGAGTATACTTGTGCAAATGTAGGAAATATAGTCTTACTGAAACCTCATAGGATCAGAATCCACAATTTATCAAAATGGGGACATGCATATACTAACACTGTCCAGCATACCACTACAAATATTTAAGTAGAGTCTACCAAATAAGGGATATTCTACTCACATAATAAAGTATAAATGGTGTACTGTGGGTATTACCAAGTGTTAGAACCACAGAGAATGAAATATGAGCAAAGAAGAAATAGTGCAGCTTTACATAGGAACACAGACTAGTATGTTCAAACCCAATAAGCAAGAGAAAGAGATTGGAATGGTAGTTCCAAAAGAGAAGCAAAAAGTTGAGAAGTCAGTCGAGGAAGAAGAGGAAGATGCTGACACCTTAGCAAAAGTGCAAAAGCTACAAAAAAAAAAAAAAAAAAAAAAAAAAGAAAGAAAGAAAAAAAGAAAAAAGCTGAACATCTTCAAAATGTCCACCCTCCCCTTCCAATAAATAACAGTAAAATGCTTATACCACATGTCAGAAAAATAACAAAACATGTACAGTTTCAAGAAAATAAACTTGGTCTGACTAAATTTCCAGCTTATTTATTTCAGTCACTCTGATAGTAAAACATAATATATATCAAAGCTTGCTGAGAAAAATAAAATGCCAGAGATCTATTTCAAGATCATAAAGGTAGATCTGTCAATAAAGATACTTTCTAGGAAAAAGAAAGAAAAGGAAAGAAAAGAAACAAAAAGGAAAGAAAGAAGGGAGGAAAGGAGGAAGGGAGGGAGAGAAGGAGGGAGGGAGAGAAGGAGGGAGGGAGGGAGGGAGGGAGGGAGGGAGGGAGGGAGGGAGGGAGGGAGGGAAGAACTAGGGAAGAGAGGAGGGGTGGGAATGTTGGTGAGGAGGCATGTCTGGAACTAGTGGGTGAAGGAAAGCAATTCTGTAAAGCACCCTTGAGGCAAACAAATTAAGAGCTGCCCATGTTCAATATCACTATTGCCCTTCTGATAGCCATCAGTTCAGGAAATGTATATATTTCATTATATTTTGAGCAATATAAAACATGGTAAAATAAGATAAGACCCAGCAATAACACTCTTAGGAATATACCCAAAAGGTGCCCCACCATGCCACAGGGGCACATGTTCCACTATGTTCATAGCAGCCTTACTTGTGATAGCCAGAAGCTGGAAACAACCCAGATGTCCCACTACAGAAGAATGGATACAGAAAATGTGGTTTATTTACATAATGGAATACTGCACAGCTATTAAGAACAAGGACATCCTGAGTTGTTCAGGCAAATAGATGGAACTAGAAAAACATCATTCTGAGTGAGGTAACTCAGACCCAAAAGGACATGCATGATATGTACTCACTAATAAGAGATATTAGCCCCCCACAATACAGAATACCCAAAATACAGTCCATAAAACTCAAAAAGATCAACAAGCTGAAGGGCCCAAGTGAGGACTCCTCAGTCCAACTTGGGAGGGAGAAGAAAGCAACCACAAAGGGGGGAGGAAGAGAGGAAATTGGGAGGGAAAGGAGACTGAGCATGGGGGGAGAGGGGAACATGATCTTGGATTGGGTAGGGGACAAGGACTGAAGCCATGAGGGCCAGCAGAAAGAATGGAAACAGGCAACCACAGGAGGTAGGAGGTTTAAAGGACCCTCCAGAACGTACCAGAGACCTGGGAAGTAAGAGATTCTCAGGACTCAAAGGGAGGGACCTTAGATGAAATGCCAATGGGGAGGGGGGACTTATAGAGTCCACTTCTAGCAGAAAGACAAGACATCGAGTGAGGGATAGGGTTGCTATCTCACAGTCGAAATCGGACCCATAATTGTTCCTGTTTAAAAGAGCTTCAGGGATAGAAATGGAGAGGAGTCTGAGGAAAAGAAGGTCCAGAGACAGGCCCTAAGTGGGGTCCAGCTCAAGGGGAGGCCCCAAGGCCTGACACTATTACTGAGACTATGGAAGCTCACAGAAAAGGACCTAGCATGACTGCCCTCCAGAAGACCCAACAAGCAGCTGAGTCAGATGCAGATATTTGCAACCAACCAATGGACGGAAGCTGCTGACCCCTGTGGTTGAATTAGGGAAAAGCTGAAAGAAGCTGAGGAGGAGGGCGACCCTGTAGGAGGATCAGCAGTCTCAATTAATCTGGACCTCCCTCTGAGATCTCTCAGACACTGGATCACCAAACAAGCAGCACATGCTAGCTAATATGAGGCTCCTAGCACATATACAGCAGAGGACGATGGGTCTGGGTTCAGTCAGAGAAGATGCACCTAACCCTCATGAGACTGGTGGCCCCAGGGTGTTTAGAGGTCTGGTGGGATGAGATAGGGGACATCCTCATGGAGACAGAAGCAGAGGAAGAGGTATGGGATGTGTAACAATCAGAGGGTGGACCAGAAAGGGGATAAAATCTATTAAAAAAAAAAAAAAGATTAAATAAAATTAAAAATAAAAGATACATTGTGAGTTAAAAGCTAGCCAGGACTACAAAAAAAAAAAAAAACTCTTTCAACAAACAAAACATTCCAATTAAGAAAGAGACAGACAGACGGAGAGAGACAGAGAAAACAAAAATAGCAACAGAGATGATTTTAGCAAAATTATAAACATGATTAGAATATTGAATTTGAACCAGGAATGGTGGAGTATTGTTCCATACTTTAATCTCAGTATTTAGGATTTTGAAGCAGTGGACATTCCTTGTGGAGACAGGGAGGCTGGGAGGAGGTATGGACTGTGGACTAGTCAGAGGGTGGGCTGGGAGGGGAATAAACTCTGGAGTGTAAAAAAAGAAAAAAATTAAATAATAATAATAATAATAATAATAATAAGCCAGGCAGTGGTGGTGCACACCATTAATCCCAGCACTTGGGAGGCAGAGGCAGGCTAATTTCTGAGTTCAAGGCCTACAGAGTGAGTTCCAGGACAGCCAGGGCTATACAGAGAAACCCTGTCTCAAAAAAACCAAATAATAATAATAATAATAATAATATGTGTATACAATCAGCTAATTGTTTTGTTAGTGGAAATCAACTTAGAGGATTAAATACTATGTACAAATTCAACGCTTGATAGGTTGTAAGATTATACTTTTATGCATGTGTATGGATACCTATGCAACAAAATTCATATATGTCTTTCTGGAAATTCTTACCAATGTAAAATTTCAAATTCTTTGTTTACCCTATGGTAATCCCGGCAAATTTGGCTTTTAATAGTGGTTGTGTAATACTGAGTAAATCCCATTTAGAATAGGCCATAGTGTCCTACGTTCTATATACCATGATCCTTGCATAAACCTAAATTGTAATTACTGGTGAAAATGGAAAGAACTAATCACATTTAAAAACTCATACATTTTGCTTTTATTCTCATAGAAGTAATGAGCTCCTTCTTTCAAAGATGATAGCAACAAAAATAGAAAAAAATGTTTGCACTTAACTCTGTACACAGCATTTTCCCAAAGAGATATTTTTACTGTTTTAACTTTTAAATTGAGGGAATTGATATTGTGCATTTCCCATGATGGGCTTTTAGACTTTCCTGTTACAAGATAGGCTCAGCCACATTGCAGACTTTTCAGTGAATTGAAATTGTCCTAAGAAGTGCTCCGCAAATTACTGTTCTTTTTCTTTTTTAAAAGAGTGATTCCAAACCTTTTAAAAGAGGCTATAAATATTACATAAAATTTAGAGCTAAAAATAGTTCTAACAGAGGCATTAACTACACTTATGATCTATACATAAAACCAATTAACATTTTATGGTAATTTTCATGTATCTGAATGTGTCTGTGGACTTGCATATGGCTTTCTAGATATCAGTTAATGAAACACATTTTAGCGCATAAAGGAGAGTCATCTTTCATTTCTGCCTTCACCACAGGAGATCACTCAGTATTTACACACAGTCTATGAAATACCAGCAGGATTTAGACTCTGCCATGCCCATCTGAATAATACTGAGCTCCTGTCTTCAATAGTAACTAAGTATTAGCATTCATGATACTACAAATATATGAGGTATTTTGAAGAATGAAAAGTTTTAACTTGAGAAAGATTAAATAATTTTTCCTATGATACATCATAAAAACCTACACAAGCAAAACAGGAATCTGTCTTGGCATTTTAAATTCTCTGTCCTTATGTTTGACTTTTACGTTCATCTAGAAAGATTGCTTCAAATTATTTCACGGTTTGGACTACATTAAATGTGAAATACAAGCTATGGTCATTAATTTAAAAATATTGCAACAAAAATGAATATACAGATTTTTGTATATTTTATAGGTCTATACTAATCTGTTTCTGGCCACAGAACATTTCAGGACCTTATGGATGTTCACACTGTGATTGTCTAGTTATTGTGAAACCCTGTGGCTTTCTACCTACATGCAAAGAACTAACTGTCCCTTCCCTCCCGGGGGACCATCCCGGGCAGGTATCGACCAGAGTCCGCACCTGAGGAGAGAAACTACCGGCGGGGAAAGAGACAGGAGACAAAGAATGCGTTGAGGGCAAGCCGGTGTCCCGATCAAGCCCCCAATAATCTTTATTTCTGGGTCCATATATAAGCACTTAGGGCAGGAAGTGGCAGAGGAAGGGGGATTCCTAAGGTAACCAAATGTCACACATAGTTGTAAATCAGGATGACAGTCATTGCTGTCTTGAAGCCGCAGACTACTTCAAACATGATGTCTTATCACTTGCTGGAGGCAGTGGGAATGGGAAGGAATCAAAGGAATGCCTGCTGTGGAGCCCAGGACACTTTGACTTGCTAATTAAGCCAAGGCCTTAGGCCCAATTAAGCCAAGGCCTTTTGGTCTCCGACACCTACATAAACTATATAAACGCCTATCAGTTATATCATGCATAGGTGCATTGAAATTGGACTTTTAGATGATATATTATATCATGACACAACATTGTAATGACAAATTTTTTAGACTGATTACTTTTCAGTGTTATTCTTACTTGGGAAAGAAAAGACTAATTGTTCTTATAAATAATACATTGATATTGTGGTTTTCTGAGACCCAAAAATAGGCATCTCCTATGGTATTTGTTTAATTTTTCTGTCTTTTGCTTTATCTTTCAGTTTTCAGTCCTGGTTTTGCTTTTGAAATTATTATTTGTTTGTTTTAGTTTTAACAATACAAGAAAAGAAAGAACTGCTGATATGAAATTCAGAAATAGGATATGTAAATCTGTCTGAATTCCAATACCACCCCTGTCTGACCTGTTGGCATCCACTTTGAGTGTCCATCAAAGCTCAAATCTTTCGACATTAAATTCCGGGATGTTACAGATGATATAACATTTCAGCATCTCAATGTTCATATATAAACATTTAATAGGTACATTAAAGGCAACACAAAAGGGACAGCTCTATTTAGTATGGGAAAATAAAAACGGAATCAAAATCCAAACCTTTTCAAGGAAACAGCTCTATTTCCAAATATTGTAGGAAGTAACTGATGCAGGTGTCATTTAACTGGATAACGGCAAAACATGCAGTGCACACATGATGTGGCAAGAAGCTTTCAGCTGGAGTCAACTTCAGCAAAGACATGAAAGACACATTCATGAATGTAACAGTTTAAGTGTGTCAATAAATGATATAAAAGTAACATATAATAAACTTGAAGGGACGCACTGTGAAGTTTGAAAACCTCAGTTCTGTTATTAGGATTTCGAGAACATTTTATACAGGGTTCCCTATCCTCACTCTCCAAGGTCAAACTGAACACAGATGAGGAAATAAATCCATTACTCATTTTCTTTCTCTATTAACAGAGGGAAAATAATTTCCTTAGATGTGGCTTGATTTTCCTATAACACCCAATGATTTTCCTATATCACATTTGGATCTCAAGAGAGTCTTAACCAGAAACTCTCTCCTTTGTAATTTCAAGCATATTGAAATCAGTTGGTCTCCCTTCTTCCACATGTAAAATAGTGTTCTAGCTATAACATACCTGTAAAATATGCTGGGCAAAGGGAGTTTCAGTGGTTACACATTACATTCTATGTGCATTTAACATGTATGTATTGCTCATCCCATATATTTCTCAGAGCTCACAGTTTAGTAGATAATTTAAAAAGATGATACCTAGGCATTATGATATTATGTGTTTGTGAGGAAGTTGACTTACTTCTAAGGAAGGATATCTCTGCTTAAATTACAACCTTATTGCCATCAGCATATGTCATAGACCCCCCCAAAATTTTTGTTTGAACCAATAAAGTAAAACTAATACTCCCTTTTAAAATGAAAGCAGTTTTAATCCCTAACTTAATATCCAAACCATATTCTTGTATGTAGTAACTGAAAAGCTGGGTTCTCAGAAAATATTTCTTAATGAAAATATGAAGAATAAAATAGTTTTATAAACGTTTGTAATTATAAATTCATCAATCAACAATATTATTTTCCAGTATGTGTATGTAATAATGATGGACCTGACATAGAAGTTACCCTCCTTCATGGGAAATAGCACAACATCTGATTTTTCCCATGTAGCTACCTCTGAGACCTGAACTAGCATCCCAGATTAGTTCTGAGGCTGGGTGCATAGTTCAGAGATAATGCCCTTGTTAAGTGTGCATGAGGTCCTAGAATTAGCCTTCACAAAACAAGCAGCTAATCAAAGTTTCAATTCTATAGTTATTCATATTTTGAAAGCATGACTACCTGTTACATCTATATACATATGTCCCAGTCTATAATGTTGAATTTTGAATCTGTAAAATTTATAATATTCCTAATATGTAAAAATTCATACTATTATAAAATTTATAATATTTATATATTAATTTTATTATATATATTATGAATATTATATATATTGATATATACCAAAGAAACCTCATGCATATATATATCATATATCATATCCAAGTTATAAAATATTATATAGATATAATATATATTTTATAATTATATATAATATATATTTATATGTAAATATATATAATATTATATATAAGTACATATTAGTCGTAGTATATTAATATATTATATTATGATAATTATATCAATTTGTATAATAATATGTATTTTATATTGAATTAAATATATACTAAGCAAATTATATATATTATATATTAGCAAACATAATTATTGATAATATATGTAATTATTATAATAGTATTTATAATACTAATATATTATTGTATTGGAAGAGATTTTCTAATGAAACGAAATAAATGTTTGAACAGTACTTTGTGGCTACATCTCAATATTCATAGAATATAAGAGGTCTTTTAGTACTGTACTAAGTGGTACAACTGAATTGCTTTTATAACAAGATACATCTCCATGAACACAGTACCTCAAAATATGACTCCTGAACATACTGAGGATTTAAAAACTTTAGAAAACTGAAAGTTTAGGAATACAATATTTTTTGAGCTTCCCTACTTTCTCCTTAACTCCAAAAAAAAATTCAACTTCTTCTCTCAAGATGTGAGACCTGCCTGCTGTGTATTTAGAGTGAAAGAAGTAGAGACACGAAGAATCTGATGGAGTGATTTCCCTGATTTTAACAACCCTAAACATTTGAAACTACGATTCATATATTTAAACATTCTTCACTGAATTTGTGCATAAATTTATGGTTTCCTCAATATTTAGTGTTCCTACCTACATGATCTCCTCCCATATAAACATATTAAAATGCATATGATTTTTCATTTGTTGGTATTTTGTTAAATGTGATTGTCAGTCATGAATCTCATGATGGGTAAGAAAACAATTATTTTTTCTCTTATACTATATTGTTACACAGTCCATACTTTATGGATGACATTGGAAGCAATCTCAACCCGAAGATCACCTTAATTTAGTTGAAATTCAAATTTCAAATATTTATCTTAATTCTAAAAAAAGAATAACAGCAGAATATCAATAAAGTTAGAACTCAAAAGTGTTAAATAAATTCTAAAGCAAGTATATTATTGGAATGAATTACAATTTTAAAAAGTATTTTGACTCTGGTTAGGACAAAATGAACCATGTAAGAAACCCCTTGACTTTTGTTGCTTTTTTATCATTATCAGTATTTTATTAGAAAGTTATACTGTTGAAAAATTATAGGAGTACAGAAATCTTTCTATGTTTCCTTGGATGATGCTCAACAGCAAAGATTTACTTATAATAACAGTTATCCACTTTGTGAGTCCTTTCTGCATGCCAACCTAAAATGAACTTATTTAATATTTAAAGCACCATTATACTTTCAGGTGATAAGACATGCCAGGGCACCTTGAGTACACTGCATCAGCCAGTAAGGGTTCCCATTAGCCATTTTATTTTAGCAGTGCTACTTAATATACCAAAAGAACATCATTTTCAATAAATCAATAAACACACACACACACACACACACACACAAGCTTATAACGTGTGTGAGAATAGCTTACTCCAATCAGCAGTAAGGAAATGTTAAAATGGTATGTTCTCAACAACATTCACTCTGGGAATAAACAAGAAAGACAAACTTCCTCTAGTAGAGGAAGGGGAATGAGATGATTGTTTTAGTCTCATTTCTATATCGCTTTTAAAAGAAACTACCAAATGATACTTTGAGCTAGTCCCAGAGATGCTCTGCACCAATTTTCATCTCATTTCCAGCCCTCCCCAAACCTTATCACAATCTTCATTCTCCTACTCCCCCATCTCCTACCCAGTTCCCGCTCTCCATCCACCATCTATTACTAATTAGTTACCTCTTTTGAATGACATTCATGTGTCTTTCTTAGGGGCCTCCTTATTAAGCAATTTCTTTGGGTCTTTGTATTGTATCATGATTAACCTTTCTTTATGTCTAATGTGCAATTATAAGTGAGTACACACAGGTTTTTGTGGCTCTGGGTTACCTCACTGAGGATGATATTCTCAAATTCCATCCATTTGCATGTAAAGTTCATGATTTTTTGTTTTTGTTCTTTGTTGTTTTGTTTTGTTTTTTATTAGATATTTTCTTTATATTTCAAATTTTATCTCCTTTCCTGGTTTATCCCCTCCCAGAAACCCCCAATCCCATCCCCCTCCCCCTGCTTCTATGAGGGTATTCCCCCACCCACCCACCCATTCCCACCTTCCCACCCTCGATTCCCCTACCCTGGGGCATCTATCGAGCCTTCAGAGGACTAAGAAACTCTCCTCTCATTGATACCTGACAAGGCCATCCTCTGCTATATATGCAGATGGAGCCATGTGTACTCCTTGGTTGGTGGTTTAGTCCCTGGGAGCTCTGGGGGTTCTGCTTGGTTGATAATGTTGTTCTTCCTATGTGGTTACAAACTCCTTCAGCTCCTTCAGTCCTTTCTTTATCTCCTCCATTGGGGACCCTGCACTCAGACCAATGGTTGACTGCTAGCATCAGCCTCTTTATTTATAAGGCTCTGGCAGGGCCTCTCAGGAGACAGCTATATCAGGCTCCTTTCAACAAGCATTTCTTGGCATCCACAATAGTGTCGGGGTTTGGTGACTGTATATGGGATGAATCCCCAGGAGCCAGTCTCTGGATGGTTTTCCTTCAGTCTCCGCTCTATATTTTGTGTCCGTATTTGTTCCTGTGAGTATTTTCTTCCCTTTTCTAAGAAGGAGCAAAGCACCCACACTTTGGTCTTCCTTCTTCTTAACTTCATGTGGTCTGTGAATTGTATCTTGGGTATTTGGAGCTTTGGGGCTAATGTACGCTTATCAGTGAGTGCATACCATGTGTGTTCTTTTGTGATTGGGTTACCTCACTCAGGATGATATGTTCTAATTACATTCATTCGGCTGAGAATTTTATGAATTCATCATTTTTAATAGCTGAATAGTATCTCTGTAAGGCAAAGGACACTATCAATAGGACAAAATGGCAACCAACAGATTGGGAAAAGATCTTTACAAATCCAACATCCAATAGAGGGCTAATATCCAATATATGCAAAGAACTCAAGAAGTTAGACTTTAAAGAATCAAATAACCCTATTAAAAATGGGGTACAGAGCTAAACAAAGGATTTTCAACTGAGGAATATTGAATGACTGAGAAGCACCTAAAGAAATGTTCAACATCCTTAGGCATCAGGTAAATACAAATCATAACAACCCTGAGATTCCACCTCACATCAGTCAGAATGGCTAAGATCAAAAACTCAGGTGACAGCAGATGCTGGTGAGGATGTGGAGAAAGTGGAACACTCCTCCATTGTTGGTGGGATTGCAAGCTGGTACAACCACTTTGGAAATCAGTCTGGCAGTTCCTCAGAAAATTGAACATAGTATTACCTGAGGACCCAGCTATACCACTCCTGGGCATGTACCCAAAAGATGCTGCAACATATAACAAGGACACATGCTCCACTATGTTCATAGCAGCCTTATTTATAATAGTCAGAAGCTGGAAAGACCCCAGATGTCCTTCAACAGAGCAATAGATACAGAAACTGAGGTACATTTACACAATGATGTCTTGGTTTTTTATAGTTGATAATAAATAGATGTATCACATTTTCTTTATCCATTCTTCAGTTGAAAGACGTCTAGGTTTGGGAAGGAGAACCCTAGCTGAGATTCCTACAAGAAGGGGATATAGAGACTGAAGTGGCTACCTCCTGCAGCCAGGCAGGACTTCCAGAGGACAGGGGGCATCAACCCAGCTACAAAACCTTCAACCCCAAAACTGTCCTTCCTACAATATGTGCAGGGATAAAGATGGAGCAGAGAGTGGGAGAATAGTCATCCAATAACTGCCCCAACTTGAGATCCATCCCATGGGAGTGAGCCAATCCCTGACACTATTAATGATGCTCTGTTATGCTTGTAGAAAGGAATGTAGCACAATTGTCTCCTGTAGGGTTTTATGTAGCAGCAGATAGAGGTAGATGCATAGACCCACAGCAAGATAACAGACAGAGCTCAGCAAGTATTGTGTGAGAGTTGGAGATAGAAGTGAGCAAGCCAGAGGGGTCAAGAACAATAGAGGAAGACCTATAAAGTCAAATAACTTTGGACAGTGGAGGATCGCAGAGCTTAGACCACAAACAAGGGAGCAGGCAGGGGCTGGACCTAGGCCCCCTACACATTTGTAACACATATGCAGCTTGGTCTTCATGTGGGTCCCCTAACAAGTAGAACAGGGCTATTTCAGTCTCTGTTCCCTGTCAATGTATCCCTGTCCCCATACCTGGACTGCATGATCCAGCTCCAGTGGGAGAGGATGAACTTATTCCTGCTGGGACTAGATATCCCAAGGTTGGGTAGTACCTGAGGGGACTCCCCCTTCTCTGAGGAGAAGGGGAGGAGACAATGAAGGGAGGAATTTGTTAGACTGGGAGGAGAGGAAGGAATGAGGTAGTTATCATGATATAAAGTGAATAAAATAATAAGTTATTAGAAAAAATATTTTTAAAATAAGAAAACTAGTTTTATGGGAAAGAGGTTTATTTTAACTCAAAATTCCAGGTTGCAATCCTTTATTTTGGTAAAGAAAAAGATTGAAACTTCAAACATTTAGTCACATCATATCCACAATTGAGAACAGAGAGAAATTAATGCATAGATTTTCACTTTATTATTTGAACTCAACTAAATTTCTCTACTCTTACACAGTTCAGAATTCCCCTTTACCTAGTGAATGGTACTGCCCACAATGGAATGGATCTTTCTTTATCAATTAAGTTAGTTAAGTCAACGCCCTCTCTTAATGACCACAGGTCATCCGAATGAACACAGTACATTAAGATTTGAGTGATTCAGTTGTCAACTGTTAACTTGACAATAAAGCCAGCAATAAAAGTTCATCCATGCCAACTTGACACCCAAAGACATTGGTTTTAAAAATATCCTTCCACTCCTCTCCAAAATAACATATTTAAATATTTCATAATGTGGAAAATAACCAACTACTAAAAGTTCCATGTCTCATTAAAATTCCAATATATGTTTAAAAATCATGCTCTTAACAATGTTTCACTCTTTACAGGAAAAAAAAAAGTAAAGCTATTTATGTACTACTAATTCATGAATTCATGATAGAACAGAGTTACATTCTTTCTTGTCCAAAATGTGAAAGTATATCTTATTATATTATATTTTGTTATAACTAATTATTGTCTTTTAAAAGCATCTTTGTTTTCTAAGGAGACACAGGAAGGGAATGGATCGAGATGGGAGGGAAGGTGTGGAGGCACTGGGTGCCGTAGAGGGAGAGGAAATAGTAATAATGATATATTGGGTGATAAAGGAATCTATTTTCAATATAAGGGAAAAGACTTCTCATATCTACAGACAAATGAAGTGGGAAAAATATATAACTGAGATAATGTTTTTATGGTGTGCAAGAGTTAGGGATTACTGAAATGAAAATGAATGGGCAAAGTCTTGGCGATTTGCTACTTTGAAAGTCTTTTTTTTTTTTTTTTTTTTTTTTTTTTTGATTCAAGAGTTTCGATTCAAAGGTCATTTGAACATTTTCTGACTTTTACTTTTTGGAAGATGATAGTATTAAAGAAAGAAGAAAACTTACTGATTCATTGCCTTCCATGTTGCTTCAACATAATACATAATGAAATGGGTCCTAGTCAACATTTTGAAGAAGTTAATAGGATATATCACTAGTGTATATGAGAAACCCAACCACTTAGAAAAATGTCAACCTGTCCTCAGTCATAAGGATTCTGACTCAACCTTCACTTGTTTCTGTGTCAGCATTAAGCTCTTCAGTTAGATATTTAGTACCACTGTGAGGATAGTCAGAGTCCAGACTCTGTGGGTCTCCAGAGCTGTACCCAAAGATAATATTTGCATTAAAGTTCTTAACCTGAGATGGGATTTTACAAGTCACCACAAAGAAGGGGAAGAACCAAGACAGAGTCGAGGGAGGAAATGGAGTCCACTGTCAACAAGGTATTCACTTGGGAAGACTGTAACCCATTCTCAGGAGCAGCTGAAGGGTCTCAGAAATGTAGGGAAACCTTGTGTTTTCTTACCTGTAAGCTGAAGAATTTGAGTGATGAGTCCTCTTTCATCTCTTTTTCACCATCGGAGAGTTGTAGGAACACATGGTAGGAGGAACGATGTTAGGATGGAGATTTTTACCTTCAATAGAACTCTACCCTCCCGGTAGAAATCTTCCCTCCTTCCTATCATAGAAGTTGACCTTATTGTATATCATTTCTAGTAGCTTTTTTTGGGATAATTTTAATTTTTTAAAAAATTCCAGTTTGGTTTTGATTTTATATCTCACTATTGGTGATATTTCTCTGCCCCTTTGAATAGGTGCTACTTCTTTGTGAATTCCAGGCATTTTGATTTTTACCCTGAGTGGCATTTCTGTTCTTGTTTGTATGCCTGCACTTTTATCTGTGGCACAGTTAGTTCCTTGGAAACAGTTTGATCTGTTACAAAGGACTAAAGAAAATAATGTTTATTCTAGGCTTATATCTTCCGCTCTGTGAAGACAAAAGCATGCTTGTGCTGCACCCAACTAATGTCCCATGAGCCATTTGGTTTCTGGTTTGGCTGGTGGAATGAATACATATCTATGTCCTATGTGAGTGCCAAGTACCCAGACATCTAATCCTCTTTAGTGGTTGTGTTCCCAGTCTGGCATAATCTTTTCACAAACAAATACTGATCAGTATTCACTGACTATTCAGGTGGCATGTTCCACCATTTCCAGACTTCTTTGTTTCAGTTTACATGCTATGGTTTGATCCTCATTTGTCAACTGTCAAAGATTCTTTTCTTATTGATGGATGATTTACATAACAAATGACTTAGGCATTGTATGTTTGGAAAAACAACAGTATTTTTAGTATTCTATGGTATTTAAAGTACAGAAAGTATTATTATAGTTCTTAAAACTTTACAGCAGCAAGCGGTACCTAGCTCCTGCACGAGCAGCATGCCTTACCTGCACATTGTCACATTGTCTCTCACTGTGTTCCAGCTTTAACTGTTCTTTAAGGGTGCATGAAAAACCAATACTCTGGAAATTTGTATTCAATGTAGCAGTACAAGTTTTGAAAGCTACCGCTGAGTACCTACTTTTATTTCCAGGAATCGTATAAATTGAATTAGATAAGAAAAAGTAACACTAACACTTACACCATTGTTTTTGCCCTAGAACACAATCATGCTGCTTTGTAATGAGTGGCAATGTGACTGCATGAAATATACTTCTCTGTTCTTAGTGTTCGCAGCTTCAAGGAGAGTTTATTTTATTTTAACTCTGTAGCTAATGATGATATCTGTATTTAGTGATGGCAGGTTTACAGTTAGGCTATAAGAAAACAAAAATCCCTCAGAGTCCTATCATAGAAATTCTTTCTCTAGGCAAACTGGTTTATTATTGGGGGGAGAAGGGTGTTTCTGGAGACAAGGTCTCTCCATGTAGCATTCAGTGTCCTGGAACTCAATTTCACAGAGACCCTGTGTTAAAGGCTTGTGTCACCCTAACTGGCCATTGTAGCCAAGTCTTTAGGTATCAAATAATACATAGGAAGTGATGAAATGCAATTTCAAAGATAATATTCTTATTTGTCTTGGCTATCCCATGGAAGTGATGGCTTTGATGAGACTCAGCTTTAATGAAAGTAAATATTGGTTTGAGGGAAGTCATTGAACTAGCTCTGGATAACAAAAACAAAACAAGAAATAAGGAGGGGGAGGTAAGAGAGAGAGAGAGAGAGAGAGAGAGAGAGAGAGAGAGAGAGAGAGAGAGAGGAGAGTTGGCACTTTGATTTTGGAAGACATGAATGAAAATGAAAAGAGTATTATGTCAATTGTGACATCTAAAATTGTCCACAAACAATAGTTGCTGAGTGAAAGTGGAGGATTCTGCACTATTTAAGAGTTGTTGGAAGGAAAGGGGACAAGGAGTTTAAATGAACACCATAAGTAAAACCGTGATCCTCAGAACTTCAGACTTCTTAGAAACATGACTAAAGTCTGACTTCACAGAATCTTTGCTTTACTGCAATCTATTCATGAAATCTTTCACTTGCTTTTACATGTAAACAACCACCACACACTCAGACAGACTTGAGACTGAGAAGAGGGCCTCAGTGATCACTTAACCATTCTATAGATCTATCTTGACAATATTTCTGGTCTCGTGCAACTGATTTTTAAGTTTTATTTATTAATTTTACCTTTCTTTATGTATATTACTTAATAATAATACAGAAATATAAAACATTTCAATAAAAGTCACTGATCATTCCATCAAATACTCTATTCCCTGTACTATAATTTTGATTCATGTGTGTGTTCTCTCTCTCTCTCTCTCACACACACACACACACACACACACACACACAAATACACACCCCACATATACACACATACGTACACTAGATTATTTTAGTGCTGCCTGTATGCATATGATGTGGGGACCTCTTTGGAGCCTTGGCATCATTTCTGTGCACATATTCTGGGTATCCTTGAGGAAAGCTAACTCTCCCTTTCAAGTTTGCCAGTAACAATTAAGATAAAAGTGGGCCTTCATAAGGCCCTCACCATATTTGCAGAGATTTTGGTTGAAGTTTTGTTTTTTAGTCCCAGCAGTTTTGAGGTCATCTGTGCAATGGCTCTGTCATGTCTGGAGAGTCCTATTTGTCTATAGACACCTACATCTGGCTGTTATAGTCTTTCTGTTCATCTTTTGCAAAGACCCATAAGCATTGTGAGAAGGGACTATGACATAGATATCCCATTTAGAGCTATAAATCCATAGTCTTTTATTCTTCTCACATTGATTGGTGGTGGATCTCTATTAATTTCTATCTACTGCAAAAAGAAGGTTTTTGTATGAGAGCTGAAGATTATTTTAATATAAAAGTCTTTGCTGAGTGACTTATTCTAGTATGTATCAAAGAGTGTTACATTATATATTTCTTGAGATATTTCCAGAAAAAGAAAAGATTTGTGTTTTATCTCATCTGAGTATTAGATATTTTTATTGAGATAAAAATGCATATTATTATAAATAACAGAGTATAGAGTAACTCAATCTGTGTGAGTGTTTAATACTGTTGTTCTCAAATGGATTTAAGCAAAGTCATGTTTTTCCTCAATATCCAACTACAACTATTGATTATTTATGGAATGGTCCTGCAAGCATTTTTAATTTTTCTCGTATTTAAGGTTTATTAAGAATAAAATAATAACAACAGGTACAGATGAGAAGCAGCAGCAGGCTTGAAAGACATCTATCTTCATGATCTTCAGAATGCTACTGGCCTACTCACCCATAATCCCCTGTCCAAGACTCTTCTGGCCAAGTTAAATGAGCCGTTCAATTCTGATACCACACAAACTTAGCAAAATTGCTTGGGAAAACACTAGTCCTGAATTGTTCCATCTAATTATTATGTAATATCTAATAAATATCTGACATCTGACCTACAAAGAATTTCGATGACAAGACCATTGTGGATTCCAATGTTTTTAAAGCAAATTTAAGGTAAAATTCTTTGTTTTCTCATTTATCTACAACATAAGTTTTACATTAAACAAAACAAAACACACAGCAAAATTCTCTCATGAGATTTATAATAAAATGAGAAACCATAACATCATTTGAGGGTATGTGTCAAACTGGGTCATCCATATTTGTGGTGCTTGTGACTTAAGACAAAGTCTGTGAAGACAAAAGGAATTGTGACAATAATAATTTAGAGACATTGTACTAATCCTGAAATTCGAATTACTCTTGAAAGACATGTGGTTTGATTTGCTCTTATAAATCAAGGCTTGAGGCCTACCATTAAATGCTTCAACCAAAGCTGCTCAAACCCAGCTTTGTAAAATTAAACACATTCTTCCTCCAGGTTCTTTGCCCCAAAATATGTCTTTTCCCTAACGAACTGAAGCACTCCTCAGCTAACCGTGTAACCCAGAGTCAGAGAGAAGACCTGAGAAAGCATCTCCTACTTCTATCTTTAATCAAATCTCCACACACTTTTGACAACATCCAGTTACTAAACACAACCCAGATATATTCATGTCAGAAACATTTTCTGTGGAAACAAATAAATTGAAGTCTACATCGATGGGATTGTAACGAATGCAGGATGAACAGCTCAGAACACATCAGGATTGCTCGCTCAAAGGGACCGATGTACCAAGCATAACAAGGAAGCACCTGATTTATCAGATGAAGATAATGACAGTGCTGACATGAAGACCTACTCGGAGTAAATATGATAGAGAAGTGAACTGCATGACACTTCCGTTGTGAGATCATGGAATTTGATACCGAAAAGATATGAATGTGGCAATTACTATTTGAATGTTGATGTGGAAATAGAGACACCATCAGGTGGCAAAGAAGGAAGTGAAATAAATGAATATGGTGAAATCACACTGCACATGTGTGTGCAAACATCAAATTAAATCCATTAATTTACACACGTAATATATACTAATGAAAAACTAAAATGTGTCGCTCCCCATTGCTTTTGACATAGTTGCTGAAAAATGTAATCCCCTTAATTACCAGCTATTTTATGCCTCTTCAGCATCATTTCTCACCTCTTTTCTCTATCTACATTTCCAGTGAGATTGGCCCTGGGATAAGGCACACCGTAATTGTTGGCCAAGTGTCTGCTCCAGCAATAACCTATATTCAGAGAGACATTTCCCTTCGTTCTCACTCATTAGCCTTCTTATTCCTTTGCAGCTGTCTTCAGCTATTTCTTCCTAGGGAACTTGATTTCGCATCCCCATTGTGCTCTCCCCATTCCTGAATATGATACAATGCACCTCATTATTATCTATGCCATATTTTTCATCCTTATCATTTTCTAATTGTTAATTTTGTCAAGAAAAGCTTATGGTCACTTCACTGTAGACTGTCTTTCTCAACTCCGTTCTAAATTTCTAAACTTATTTAGAAATAAAAGAATAAGCTAGTGGGGATCAAAATACCTCTATGCTTGATAAAGGTTCATTTTAAGGACATGGAAAATATTTATGTGCATCTGAGCTCCATGAAGGACACTATGCAAAGTTGAAATGTCATGTCAATTCACCTTTCTCCTTAAAAACAATGAAGAAAGGGAGCCTATGGAAAATCATTTCTGCATATAATGGCAGAAGAAAGGATAGGCATACGCATGTACATTATTTCTCCCTTTCCTAATCATAAATCATTAAATTGATGCTTTTTTATGCCTTAGGAGAAATCAGTGGTGGAAAGAGAATGGGATAATCTTTCTCAATATGGGAGGCTACATCCTGAGTGCCAGTAGATAATCCATGCTAAAGTGAGCATAATACGTACAGGTTTCCACTGTTTACCTGGTCTCAAAACTATTTTTCTACTATCCTCAATTCCTAAATCCATCTCAGTAGCCATTCCAAATATTTAGATTCTTACTCTCTTTACCTTCTAACGGAAACTCACTATCTGACCCACGGATTAAATCTGACCAAGTCTGTGTTTTCGTCAATAAAATTTTCCTACCTACTAGTTTGGGTATAATTCACGGCTGCTGTTGCACTGCGGTGGCAGAGCAGGGCACTTGCAGCAGAGACTATTAGCCTGCCAAGTCCCACGTTTACAAAAATAGCTTCCTGACCCTTGCTTCAGCAAGTCAAAAATGGGATGCATTATCGAAGCAAAACCCAAAGAACTACATCTTCCAGATGTAAAAACTTAAGGGGCTGTTGAGGAGGATTGGCATTGTGAGGAAAACAGAGGTCTTGCTGGATCATTACGTCTACACGTTGCCCCTTTGTTTGGTTGATAAATATATAGAGACAGCTGCAAAGAAAGCATATTTGGAGGAGGTAGTGGTTTGGTTCTGGCTTCGAGAGTGCTTTGTGTCTACCCTTATTGACCTCTCCCACCTGGAAGCAAGCTTGAATATCAGCTCAGCATCTCCATTTCCCCCTGCTTTATTCACTCCAGAGAACAGATTTCAATCAGACAGTTGTTTTTACCTGAGGCTGGAGAAAAAGACACTCAAACTAATGGCCTCCTGCCTGTAGATTCCACAAGCTCCCTCTATATACATTTTTTAGTCTTCCTTGTTAGGTAGGCATCAGTAACCATGTATCTGAAAGATTCAGACAAATAGAAAAACTGACTTTTTTATAGCTTTGTTCATAATATATTTCTACCCAGCTGTGTTCTCAGCAGCATTGCTGCCAATTTTTCTAAATCTACCTTTTTCATATAAAGTAGAAGATGGCAAAAAAGAAAAATGTATTCTACTGCATCCATTCATCTAATTATCTTATTCTGTAGCAGGTAGAGTTGGTGCCTGTAGTTTCTGTTCGAATGTGCCTCATTTCTTTAACACACAAAGCAGAAGATGCAATACTGACTTTGTAAAGTACTCCAGTGCCTGGAAAGAATATGAGCTGATTCTGAAAGCATATTGTTGATAATAATAATACTAGCAAATTTCATTGACTGCTCGCAGGTGACAGAAAATGTTCTAAGAATTAGTTCACTTACTCCTTAAAAGAAACTTTGAAACTAGAATCTATTATTATTCCCGTTAATAAAATTATACAATGTAGGCATTGTAGAGATAATTTTTACTAAAAATGAGGACCAGATTTTAATCACCCTAGTTTATTATAAGGGAATGAGAGTGTGTCTCAGCCAGGAGAAGGTCTTCCATGTTTGAAATTGCAAGGTCCACAGACCGTAGATCTCTAGGACTAAATAAATAAATAAATTAATTAATTAATTAATTAATTAATTTTAAAAAAGATAAAATAAGAAACATCCCTTCTCATTTATTTATTTAGGGTGGGATTCTGGGTTACTGAAAATTAATAACAAAGTTTTACCTTAGTGCTATTCAAATATAATCCTCAGGCTATTGTTAGTTTGTGAGAAGTATTTAATTTTTGAGTGTCAAGAACAAAAATTAATGCAAGATTTTTGACATTTTAGAAATATTTGGCAAAGTAACTCATTTTTTCTATTGAATTTAATAAAAACTTGAGCTGATATTTTATGTTTCATCCTTTCAGTTTTAACATCACTGGTAATTCATTTTAGTGTGGTTTTTCAAAATCTGTGTTTTAGAAATTAAAAAGAAAAATGGACCTCTTGTTACATGTTATTATAAAAACAATATTCTACAAGCAGAACATGAGAGGAATGTTTCCTTGAGCCTGAGGAGCCCTAAAAGACGTGACTTAAAGAGGGTTACTATGAAATCCTCTATGTCATTGGTCCTATGTCAGGGTTCCAAGCATCACAACTCAAGGGTAGCGTTGACTATGGACATTCACTACAGGAAGATGATATAATTCGTAGGTTGTAAGAAAAGTAGTTTCTGTCTGGCAGAACCCAGCACAATACCTGGCACCCAAAAGGCAACACATTAATATTTGAGTATCAATTAATCAAATATGATAACATTCATGATGCTGACAGCAATGATGGTAATAGTAGAGATAGTGTCGGTGATATTTATAGTCACGATGATGATGGTGATTGTTTTAATAATGATAATGGTGATGATGGGCCACTGTGCTGGGGTAATCTTATTTCTGGTGATTTCTTTCACTTATTTTGATGGTATTATGCTAAATACCTAATATCTCTAATGTTCACTGGGAATCAATACTATACTTTATATTGTGAGATGAAAGCATTATTTAATTTTTTTATTTTATGTGTCTGAGTGTTTTCCCTGAATGTACATTTGTGCACCACATGTGTGCAGTGTGGAGAGGTCAGAAGAGGGTATCAGATCCTCTGGAACTGGAGTTACTGATGGTTATAAGATGTCTCACAGGTGCTGGGACATGTGATGAGCTTAAGAAGCCCTAAGAGTATATAGAGAGATCAAATAATGTACAGAGTGAATGTATATTGTTGACATAGGCAAGACCATTTTAGCATCAGTGCTTTAGACCCACAGAAAACTGGCAAAGCCTTCCTCTCAGGGTGAGAATCGGAGAGATAGAAATGGCTTACTACAGTCTGAATGTAAATGTTTGTGTTCTGCCCAAAAATCAAAAACTGAATCTTCTGAGATATTTACAACGTGAGAATACTAGCCTATAGAGACGTACCAAGATGAATTAACTTCTTCCTCTGAGTTTCCAAGTTGTTGCTACATAGTTGATCTGACTCTCTTAGGATGACCACAGCCTACCTGACCCCGGACTTTTCTGTAAATGTGTCACTGTGTCTGCATTATCTTCCTAACCTTTTCAAGCCTCTAGTATGAAGTTATGAATGACACTACAAAGATTTAACCTGGGTCTTCTGCAAGAGCAATGGGAGGAGCAGCAGCAGCAAAACCAAATGCAGCAGCAGTAGCAGCAGTAAGTGTTTTTGACTGAGTCACCTTTCCGGCCCATCAACAGAATCATGTACAAGTTTCAGAGAGAGACTGTTCTGCACTTTTAGTTTTTACTGATTACCAGATCCATAGAAAGAAACATGCTGATCTATGTGGGGAAAATTTCACAAATTAAACATTACAAATACAAAGCAACTTCAGAAGTATACATGAAGAGTCAGTACTAAAAATGAGTAAAGCTAAGTGAGTGCCTAAGTTAAAAAGGGTTTGTTTTACTTGCAATATAAGCAACAGAAATAATGAAATTTAAACACTATGATATTGAAATCAAGCTCTTTTATTGATTTGACTTTTAAGGAGTTTAAGCAATTAATTCAGACTGTGCTTCATTTCCCTTCATTCCATCTTTTTCTATCCCTCTGTTTTACTTAATCTGTAAAAAAGGCACCACCATCCAACGTGCTTATTCATACTACTTTATTGTATTCAACTACTGGATATCTGACACCTCCTAATGTATCTGGCCTGTGAATATTGTGTCAATTAATGTGTTGTATAACAAGCTACTAATTCTTACTGGCTAATGATCAGGAAGTTAAAAATATATCATCATAATCATTATCATTATCAAAGGAAAGGGTAGTTCTTCTACTGGTTTAAAAGGGGCTTGTGGTAGTGGCTGCCCAGTTGTCAACTGGGATAACTCATTTCTCCTGTATGTAGCCTGTCATTCTCTCTTGGGTTAGACTATCTTCCTTATGTGGCATTTTTAATGCTATATACCAAGAAGATAAAAAAAATGATATATGACCTGTTTCAAGTCCTGTTTTCTAAAATTCACATTATTGAATTTCTAAGATACTGCATGTATTAATGAAAACAAGTGATACCACTAACTCAGAATAAAGGAGTGATAGCCCCTGTTACACTTAATGAAATGAGCCCAAATTATTGTGATGATGTCTTCTAATGAATGACATTTGAATCCATAAGGACCCACAATATTAATGAATAGATGGCATGATTCAAAGCAGAGTTCAGGGGACAGAAGGGAAGCATCTTCTTTAGTTTATAAGCAAGGTTTTGTCATATGAGGGGCCATGAGCAACACGGAGCTTTAGAAAGATTAATTTGCCTACAGCTACAAGAGGAAATAAAGCTGAGAAGAAGTAAGTGTAGGACAGTTGTCAGAAGCCTGCCTTGATAAACCAAAAGTAATGAAGTGGGGAATGGAGATCTCCATCATAAATTCTACTCTTAGTACCCATTTACTCATTTAGAGTTTATAGCAATGTGGACTGGTAGTACATTGCTATGTGATTGCTTGCCTCAGGTCAGACGTATGGATCCTTCTAGTGTGTGATGGAAGAATAAATAAAATGTACTTAGAAAACACTTGGATAATAGATCTGAGTGGCTCTACACAGTTGTTCACCTATTTAGAAGATTTTTTCAATTTATCAGCAATTCAAGGCAGTTCAAGTAATTCAAAGGAAAATGTGAAAAAAATGTATTTTTTTAAACCACCCAACACATCATACTTAAGAGGTTGCACTTTGAGTAATAAAGTAAATTTAAAGCCCCGTGGCTATTTACTTAGAACTGGCTGATACAAAATAAATAGAAATAGTAACACATGTAGCACTTCAATTTTCCCTAGAGAGGCCTGATCTTATTGTCTCATCTTTTGCTAAAAAACAGAATCTCATATATCTCAGGATGTTTTCACTGGGTGGCTTGTCAGGTTTATTTTTTCTCCTAGTCAATGATAGATTTGAAAACACCTCATTTAAAGATTTGACCTCCTCATTTATTATCGAAGGAAGCCAACAGAGATATTGTCCAAGTTACACAAGATCCAAGTCATAGATCTAGAAAGTGTTGGTACTTATGCTCCACAAGAACAATGAAGAATTGGTGGAAAAATATGTTAGAACTTAAGAGTATAAAGTAAGTTAATTAAAACACTTCTCAGTGTGAATTTAAAATAATTAAAAAAAAAAAACAACTGTAGTACATTGAGAAAAGCACAGAAATGAAATAGTTTTTTTAAGGCCTAAAATATATCAACTTTTCTTACAAAGGAAGGCATTTATATTTATTGGCATCATGTACACACACATATATCACATATGTGTGTATATATATAATATACACAAATGTTTTACAACAATTAAAAAAATGAAGTAATTAATTTAAGAAGAGTAAGGGGTAAGGGTGCATGGGAAGGATTGAAGGAAGGAAAGGGAGGAGGTAATGATGTAATTATATTATAATTACAAAAATATATATTTTATATTGGTTTACCTAAAATGAAATATCCCAGGTTAAGTACATGATATTTCTAGCAATGATGTTCAATGAAATTTATGATAAATACTTAGTTATTTAAGATAGTCAAGTTTGGATATATGGTCCAGACTTGATTTCCAAGTACACAAGTAGGGAATAATTTCTCATTGATTAATAGAATTTTACTCACCTCAATACTTACAAATGTTAATCAATTATATTATTCAGTTTGTGTTACTATTTCTTTGTGGATTTTCTTTTATATTATTATTTCTTTTTTGTGAATTTATCACCGAACTTCTTGCATGTACAGCAAGTGTTCTGTATCTAAGCGCTCTGTCCAGTCCCACATTCTCTTTTTAATCTGAGCCAGGGAATCACTAGGTTGACCATGAATTCACTCTGTAAACTATTAGGTTACTGAACTTGTGAACCTCTTCCCTCAGGCTTGGAGGTAGCTGAGCTGATAGACCTATGACTCAAGATCAGGCTCCAGTCCTTTATTTGCTCCAAAATATACTGAAATATAGAGAAAAACTAAATCATTCCTCTGTTTCTATGGTACTCTATGCCTAGGATCATCCAAATGCAGCATGAGCACAGAAAGAGCATTGCTGCAGTTTGATATGAACTGTCCTATGGAGGCATACCTGTTTGAAAACTTAGCATAGGTATTGGTGCCATTTGAAAAGTTCTGGCTTAGAAGTTAGAGCCTTCTTGGAGTACGTGGATAGCTGGAGATGGGCCCTGATTGTTTTTGAGCCTGACCTCATTTGCTCTCAACTTTCTGCTTTTTGACTATAGATATAAATTTACCAACTGCCCCAGCCGGCAGGACCTTCAATGTATACCTAAGGAGGGGAGGACGAATGAGGAGACAAGAGATACAAGAACCAGAGCAAGACAGGTGATTTGATCAAGCTCCAAAAGTTTTTATTTCTCACCAGCAATATATAGTAAAAAGAGAAGGAAGCTTAAACAAAGTAACCTAGGCTTACACAAAGCAACAGGGGCAGGGAAATTCCAAGGAGTTACAGACTCCTAGCCAAAAGGATTTGTTACCAAGGCAACTATCTGTTTTCTACTAACAGCCTAACCTTAAAGGAGTCACCTACTCTCTGGGAAAGAATTCTTCATCTCTTAGGAAACAAAAACATAGGCCCAAGCTACCTTAGGCCCATAGCTACTACAAAATGGCATTAGCTAAGCCAAGGAAAATTCTTATTTCTATTGGCACATCTGCGACACCATTCTCTCTCTGCCCAAAAAGATCTTAAACTGTAAAGAGAACGAATCCTCTTTCCCTGAAAGTGTTTTGTTCTGTTTTTGTTTTGTTTTGTTTTTTTCTTCTGTTGATTTGAGTTTTGTCACATACTTCAACAGAACAAAGTGAAAAGTAAACTATGCAGTCATTTTGAGAGGGCAGTCTAAATCTGGCTACAGGAGCCCCAGACCTTAAGATTACTCTGCAGCAAAGACATTTTGATAACGAACAAGGACGTAAAGTTGCTGTCTCTGTAAGAATCAGTCCAAATGTGCATGCCAATCACTGCATAGAGAAATGACTCCCAGGAAAGCTGCTGCAAAGACTTTGGTATTAGTCTAAAGCCTGTCTATCATGTAAATCATGTTAACTGTCCCTTCTGTGGTATACATTTGCATTCCTTGAGCATGCTATTGTCCTCTACTCTGCAATAAACTCAGTCCCCAGACCACACTGGTCTTGTTTCAGTTCTTTTGACAGATCACAAGAACTAGGGAGCTGAGCAGAGTGCACGGCAAGATCCCTGTGTCATCAAAAACCACTCGCAATTATTTTTTAACTAAGTTCTAAATTATCCCAAGACGATTGGCAATGAAATGTATTGAACAAGCAATTGGTTTCTATGTTGGATCTGAGATGAATCATTTCCAAACACTAGTAATCTGAAGGTATTTCATTTTCTTTCTTCTAATCAGAAGGGAGTTTAGAATTAATAGAGGTTTTAGATGAAATTACTTTAATTTCCTTTGAGAATCCTAGTTCTATGGCCTCTCAAGGTCTTAGAAAATTCCTTTGAAGCAAATGGTTAAGGGTGTAAGTAATAGACATCTTTGGGAATCAGGTCTAGTGTCTGACAAGAGTAAATAGAAATAACTAACTTTGCTTTTAGCAGCTCTGCCTGATTTGCA
This sequence comes from Uromys caudimaculatus, assembly GCA_028551405.1. Taxonomy (NCBI): domain Eukaryota; kingdom Metazoa; phylum Chordata; class Mammalia; order Rodentia; family Muridae; genus Uromys; species Uromys caudimaculatus. The sequence goes on along the minus strand of CM052705.1, from coordinate 95,320,129 downwards.
AAACTAATTTTGACTGTCTCTTGCTGTCTGGTTCTTTTTTACTAATTTGAGCAATTAGACATAAGTGAACAATGTGATATATTTAATTGCCTCCTTACAGCTCATAAGCATTATAATACCATAGAGGAAAATTATATTTGTGGTTCGCCAATGGAATTTTAATACATATGTAAGGTGCTTGCTCGTGCTGGCCATGCTGGCTGACCATGTTACACTATCAGAGATAGAAGTATGTATTACTTGTTTTAGAAAGCCAAATGATTATTATTGGATAAGAAGAATACCATTAGCACACCATAGTGGTCAAAGTGTCAGAGTCAACAGTTTACTTCACTGTTAGAGTGACTTGCCCGGTTACTTGTCCAAAGAAAGTAGCTATGGGAGTTTTATGTCATCATGGATTGTTTGTATGCTAAGACTTGTGCTTGCTTACTCTTAATATTTGTCTAATTCATCCAAGTTCATCAATCCATTTAGCTGTATTACAATCCTACATTCTCGAGCTATAGGGATATACAACACACTTCATGGACTGTGAATAGTCAACTAGAAATAAACTGCTTTCTATGGACTTTACATTGGGTTTTACCCACATCTAAGTCCCTTTTTACTGCAATTTGCATTTTTTACAAATATGGAACTCATTACAGACTGTTCTCTGTTTAAAACTAAATTATCTGAGATTAAACAAGCACTTTAGACATGCATATACTATAAAGTTTTGATTCATCAATTCCATTGAAAATAAAACATAGATTGTTACCAAGATGGCATTGCATAAATTAAACAAACTTATTATGAGAAACATTTTATGTGAGGATCATATGTGGTATACAGTGTAATGATTCCAATTTCCTATTTCTTAGTACAGTTATGTTATCCACCATTCAGGCAAATCCTCTGTAGTTATGATCTCTTTCTCTTTCCCCCAAAATCAGTGACATATATCATGGATGTTTTGAAAAGGAAAAGGGGAGAAAATCTGGTGTACATCTTATTCTTAGTCTTGGTAACAGTAGGAACTGACTTTCTAAATCAGAGGCACCAATTGAAATCATACAGAACTTCCATGAAGCCAATACTGTCTTGACTATTCAGGGTTCTTGAAGAGTGTCCAAAACCTGACTGCACCCATGGTATTTCCTGCTTTCTTATGTTGAGAGTTTCAATAAACAACCACCTTTCTTTTCACATTAGTATTATTCATAAGGCAAGTGTTCAGTCGAAGGAGACAGCCAAAAACCTTCAGGAAATAAAAGACCACTGCAGTTGCTGCATCAATAGTCAATGTTTTCTTTTATACTGCTTTGCTTAAGCTTGTAACATGAGTTTTTAATCCAGGTTATTTTTATCCGGGACATTTATAAGATAGGATCATTAACTTCTATGGGTTTACTAGTTTTTTTAAAGTTAATATATCATACCAAGGTTTATGAATGCCGTTAAATAAAGTAAAAACTGAATCTACCACCAAGTCTTCATTTTGCTCCTCCCTGCTATTTTTTTTTTCTGTTAGGGATGAGCCAGTGATTATTATGCAACTGGTTGACCGATGGAGTGCGTTCTATTATCGCATAGAAAAATCTCGCACTTTCTTTGGGCCATTGCTGTATTTCATTACAATGTTTCTTCAAATCCCTGTGCATACATGTGTTAACACAAGGGTGTTCAGTGTAGGACAGAATGATCTGTTGATTCTGGAAGTGGTAAGAGAGCCATATTTGCCAGGGTGAGATCATTGGAATAGCTTTTCTGATGTCTACCACATGTTGGCTGACGACTTGAATTCTAGCTCAGCCATTATGTGACAGTCTCTTAGATCCCACACACACCCAGCATGGCTTGAAAAGCAGAGGAGCTGCCAAGCATCAGATAATAATCTTCTGTGAAGAAAAAATGTTACTTTATCTGAAAGAAAACTTTATCCTAAAAGGATCTGAGATCCTTTCTTATTAAGCTAGTCATATGTGAAAGCCACTTGGAGCCTTAATATCTTTTCCAGATTTCTTGATCACTAAAATGAAGTTCAAAAACAGTAAACTAATCACAAGATACAAATGATTATATCATCTTTCTCTAGTGCAAAAGCTTAATAAAGAAATATAATTCATAGGTAGTGTTCTACATCTAATTTTGCTCTATCTTGTCTTGTTTCTTAAAGAACATAGCCCTCTGTAATATAAAGTACCATTCCTGATAATTATTAATTTTATGACACTTACCATAAATTTTATAAACTTTAATCAGTAATGAGATGGGATAGCATGTTGTTGCCAATTGCAATGTCATTTTCTGATAAACTTTAGACATGGTCATGACTGTGGTATACTTCTGCATGTATTGTAATAATCTGACTTGGGATCTTTGTTGTTTTATAAGTTAAAGATAATACTATGCAAATGTATACTGGTTGTGGCTGATTCCATTTGATTTTTAAATATCAATGAGGCTTATTGACCTCCTCTTAATCATACTTAGTTTCTTTCTTCTTTCCTTATATCCACAGAGCAATTCATTGAGCTTTGCAAGTTTCTGCTGTTATCTCTGAGAAGTAGTTTGTATTTTGGTTTTATTCATTTGTTTGTTTGTTTTGTTTTGTCATTACCTGATTAATTTTAATGAATTAATTGGGAGAAAAGACAGTATTTGAGATGATATAATCCTGACATTAAAGAATATTTATCATTCATAATTATGCAATGGAGAATATGATTCTTCTAAATTGAAATATTTATTTTAGATCTTTTGGGCAAATAATGAATGAAAGGATCAATTTAATTAGGGTTAATGTCTAATTTGGTCAATAAGTTTGCAGGGTTACCTCTCATTTTAAATAACAGTAGAGAAATTCTGAGCACATGATGATGCAAAGCAAAATCTACACCTGATATACAACTTAGACTTCAAAGATTAACTTATTTGAGACTGGAAATCAATAACAAAAAACATTGTCTGTTCCATTCATTTATTAGTTAATTTAAGTTATTAGCATTATTCATTAGAACTTTAAAATGTATGTCAGCTTTGTTATTCATTCATAGGTTGATAAATATCTAGGTTTTTTTCATTCCTTACTATTATGAATAAAACAGCAACATATATGAGTGAGCAAATATCTCTATAGTAGAATATGAATATATCTGTACAGTAATCCTTAGGGGCATATGCCCAAATGTCATACAGGTTAATCAATGGGAAGACTAAGTTTCAGCTTTATCAAGAACAATCAGTTCCTTCTGTGAAGAAAGATCTCAACCCCAAGTTTAGTCTCATAAAACAAACCAACAAAAAGAATCAACCAAGTAAAATAAAGACATGGATGAAAAATAGTCTTCCTAGGAGACCTCACACCCTGTTCTTTGTAGTTGTCAGAGGTTGAGGCTGTTGAAGTGTCTTTAATAATGGCAATCTTCTTGGAAGCATGAAGATCAATTTGCTATAAATAAAAAAAATGCACATAGGCTGTGGAAATATGCCTATCAGTAGAGCTCACATACTGTTGATGGGAGTTTGATCCATACAACCCACATAAGATCTGGGTATGATCCACACTTGTATTCTTAGTAATGGGAAGTAGGGAGAAGAATCTATGGCGGTTTGTAAGATATTTCTGTCTGATTCATTCAATGAAATGCCAGACCAGTTATAAAACCTGTTTCAAACTAAAAATGAAGTATATCTAAGGACAAATATCAAAATTTGTCTTCTGACTCAGCCATGGGTTATGCACATGCAAACTCATACACACAGATCCATATACACAATCAAATAAATGAATAAACGAACAAAACAAGAGTCAAACAGGGAATAATATCTGTATTTGAATATGGTTCACCAATTCTGATATCTTATCTTTTGTTACTTGATGATGAATGTAGCTATACCAATACCCTTACTTTTAGCTTTATACTTTAAACAAAAATGGAAGCTTGTTTGTGTTGTTGTTCGATAATAGGAATTTAAAATTTGAAATTATAATGTAACTAAATGATATTTCTTCTTATTTTTCCTTCCTCCAACCCTTTGATCTCCATGCTCTTTATCAATTTCATAGCCTATTTTTTTCCTAAATATGTAAATACAATCTATTCCATTCATATAATGTATATGATCTCAGGATTGATCACTTGACATTGAATAACCAATTGATGAGTGTAGTTCTCATCTTTCATCAAATAAACTTCATTTTAATACAGAGACCATTGCAGAAAACAGCAAAAAGCCAAAATACAGAAGAGGGAACAAAAAAGATTATAAGATCTAGAGGAACAGACGTTTGCTATTGAGATTGTCTCCTGGAAATATCAGAGAGGCTACATCCATAAGTCTCATCAAAATACTTTTTATGTTTATTTGGAAGAGCGAGTGAAAAGTAGTCCACACAAACAGAAAAGAAGAAATTCAATAAGTTGGTGTCTTTCAGATACCGTGCTTGACAAATAAATCCCTGTGGCAAGCAGAGGTACGAAAATTCATTTTCCAATTCACTTTGTGTACCTCACTGCATACTTCATTCAAAACACACACACACACACACAGACACACACACACAGACACACACACGAAATCCAGATTATGCAGTTGCAGTGAAATAGAATGTCATCTTATGATTTAGGAAAAAGCTTAAATTATTTGCTTATTTTAATATCTGATGATTTGGAGATGGGGAGAAAATGTAGAATCTCAGAACAGATTCTCCAATTTACTGCCTCTACCACCTAAGCAACTTTATCACTGGTATAGGACACTTAAATACCAGTAGTTATAGCCTTTCTACCCTCATTTTCAGTTATTTAATATTATCATAATGGCATTTAAAAATATGGACAAGAAAATAAGGAATTTTCATTTCTTTTTATAAAGTATGCTTTATTTATCATGAAACAGTGATCTATGTTAGAATTTTACACGGCTTACAATGAGGCCTATCCACTCATATCAGCTTGATCAACAGAGTAATGCTTCCATAAGGTGTTAAAACTGAAAATTTAAAAGCTGTTAAATGATTTTCTATCTCCTGGAACCCCAAAAAGCTAAATAAGATTGTTGGAGTTTGTCTTGCTCTCTGACTAAAATTTAGTCCTAATGTAGGTTAGAGTGTTCATTGACTCTCCAGTAAAGGATGCAAGCATTTGACTTGATAACTTCTGTGTTTCAAGCATTCTAGAAAATCAAATAATATTGTAGACAATAAAATTTTCAGATAAGAAAGAAAAGACATCTTCTACCCATATGGATAGTAGAGGATGTGAGAAGGACAAGACATGAGCTTCTTACTTATATGCAGATTAACTGACTGGGAAATGAATGGCCTCTAACTTGAATCTTTGCATAATTATGCACTAAAATTCATAAGCTTTATTCTTAAGACACACTTTACCAAACAGGGGTAAAAGTTACTAATACCAACACATGCATGCCTATCCTCCTACTTCTTATGATTTCATTTGTTAATAAAACATCTAAGGAAAAGAGAAAATGGACAAAGTAACAGGAAGTCGTGCTGAACTTCATTGGCACAGTACCAACGTTAAATCCCCTTGATTTAGTCGTTTCTATTACCTGTGTGCACTCTTGGGACAGCCCAGTGATAGTACTGTGTTCTGTTTCCTGACTCATTTAACTGACCTCCAATAAAAATGTGAAAAATTTTAGAAGCTTGCCCTGAACTCCTACATCTCCATGTTGGCAGTGGTTATTACATCTTAGGCATCCAATAAAAGGTTGCTAATTCCATAAAATAACCCTCGTGAAGGTACATGAATATGCCCCTCTAAAATAAGCTTTCATTTGGGAGCAGCAAATTATTACACAGTATGCCAAACAAGATTTGTTTACGTAAATAAAAGACCCTTGTCTCATTTTTCCAAATTACATGTCAAGAATGAAATATATATATATATATATATCCCAAAGTTAACTCTGATAACAAAGAAATTTGAGTGTAGTACCCATCCCTTATTTCAAAAATTTCTATTTGCTGTAGATGGAGACCATTACAGAAAACCACAATCAATCAAAATACAGAGTTCTAAAGCCCAATCCCAACTAATGAATCTATAATACAACTCTGGTACCTAAGACTCAGATATCATTGCAAGAAAGAAAATGGAAAGTCTGGTGGAAGAGCCAGAGAAATAGAGAGCTTACATAGCTCCTAAAATATCAGATTCTACACCTATAAAGTCTCATCCACATGGCTGTTTAAACATGTATTGAACAAGAAAGACACCAGTAAACATGCTAACATAGATTGAGAGACCTCAGTAGGCCTCAAATCTAAACAAACAAACAAACAAACAAACAAACAAAAAAACAAACAGAAAATGCTTGGAGTGGAAGAAATAGTCCTCCTCAGGGAAGGCACACCAATTAGTAAATTTAAAAAAGAGCAAGTGATTGGTACATGGGAATATTTGGAGGAAGGAAACTAAAGGGTTAAATGATGTAATTATATGATATCAAAAATAAAGTAAAATCATAAATATATGTGTACAAAAAGAAAAGAGAATTTGAACACTGCCATCTGCTTGATTCTTTCTTACTGTAGTGAAATAGTAAATGCAGAAATTTAAACTAAATCATAAATTTAGACATGATGTCTGGAAATACAGATTGTTGGTTTTATATATGTCTTGGGTGTTTATGTTTATCAAATAGTTTAGTTTTATTCTTCATGTAATTCAATGGAGAAATTCAACACCCTCTGTTACAGAAGACAATCACACTTAATGTGGCTTGTTTTCAGATATATTAATGCAATTGTTTTAAAAATGTATATACCCTAGGAAGCTGGGCAAAGTTTGACATATAAACTGCCTGCCATTTAAGCAGAAAGACCTTAAGTTCCAGAACCCATGATGAAAGAAAGAAAAAAGAGCCATACAGAGAACACTCTTAATCCCAGGGTTGGGAGTCAGATAGGCAATCAGCATAAACTAATAATGAGTGGCAAGATGGCTAAGGAAATGAAACATTCTCAGCAAACAGTAAATGATACCTAAGGTTGATAAATGAGCTTCACACACATGGAGGATCAGAGAACAATATCAATGTACACACACACACACACACACACACACACACACACACGCACACACACACAACACATATAAAATTACAATCTACTCATTTTAGTTAGTGTTGCTCATAACTTGAGATTGGATAACCTGTTCGTATTGTAGAAATGTCCTGAGAACAGCTTCTCTATCACATAAGTTACTCTCTCACAGCAGACATTCTGATCCTCTGATCATATAATTCTTAACTTCTTTCCACAATGTTCTTTGAGGTATGTAAGTCGTATTGTAAGTGTATCAATTAGGGTTAGGAACCCTGTAGTCAATGTTCTGTACATTTTGACTTGTTTGCTTGTTTCTTTTCAAACAGTCTCAGTTTGTAGCCCAGGCTTGCATTGATTCAACCTCTCACTCTCCCTTAGCACCCCACCACAAGCCCTGCCAACGTGAAGCCTTCAAAGAAACCTGTATGCCATAAAACCATCCACAAATAGAAATAACCTTTTTACTTTCACTTATAAAATTATTAAAGGTAAGATCAAATATCTAGTTTCAAATATGAATCTATCAAGGTTTTTAGGTTTTCATTAGAGTATCTAGGCCATTATTACTCTATATTAATATGCTAATGATAATAATGGGGTAGGATTGCTTCTTTATCAAATTAAGAATTAAATTATGAGAGCATTGTGTATGTAAAACACAATTGAAGGATTATTCATGTATGTATTTTCAAAATACTCACTTATTAATGTTCTAGTGTAATTTATACCCAAATGCTCTATCTTCGATCGCATCATAAATGATGTGTATGCAAAATTCATATTGCATAATGACTTTTTGCTTATTTTATTAAATACGTTCTCATATAACTCATGGTGTCCTTGAACTCCCACACCCACCTCTTGAGTTCTGGAATTCCAGGAATTCTCCACCATCTCCAGCACAAATTACCTTTAATATATAAGGGACTCTCAAAGTGTTTTTCATAATACTGCTAGATCAATAAACAACTGTTTGAAGAGAATTTAAACTACTGCCACACAGATAAAAGGTTCAGAAAGGGCCTCCTTGAGTTTGTTAATAAAACATGAAGAGTGGTTTTTCTTTTAAGCACTTACTTCAGAAAAGAAGAAGTTTTTTTCACAAATGGATTTTATTGATGTGTGACTAGCATTAATTTCATAGACTATGGAATGAATGATGGATAAAAATAGACAGTAAATATTTAAAAGCTGGAGAAAACTGGGTAAAATCTGACCTTGTAGTGCCCAAAGAGGTCTTTCAGGATATTTTCTTTTATAATAGGTTTCATTTATAAAACACAGAAAAAAAAGTTAAAATTAGATGTCATACAATGTTTAAAATAAACATTTAGATTACATATTAAAGGTTTGTAAGGCTAGATGTTTCACTGGAGTAATAGAATTATGAGTAATAATCAATATATATTGATCTATAAAATCATTCAAATTGGATTCCAAAAAGGAATGGCAAATCATAATTTGTCAACCTTATATTTGGTTAAAAAAAAAGTTATATCCCTTGAATAAACTCCAATCCTCTCAGAAGAAGGATCGTGATAGACTATACTGCTCCTCAACTCTGATCCTATGATGCTTTTTCTCACTGATGGTTATTCTTTGCTATGGTATTTTTCTTGCAAGTGACTCACGTTCTTTCTAACAATCTCCCTGCTTGTCAGGCATTTCTTCTTTAAGAATTTTTAGATTCTGGCAAATATTTTAGAATGTTTTGAAGAAAGGCTCTATTCTCCCAGAGCATTGCTTGATAGCCCCCTGGAGATGATAATATTAGTCTCATGAGAGAAAAGCATGATAAATCACAGGAAAGCATGCCGTTCAGTAAGGAAGGAGCCATTTTGCAGAATGAAGCTCTGCTTTTCTTGCTTCCTCTCTTCGCTGAGTGCAAGCATGAACCCTATCTTTACCCTTAGTACTTCCAGTGTTAGCCCTAATGGCTCCATCTCACCCAATTCTCATCTCACTGCACACCATTGGGGTCTGTTGATGGACATTTTTGACTCAAGTTTGAGAAGAGAGATATGTTTAGGGAAAAAGGTTGTCAAATGGTTCAAGTCAGACAAATTGGTGGTAAGTGATCTCAGGAGTGTGTGTTTATGTGTTCACTTCAGGCTATCAGAGGAATGTGGGTCAAGTTTAGATGCATCAGGTCATCTTTAGGATTGTGGGCAGTAGTTTTCTATTTGGTTTTGGTCCAGGCAGAAGTCCAGCTTTGTTATGGAAAGATTTTGTCCGTTCATGATAGATAATATATTTGAAAAAAGTTATGTCCAAAATGAACTACTTATCATGAGACACAGACAAGTAATATACCTCTGTTTGAATATCAAACAAATATCTACCTATGCAAAAAAGTCTGGAAACCAGCTTATTTACAAGTATCCTTATAATCAATTTGTAAGATTTAGCTGCTGTCTCAAATTATAGGAGAAACAGTAGAAGCCTTTAATTTAGAGATGTTAATAATTTTTATTCAAGTTTATCTTCTTTTATATTATTTTATTTTAGATTTATGAAATCATAAAGAAATTCTTTTCAAGTGACTAGTATTTCATACCTTTAGAAGTAATGACCTAGAACTTTGGATAAATAATATTTCAAACAGGAGCAAGCTGAGATCTCTTAAATTTATAGTTTCCATTATGAAGATTAGGTTAAAATTTAATAAAAATATTTTGTAAATCAAATATCAAAACTTACCACATACATATGACTTTAATAATTTCTTCCACTTTACTACTTTCAATTTTAGCTGTTTAATTACTTCTTAAGATTTAAAAGTGATCTGGATGCTGCATAAAACCCATCACACCCAAACTTTGCTTTCTACCATTCTTAAAATACCTTTTAGGGATCTATGAAAGTACAATCTACTCTGTAAATACACAATGATGCTTTATAGATAATAACTTCCACAGGGGCACTAAGTATATCCTGTAGAATGCAAGGCAGTTATAAGTCAGAAGAAACATTGATGATATAAATAATGGAAACTCTGCCTGGAATCACAGGGAAAACTCCTAGGACTCTCTTCCTACCATTAATTCAGAGGCTATTATCTCTCTTTTTTCCTGACACTTCTGTATACTCTGATTATTGCAGCTTTTGGTTATTGTCTAGACTGTCTCACCATGAACCTAGGCCATTACTTATGTGTTGTCCCTGGTAGAATTGTATTGACCTATAGGCAAAGGATATCCTATACAGAGAATTAGAATACTCATAAGTTATTAGCTCATTTGCATGCATATCATAATGTTTGTGTATAGGTAGTTTCATCATTAATCTTGGTCATTATTAATGAACTGTCGATGGAAGAATTATATTTATCTGTAGGGTAAGCATAATCCCATACAGAGTTAGTGTACTTGACAGTTATTAGCTCACTCAGATCCATATCTCAAACAAACAAACAAACAAACAAACAAACAAAATAAAACCATAAAGTCTAAAACCAAACCAGTGAAATGGAGCTTATAGATCCAGGTATCAATAGAAATGTGCCATGTGCTTGCTGTACCTGATCTCATTAAGACCTGTTTTCTTAGAGTTTCTATGGCTGTGATAAAATGCTATGACCAAAAGAAACTTGGGAGAGGAATGGGTTTATATCATCTTATACTTTCACATCATGAAATTCTTAGGCAAATGGATGGAACTAGAAAATATTATCCCAAGTGACATAACCTAATCACAAAAGAACACACATGGTATGCACTCACTGATGACTGGATATTATCCCAAAAGCTCCAAATACCCAAGATACAATTCACAGACCTCATGAAGCTCAATAAGAAGAAAGACCAAAGTGTGGTGCTTCGGTCCTTCTTAGAAAGGGGAACAAAATACTCACGGGAGCAAATATGGAGACAAAGTGTAGAGCAGAGACTGAAGGAAAGGCCATCCAGAGACTGCCTCACCTGGGGATCCATCCTATACACAGTCACCAAACCCAGACACTATTGTGGATGCCAAGCAGTGCTTGCTGGAAGAAGCCTGATATAGATGTCTCCTGAGAGGCTCTGCCAAAGTCTGACAAATGTAGAAGCTGATGCCTGCAGCCAATCATTGGACTGAGCACAGTGTCCCCAATGTAGGAGTTAGAGAAAGGACTGAAGTGACTGAGGGGTTTGCAACACCATAGGAAGAACAACAATATCAACCAACCAACCCCCCCCCCCCAGAGCTCCCAGGGACTAAGCCACCACCAAGGAGTACACATGGAGGGACCCACGGCTCTAGCCGCAGAGGATAGCCTTGTCAAGCATCAATGAGAGGAGAGATCCTTGGTCCTATGAAGGCTCAATAGATGCCCCAGTGTACGGGATTCGAGGGTGGGGAGAAGGGAATGGGTGGGTGGGTGGAGGAACACCCTCATAGAAGCAGGGCGAGGGGGATGGAGTAGGGGGGTTTCCGGGAAGGGGGAAACCAGTAAAGGGGATAACATTTGAAATGTAAATAAAGAAAATATCCAATAAAAAAAGAAAAATCAAATTTTATCTTTATAAATTCGTGAGAGCTTAGTTGAATTACTAAGCTCCTTTGGCATTCCACTTCACTGAGTTCACCATTGTTCCTTGTAGCTCAATATAGTCTATGCCTCAGATGAACAGAGAAGTGTGTCAGTCATGCCTTCCTCCTGCAGAAAGCACAAAATTTGTAAATTGTACAGTGTCTTACTTCCCATGACTTTTGTTGTACCTTGGTGATGTAGAAGGCCAAGTTGACATCCAAGCAGTATTGTTCAGAAGCTAAATCACAAAAAAAAAAACCCTACATAATTTTATTATTCTCATTCCCATAAATTTGTTAGGTTATCTATGTTCTATATCTTCTATCTGTTTATATATACCTGCATACCTACCTCATTACATACATACATAAAACATACATATATGCATACATACATACAGCCTCTTGAATATTACCTTCTGATATTTTTATTTTTACAGGATGTATGCTTTTATGACATTAACTAATAATCATATGTGAAAGATGTACCTCATACCCACAAAAAGAACACTGCCCTCATTATTTATTCAAATGACTAGAAAATGATAGTCTATTCCATAGGAATAGAAACACTATAAGTTTCATTAATTATATTATTAAGGCTTTTAATTAGAGTCCAATATATTTACTCCAATTACAAACCAAACTGGATGATTCCCCAGCTCACTGTCTCTTGCTACTGTATATTTCCAAGAAAGATATATCGTGTTATGAAAGCTATGAGTTGAAATTAATTTGAACCTTGTTTTCTTAGTAACTTTCCCTCTTCCTTCTCTACCAATAAGATCTTAATAACAAAATAATTGAACTCATTATTTCCAGTAACATCCCTTTCATTTTCTTGTCTTACACTGAGAGTAGGAAAACTACCAAGGAATTCAAAGCACAGAGCTCACTATCACCTTCTTCTTGCACCCCACCCCCACTCTCTGACAGCTTCTTTTTTTTATAAGATGTAAAATTCACAAGAGTTTTCTTTTGTTATGCTACTAATCAAGATCTAATTACTGTGGCAATGTTGCCTATGTCACTTGGGAAACCAAACAGAAATACTCTCAGCTAGTGAGATTTATATGACTTCTTTCAGGGGGCAAGTATAATTTATATTAAATGAAGTGTTCATTAGCATAAGGGTCTGTGTAGGCAGTCAGCCACAAGAGGGGCTTATGTTTGTCCTTATGTGATACAATAGAAAAGAGACATGCAAAGGGTTTAACTTCTTCCCCACCATTGCATATTAGTTAGCTTGACTGTTACAAGATGCCTTAGATAATTAATGACTACAGAGAATGTTAACTCTATCTAGTGTTCAGGAGTTTTTCAGTCAGAGTTCAAGTTCAACTGGGAATAGGTCTTAAATCTGAGAGAGCAGAGCTCACAGCCTAGGAAGCAAAAGGAAAAAGCCAATGCTGGTGTCTTGGCGTCCTTCAATAGCATTTATACTTCTCACCATAGTCTCTCCACAGCACTAATTTGTTGACCAAGCATTTGTCTTATGTACCTTTGGCTATAACTCATCTAAAGCATATCAGAGACTTGCCTATAAAATGAGAGGTTTGAGTGGAAGATAAAAAGCCATTGTTAATCTACAGTATCTGTAACTGTCATTGAAAATTAAGGCACATTGATACAAACTTATGAGCTTTGTCATAATAAACTAGACTATACTAATACTATATTATTTGAGAAAGATAATGCATTTATATTATTTAAAATACTCATTTATAAACGGGTAAAAATGCCAGACATCCTGGTGCAGGTCTGTGATCTCAGTTACTCTGGAGGCTATGGCTGGAGGGTTTTGAGTTGAGGCCTGGCTATCTAGAGTGAGCTTCAGTCCAGCCTGTGCATCAGTAAGCACTCCGTGAGTATCAGTGGTGCTTGAAGCTCAGCACAGATGCTGATGCTGAACCGAACTGCATTCTCATTGAGAAAAAGCAATTCTTATCCAACTGAATAAATCTTGACCTACCAACATGATTTACCCTAAAGTTTATCACAAAACACAGTCTCATCTCACAGAGAACAGGAGATTATTTTAAAAGCAAACATAAGTGACTATGGCCCTGAAGCACAAATTTAAATTTCAATGAGGAAATTATAAGATGAACTTTTATAGTCTAATAACAACACAAAGTCATAATCATAACTTTTATTTAATACACCAATGTGGACACTAGCTAGCTCAATTAGAGTTGAGTAAGGAAATCTCTGCTATATGTTTCCAGTGTTGCCAATGGCATTCTTGACTTTGGAGTTGGTGGATAAATTTAATAAATGCCAAAGGATTGACCTGAAAACTGGAAGAATGTTAGGTCAGACAAAGTAGTGGGCAGTCCCATGATCGTTTTAGCCTTGGATTTGAATGTGCTACCTCTCTACACTCACAAACTTCTGAAAAGTCAACAACCATTTCATAAAATCAACCACCATCGCATAGTCTTCAACCTATGTGTTGGAGGTCACAGTCCTCAGGGATGAATGCTTCTACTATAACTATGCTAAACGGACTTGTACCAAAATGCTCTCTACATTTATATGTTTATACCCATTGATTAGTGCAGCTCCCATCATACACACACACACACACACACACACACACACAAACCTGTGCAGTGAACAGTGGTCAACATACAAATTCACATCTAGTCAAAGTACAGAGAACAGGTGACTGTGGTATGTTAAGCTGTAATGATGCATCCACATCATGCCTATCCTCAAGTCTCAGGGACCATCAAGAAGAGCCGAGAAAGAGATTATGAGAACCAAGAGTCAAGAGAACTAGAGCAAAACAGTGTTTTGTGGACATAAGTTGACAAATACAAGTAGTTGCCATCATAAACCGGAACAAAATGAAGCCAGATAAGATTCTCGGACAGATAAAAAAATATATACTTGGAACATATCCAAAATAAACAATTTGAGTATAGAATCCTATCATTGAGAAATTGGCACAAAATGAATCATAGACCTACATACAACAGCTAAAATAGCAAACGGTTAAGAGGAAAATATTCACAATATTGCATTAAGCAATGAATCTTCAGTTTCTACAAAATGCTGAAGTGGACATCCAAAATTAAAAAGTATTTGCAGTTTTATAAGTATCATTAAGAAAATGAGTTCCTGGTAAGCTCTGGCTACAGAACAAGACACAGTCCAAAAAAAAAAAAAAAAAAAAAAAAGACAAGGAAGAAGGGAGAACAGATGTAAGAAAGGAGAAAAAAAAAAAAAAGATTCTCGGACAGAAAGGAATGTGTTCATTATTCCCACCTCTAACTGACAAGCTATGAAGAGTTGATGGTTCAAGAAAGGGATTAGTTTTTTAATGTGGTGTTCCTGACAGTTAGACCATAATGTAATGAATGTCTCCCCACAAAAATAGATGGGCAGCACAAATGAGAGTTGATGGATTATTAAAATAATGATAATTTTAAGTAAGGCCACTGATTGGGTATGAAAGCTGATCTTGACAAGTTAGGGAAAGGAGAGAGGGCTGAATTTTATTAAAATACACCGTATGAAAGTCTTAACTATGAATTTCTTCAAATGTTACTGAACATTTATAGCATATAATCTGTTTTATAAAGGTAGACCCAAGATGTACAGGTTAGCAATTGAGAAACTAGAATATATTTGTATATGCACCAGGATTGAACAATTAAGGGAATGAACAGCCAATCATACAAGCCAGATTCCACATTGTTAGAGGGAAAATTTATTGATCAAGAAAATAAGCACAATTACACCACCCATAGAATAACAGATTGTAGTTGGAGGTACCATTAGGTATAATGTTAAACTTGGAAGAATGAATTGTAGTTGGAGCTACCATTAGGTACAAAGTTAAACTTACCTTAATGTAAGTGCAATCACAGGTAGAAATGGGTATCCATATCTAAGTTATGAAATAAGAAAATCTAAAATAATGTTAAAAGGTAGGGTTTTTATTTTTTTGATTTTGTTTTGTTTTTGTTTCATTTTTGTTTTGTTCTATTTTGAGTATAACACATTTTTGCAATGTGACAAATGCAAGTCAACTAGTTGTCTGAACAATGTATGTGGTTTCTTCAGCAATGGGGTATTATCATCAGGTTCTGATGTTCAATAAAGAGCAGTGACATTAGCCTCTGTTGTTTAGGTAGACTTGGAGTAATCCTTAGAAGTGATCATTGTAATTCATTTATTTGCTTTTGTTACAACAATTTTAATATCAAAAATGTCTAGAAATATTTGATTCATTGGTGGTTAATGAATTAAGATGATAAACCTCTACAGATGAAATCATTTCATATTTATATTTATTTGCTCTGAAGGTGCATTGACATTCACTTTAAATTGATACTATCAATTTTTAATAATTCTTTCTTAATAATTAATCCTATGTCACATTTTCTTATTGTTGGTTTAAGACTTTAGCCTTGCCATTCTTATTCTTCTGTGGGAAAAGCTTATCTCTATGAAAATTTGTTTAAGGCAGAAGTAATAACACAAAGTCATAAAGTAAAACTATTTTATGCTAACATATCATAAGAAATATACATATTTGATCTTCACCCTCAAATTCTACCACACATGTTTTTTCCCATTAATTTATTTACTCATTTTACATCCCAATTGCTGCTCCCACTCCCTGTCCCACTTCAGCCTCTCCTGCCATCTTCCCCCTTTTTTTATCTGAGAGGGTAGAGGCCACACAGGGTATCCCCCAACCCAGACAAATCATGTCTCTGCAGTGTTAGGTGCATCATCTCCCACAGAGGTCAGATAAGTCAGATAAGTTGGGGAACGGATTCCAGAGACCAGCAACAGCTTTAGGGACAGCCACAGCTCCAGATGTTGAAGACTGAGCTTCACATCTGCTACATATTTGCCAGGGACCTCAGTGTAGCCCATGTTTGCTCTTTGGTTCATCGCACAGTCTCTGTGTCAAGGGTTCAGATTAGTCGACTCTGTTGGTCTTCCTATGGAGTTGCTATCCCCTTCAGGACCTTCAATCCTTTCCCTAACTCTTCCAGGAGTCCCTGACCTTCATCCAATGTTTGGCTGTGGATCTCTGCATCTGTTTCAGTCAGCTGTTATGTAGAGCCTCTCAAAGAACAATTATGCTAGGCTCCTATCTGCAAGTATAACAAAGTATAAATAGTGTCAGGGATTGGTACTTGCCCATGGTTTGGGTCTCAAGTTGGGCTGGTTATTGGATGACCATTTCTTCAGGCTCTGCTCCCTTTTGGTTCCTGCATGTCTTTTAAACAGGACAAATTTTAGGTTGAAAGTTTTGTGGGTGGGTTGGAGTACTTATCCCATGACTCTGGGTCCCGTCTGGATATAGGGGGTAAGCCTATTCAGGTTCCATATCCCCACATTTAAGCATCTCAGCTAAAGTCACCTGCATTAACTCCTGGGAGCCTCCCCCATCCCAGGGCTCTGAAATGTCCTAGAGATGCCCTCACTCCCCCACCTCCACCAGCTCCAGATTTACATTTATTGTCCTGGCCCTCTGGCCCTTTCTTCTGTCTCTCCCCACACCTGATACTGACCCCCACCACATTCCACCCCCTTCCCCTCTTCCATCCAGTTTCCCTCTCCATCTCCCTTCTATGACTAATTTATTCACCCCATGTAAATGAGATTCCTTATCCTCCCTTAAGTCTTCTTTATAATTTAACTTCTTTGTGTCAGTGGGCTGTATGGCAGGTATCCTGTACTGTATGAATAATATATACTTATAACTGAGTGAATACCATGCATGATCTTTGGGGCTCTGGGTTACCTTACTCAAGATGATATTTCCTAGTTCCAGACATTTTCCTGCAAAATTCATGATGTCCTTGTTTTAAAAACTGAATAGAATTCCATTGTATTTTCTGTATCGATTATTCAGTTCAGGGGCATTGTTTCCAGTTTCTGACTATTATGAATAAAGCTGCTGTGAAGATAGTGGAGTTCCTGCCCTTGTGGTATGATGGAGTATTTTGGGGGGTTATATATCCAGAAGCTGTATAGCTGAGTCTTCAGGTAAAACTGTTTGCAATTTTGTGAGAAACTGCCAGATTGATTTCCAGAGTGGCTATACATGTTGGATAGCCATCTTTTATACAAATGGTAAATGAGCTGATAAAAAAATTAGGGAAGCCAGTTTATGCCTATGGCCTGTGCCACATGGCTCCATACCCAAATAGCGCAGGGAAAGAGCTAGCCTCCCAGGAGTGTGGACAGACCTGTGAGCAGGGGTAAGACTAGCATCTCTGCTCAGAGGGACCCACCCGGAACCCTCAGGACTGAGGAGCAGCCTGGGACAGGAACCTTCCAGTTTCCATCTATGGCCAGGGGCCTGAGCCTGTGCCACAAGACTCCATACCCAAATAGCACCAGGAGAAAGCTAGCCTCCCAGGAATGTGGACAAGCCTGTGAGTGGAGGTAAGACCAGCACTTCTGCTCAGAGGGACCCCTCCAAGATAGAGCATAAATTAGCAAGTTAACAGCACACCTGAATGCTCTAGAACAAAAAGAAGCTAATGCACCCAAAGAGGAGTAGAAGGCAGGAAATAATCAATTAAGGGCTGAAATCATCCAAATAGAAACAAAAAGAACTATACAAAGATTCAACAAAACCAGGAGCTGGTTCTTTGAGAAAATCAACAAAATAGATAAACCCTTAGCCAGACTAACCAGAGGGCACAGTGACAGTATCCAAATAAACAAAACCAGAAATGAAAAGGGAGGTATAACAACAGAAACTGAGGAGATTCAAAAAATCATCAGATCCTACGACAAAAATCTTTACTCAACAAAATTGGAAAATCTGGATGAAATGGACAATTTTCTAGACAGATACCAAATACCAAAGTTAAGTCAGGATCAGATAAACCATCTAAACAATCCCTAAAGAAATAGAAAGAGAAATTAAAAGTCTCCCAACCAAAAAAAAATCCCAGGACCAGATGGGTTTAGTGCAGAATTCTATCAGACCTTCAAAGAAGACCTAACACCAATACTCTTCAAACTATTCCACAAAATAGAAACAGAAGGAACACAACCCAATTCATTCTATAAGGCCAGTTACACTGATACCAAAATCTCACAAAGACCCAACAAAGAAAGAAAACTTCAGACCAATTTCCCTTATGAAAATCAATGCAACAATACTAAATAATATTCTCACAAACCAAATCTAAGAACACATAAAAATTATCATTCACAACAATCAAGTAAGCTTCACCTCAGGAATACAGGGATGGTTCAATATACAGAAATCCATCAATATAATCCATTACATAAACAAACTCAAAGGAAAAAACCACATGGTCATTACATTAGATGCTGAAAAATCATTTGACAAAATACAACATCACTTCCTGATAAAAGTCTTGGAAAGATCAGGAATTCAAGGCCCACACCTAAACATAGTAAAAGCAATATACAGCAAATCAGTAGCCAACATCAAACTAAATGGAGAGAAACTTGAAGCAATCCCACCAAAATCAGGGACTAGAAAAGGCTGCCTTCTCTCTCCCTATCTATTCATTATAGTACCAGAAGTTCTATCTAGAGCAATTAGACAACAAAAGGAGGTCAAAAAGATACAAATTGGGAAGGAAGAAATCAAAATATCACTATTTGCAGATGATATGATCGTATGATTGAGTGACCAGAAAGACTCTACCAGAGAACTGCTACAGCTGGTAAACAACTTCAGCAAAGTGGCTGGATATAAAATTAACTCAAACAAATCAGTAACCTTCCTATACTCAAAGGATAAACAGGCTGAGAATGAAATTAGGGAAATGACAACCTTCACAATAGTCACAAAAAATATATAATATTTTGGTGTGACTCTAACCAAACAAGTGGAAGATCTGTATGACAAGAACTTCAAGTCTCTGAAGAAAGAATTCAAAGAAGACTTCAGAAGGTGGAAAAATGCCCTTCATGGATTGGAAGGATTAATATAGTAAAAATGGCCATCCTGCCAAAAGCAATCTACAGATTCAATGCAATCCCCATCAAAATTCCAACTCAATTCTTCATAGACTTAGAAAGAGCAATTCTCCAATTCATTTGGAATAACAAAAAACCCAAGATAACAAAAACTATTCTCAACAATAAAAGAAATTCTGGGGAAACGAGCATCCCTGACCTCAAGCTGTACTACAGAGCAATAGCGATAAAAGCTGCAGGGTATTGGTACAGTGACAGGCAGGTAGATCAATGAAATAGAATTGAAGACCCAAAAATGAACCA
Source organism: Uromys caudimaculatus (assembly GCA_028551405.1). Lineage (NCBI taxonomy): Eukaryota > Metazoa > Chordata > Mammalia > Rodentia > Muridae > Uromys > Uromys caudimaculatus. The sequence continues at coordinate 95,300,310 of CM052705.1, read as the reverse complement.
TACACCTACAGTCACTTGATCTTTGATAAAGGAGCTAAAACCATCCAGTGGGAAAAAGACAACATTTTCCAAAAATGGTTCTAGTTCAACTGGCGGTCAACATGTAGAAGAATGCAAATTAATCCATTCCTATCTCCCTGTACAAAGCTCAAGTCCAAGTGGATCAAGAACCTCGACATAAAAGCAGATACACTGAATCTAATAGAAGAGAAAGTGGGGAAAAGTCTGGAAGACATGGGTACAGGGGAAAAGTTTCTGAACAGAGCACCAATGTCTTATGCTCTAAGATCAAGCATCCACAAATGGGACCTCATAAAATTTCAAAGCTTCTGTAAGGAAAAGGACACTGTCAATAGGATAAAATGGCAACCAACAGATTGGGAAAAGATCTTTACCAATCCTACATCCCATAGAGGGCTAATACCCAATATATACAAAGAACTCAAGGAGTTAAACTCCAGAGAACCAAATAACCCTATCAAAAAATGGGGAACATAGCTAAACAGAGAATTCTCAACTGAGGAAACTCTAAGGGCTGAGAAGCACCTAAAGAAATGTTCAACATCCTTAGTCATCAGGGAAATGCAAATCAAACAACCCTGGGATCCCACCTCACACCAGTCAGAATGGCTAAGATCAAAAACTCAGGTGACAGCAGATGCTGGCGAGGATGTGGAGAAAGAGGAATAGTCCTCCATTGCTGGTGGGATTGTAAGCTGCTACAGCCACTCTGGAAATCAATCTGGTGGATCCTCAGAAAATTGGACATAGTACTACCTCAGGACCCAGCTCTACCACTTCATGGCATATACTCAGAAGATGCTCCAACATGTAATAAGGACATATGTTCCACTATGTTCATAGCAGCCATATTTATAATAGCCAGAAGCTGGAAACAACCCAAATGTCCCTCAACTGAGGAATAGATACAAAGATTTTGGTACATTTACACAATGGAATACTACTAAGCTATTAAAAACAATGACTTCATGAAACTCTCACACAAATGGATGGAACTTGAAATATCATTCTGAGTGAGGTTACTCAGTCACAAAAGAACAAACATGGTATCTACTCACTGATAAGTGGATATTAGCCCAAAAGTTCGGAATACCCAAGATTCAATTCACAGACCATATGAAGTCTAAGAAGAAGGAAGACCAAAATGTGTATGCTTCAGTGGTTTTTAGAAGAGTGAACAAAATATTCACAGGGGGAAATATTGAGACAATATGTGGAGCAGGGACACAAGTAAAGGCCATCAAGAGACTGTCCCACCTGGCGATACATCCCATATATAGCCATTAAACCTGGATGTTCTTGTGGATGCTGAAAAGTGCTTGCTGATGGAAGCATGATAAGCTGTCTCCTGAGAGGCTCAGGCAGAGCCAGACATACACAGATGTGGATGCTTGCAGCCAACTATTGAACTGAGTGTGGGGTCCTGGATGGAAGAGTTGGAGAAGAGACTGAAGGAGCTGAGGTGGTTTGCAGTCCCATGGAGGGAGCAACAGTGTCAACTGGCCAGATCCCCAAGAGCTCCTGGAGACCAGACCACCAACCAAAGAATGCACATGGAGAGACTCATGATGTTGCCTACATATGTGGCAATGGAGGGCCTTGTTGGTTATCAATTGGAGAAGAGGCCCTTGAGCCTGAGGGTGTTAAATGCCCCAGTGTAGGAGAATGCTAGTGAGGGAAGACAGGAGTGGGTAGATGGGTGGGGGAGCCCCCCCATAGAGGCAGGGGGAGGTAGAATGGAATAGGGGGTTTCCAAAGGGGAAAAAATTGAAATATATATAAATTAAATATCTAAAAATAAAAATAAAAAATAAAAAAAGACATTAGGAATACACTACTTTTCACAATAGCCACTAATACTGTAAAATATCTTGGTGTAACTCTAACCAAGCAAATGAAAGACCTGTATAACAAGAACTTCAATTCCCTAAAGTAAGTAATTGAAGATATTAGAAGATGGAAAGTTCTTCCACGTTCATGGTTCGGTCATATTAACATAGTGAAAATGGTCATCTTACCAAAAGCAATCCACAGAATCAATGAAATTCAAGCATAAATTTTTAAAGATCTTGAAAGACAAATTCTCAACTTCATATGAAAACAAAACAAAACAAGATAGCTTAATCAACACTGAACAATAAACAAATTTCTGGAGGAATTACCTCCCCTGATCTTAAGCTGTACTACAGAGCAATCGTGATTAAATTGTATGGTATTGATATGCAAACAGACAGGTTGACCGATAGAAACAAATCAATAACCCAGAAATAAACCCACACACCTAAGGACCCTTGATAGTTGACAAAGAATCCAAAACCATACAATGGAAAAATGAAAGCACTTTCAACAAATGGTTCTGGTCTAACTAGATATCTGCATGTAGAGTAATGCACATAGATCCATATTTATCATCCTGCATGAAACTCAATTTCATGTGGATCAAAGACATCAACATAAACCTGGATACACTAAATCTAATGAAATTGGGAAATTGCCTTGATGTATTGGTACAGGAGACAATTTCCTGAACAGAACACCAATGGCTCAGGCTCTAAGATAAATAATTGACAGATAGGACCTCATGAAATTAAATTTCTGTAAGGCAACGGACTCTGTCAATAGGACAAAATAGCAGTCTACAGATTGGAGAAAGATTTTCACCAACCCTTCATCCTACAGAGGGCTAGAATTCAAAATATATAAAGAACTCAAGAAGTTAGACTCCAACAAACTAAATAACCCAATTAAAAATGAGGTACAAAGCTAAACAGAATTTTTATCAGAGGAATCTTGAATGGCTGAGAAGCACTTAAAGAAATAATCAACATCCTTAGTCATCAGGGACCTGCAAATCAAAATGACCCTGAGATTCCATATTATACCTGTCAGAATGGCTAAGATCAAAAATTCGTGTGACAGCACATGCTGAAGAAGATGTGGAGAAAGAGCAACACACTTCCATTGCTGGTGGGAGTGCAAGCTAGCAAACACACCATCTTAGTTAAGCTTTTACTGTGAACAGACACCATGACCAAGGCAACTCTTATAAAGGAAAACATTTCATTGAGGCTGACTTACAGGTTCAGAGGTTCAGTACAGTGTCATCAAGACAAGAACATGGCAGTATACAGGCAGCCATGGTACAGGAGGAACAACTTCATCTGAAGGTTGCTAGCAGAATACTGACTTTCATGCAACTAGGGTGATATTCTTCAGCCCACACCCACAGTGACACACCTACTTCCACAAGGCCACAACTCCTAATAGTGCCACTCCCTGGACCAAGCATATACAACCATCACATATACTTTTATAATCTCTGAGATTCTTTACTGATAGTTGTAAGAGGAGCATCATTGTTTATTCATAATAATTTCATTTTACATACCTAGTTTAAGGGTAAATATTAGTGGTTTGTCACTTTCAGAATGGTGGCTGGTTATTAAATAAACCTATTATATTACTACAGGTATAAATGTTATTATCCCCATGATCAGAGGTGGCTGGAAATGAAGTTAATCACAAGTAACCAATGACCTAGTCAACCACAGCAAGGTAACCGAAGTATATTATAAGAACTATAGGCAGCTTCAGAGATTTCTGAAGTTCTTCTTGTCCTTAAGAAGCCACTGAGGGGGTAATATATCTGGGGAGAATAGAAAAGTGCTACAACCCCTCCATAATATGTTGACTTACACATTACTTCTACTTGGCTTTTCTTGGATCACAACAACAAAGAATAGTTATAAGGAAAATGTTCTCCAACATTCTGGGAGTTTCTCTATCATTAACCTGATGTGGGACAATACGGACTTAATACTACTGGGATCAGGAAGAACCCAACTACCAGTAGCAACTGAAAATTATAGTCTGGGTTATAGCTCAGTTGGTAGAACACTCTTTCAGTGTGCATAACGCCCTGGATTATATATCACTAGTACTACTTAAAACAAGCACATGCCTGTAATCCTAGTATTTACAAGATAGAGTAAGGAGGATTAGACGATACAAGGTCATCCTCAGGTTTGTAAATATTTTCAAATGAGGCTCTCTCAGAAACAAAAATAACAACAAAAACAACTAACTGTCAACAGCAAATTTTAAGAGATGAAGGTTTTGTGAGACTGAGTATTTTGGAGCCTAACATGGATAGTTTTATATAGGTATTAAACATAGACACCCAGAAATGACAAATACACAAAATTAAACCATACATACCTAAAAGAAATCTCAGTAGTTAGCGGTTGTGTTATGTAAGAAAAAGACCTATATATTTGGCATGTAAATTATTTTAAGTCAAAACATGTTGTGTTGCACACCATCCAAGGAGACCTTTAGCAGAAATTTTGGCCTTTGCAGCAATCTTGTTCAGATACTTATATAGCTTTAACTCTGAATTGCTAAACACTGCACTGTTTACCAATGCCTTTCACAAAGTCATCCCTCTGCAGACCCAGATCTGACACGATTAAAACAGATAATAAAAGTTTAATTGTTATCAGTGATGATGGTATTTAATAATTGTGCTTTCACTGGGAACAATTTATGAGAGAAATCATCTTTGCATTATAATCTGTAAATGATGGGACTAAAGAAATTTCACTTGTGAAAATTTAAAAGCATAAGATGAAGCTTTCTTAAATGAATGTTTATTTATGCAAGTCACAGTCATCTTTCTCTGGAAAAAAGATATATTTCAGATCATCTTTACTTCTAAAGGTTATAAAATATAGTAAAAGATGGTGTGTGCATGCACGATGTATGTAAATCTAAGCCATCTAATAAGAAGGACAATTCATTTTTTATCCGTATCCTTTTGAATGTGGTATGCTTTGTTCTTGACTTAGGGACTATTTTGTATCGCAAGCCAGAGAAGCAGAAAAGTTTAAAGTCAAAGTATTAGTGAAGATAAACTATGAAGACAAAGTTTATTTGAGAACATCACAGTTAGGCATAGGAGAGAATCGAGTATCACACTGTTAGGTATCACCATGTGACTCTTGCTTTTTCTTTCTTTTTCCTCAAACTGAGACAAGTACAGAAACAGAGTTGACAGGATGACAAGGGGACAATAAATATTTTCTGATCTTGGGAAATCAAGCTCTGCCCTACAGTGTAATGCTTGAGAAGTGAAGTGCTTCTTCTTAAGTTGAAAAATCTCACAAATCTGGGAATCAAAGGCAAGTCACATCTCTAGATAGACGATGACCTTCACTTCTAGGAAGGTCTTTGTATGGTGGTGATTTTGATGTTCTCTAAGTGACAGCTTGTAACTGCTCAGTGATAGCTGAGACATTTTTTGCTCTCTCTCCCTGCACAACCGGCTACAGCTGCTTTAGCAGAAATAGTGGCTGGAAATTTACCTAGCATAAAATTTCATTTTAGCTACATTGTAATTAAACATGTTTTTTCTTAATTTTCAGATCTTTAACTTAGACAGACTTGATCAATTTTTAATTTTTTTCCTTTGAGCAGAATGGTGTGAAAAGAAGAGCAAGTAAAACGAGCAACAGATACTAAATAAATTCCACATATGGAATAACTGCCTGGTAAGCATTCTGTAGTAAAGATGTACAAAACATAGAATATACAAAAGGAATGAAGAACAAACTAAGCTGAAAAAATTTAAATTTTATGTATTTTAATAGTTTTCATTAAAAATCTTACGCATCAGAACCACTGTTTTCAAATAAAAATAGAAAGAAAAATATTCCAAAGTGGATAAAATGTCAACAATGAAGACACTAATTATAACATGTGGGAATGATAAATACAACCAGAAAGAAAATCTATTTTTCAATGCAAATATTAATAAACCAGTAAAATTAGAGAAAAATCCCCTTCTGTTCTTTCAGCAGAAGGGGATTGCAACCCCATAGGAAGGACAATAATATCAGCTAACTGGATACCCCCAGAGCTCCCAGGGACTAAACCACCAAACAAAGAGCACACATGGAGGAACTGGTGGCTCCAGCTGCATATGTAGCAGTGGATTGCCTTACCTGGCATCAATGGGAGGGGAAGGCTTGGTCCTGTAGATGCTCAGTGCCTCAGCATAGGGGGATGCCAGGGTCATGAGGTGGGAGTGAGTGGGTTGGTGGAGCACCCTCATAGAGGTAAGGGGAAGGGGGAAGGTATGTGGGGTTTCAGAAGGGGGACATTAGAAATGTAAATAAATTCTGGAGGGTCTCCCAGAATGCACCAGAGACCTGGGAGATGAGAGACTCTCAGGACTCAAAGGGAAGGACCTGAGAGTAGGGAGAGGGGACTTATAGAGCCCACCTCCAGCAGGAAGACAGGGCATCAAATGAGGGAGAAGGTGGCCATCCCACAGTCAAAACTCTGATCTATAATTGTTCCTGTCTGAAAGAATTATAGGGATGGAAATGGAGAGGAGCCTGAGGAAAAGAAGGTCCAGCGACAGACTCAAAGTGGGATCCAGCTCAAGCAGATGTCCCAAGGCCTGACACTGAGGCTATGGAGCACTCACAAAAAGGGACCTAGCATGACCTCACTCAGGAAGATTCAACAAGCATCTGAAAGAGTCAGATGCAGATATTTGCACCCAACCAAAAGATAGAAGCTCCTGGCCCCTGTGGTTGATTTCCGGAAAATCTGAAAGAAGCTGAGGAGGAAGGCAACCCTGTAGGAGGACCAGCAGTTCCAATTAATCTGGACCCCCGAGATCTCTGAAACACTGGACCACCAACCAGGCAGCTTACACCAGCTGATATGAGGTCCCCAACACATAAACAGCAGAGGACTTCTGGGTCTGTGTTCAATCAGAGATGATACACTTAACCCTCAAGAGACTGGAGGCCCCAGGGAGTTTAGAGGTCAGGAGGGGTGGGGGTTGGAGGGTTGAGGTGGGGACATCCTCGTGGAGACAGGGGGTGGGGAGGAGGGATGGGATGTGGAACAGCAAGAGGGTGGACTGTGGGGGGGCAATAAAATCTGGAGTTTAAAAAATTAATTAATTTTAAAAAGCAATGTAAATAAATAAAATAACCAAAAAAATTTTTTTTCAGGAAAAGATTATGTCTTAGTTAAGGGTTTTATTTCTGGGAAGAGATACCAGGGGCACATCAACCCTTCTAAAGGAAAACATGTAATTGGCAATGGTTTAGAGTTCAGAGGTTTAGTCCTCTATCATCATGGTTGGAAGCATGGTATCATGTCAGCAGACATGGTGCTGGAGGTGAAGCTCAGAGTTCTAGATCTGATCATCAGGCAGCTGGAAGAGAGCTGGCTTGAACTTCTGAGACCTTAAAGCTCACCCCTTAGGGATGGACTTCCTTCAACCAAGCCACACCTACTAAAGACCGCACCTCCTATTAGTGCTACTGCCTATGGGACTATGGAGGCCATTTTCATTTAAATCATAACAAATTCTATTTGTTTAAAGACAAAAAAAAATCAAATATTCAAATTGGGAGAGAAGATAAAATCAAGGGAGGGGAAATATCAAATATAGGTAAACTGAAAGTTGGGAGGTACTAGGGCAGAAGAGTTAAGCATGAAGAGGACCGGGTGACTGGGAAATAAACAGGGTCACAGAAGGTTTAGCCAAAGTAAAGGATACATGGCAAAGCTACATGGGAGCAAACATTACAATCCAAAAAATAAATACTATTATAGATGATGGTAGAACCCAGGTGACATTAAAAGATGCTAAAAGCAGAGGGATGGATTCTTATGTTTGAAAGTGTAAAGTGAAATAAAGGATTGGGAGAGGAAAGAATAAATATGTTAACCCAAACTAACCTGATATCTAGAAATCTTACTGTTTCTAAGCAAATTAAAATATAAAACGAAATATAGTATTGACTCCCAGAAAGAGTGAATTATTAAGTGAAAATCTCAGTGTGAAGGACTGAATGTTTCTCTAGGGTTCTTAGTTACTGTGGCCCTAGAGAGACCCCAAACAACATAGTACATCACCACTGCTCTTGATTACACTACCATAATTAGATGGCAAGACCCTATTGCTAAACAAAACACTGATTTATAATGCAGGACACAGAAAATTAAACTCTACCCAGAGATCCTTCCTAGCTGGACAGCTTACAGAGTACTATTTAAACTGGGACCCCTGAAGCCCACTCTTGGTGAAGAAATCGTTAGCAGTTGATGCTACTATAAGAAAGACAGTAAATCCCCTTTGGGGATATGGCTCCTGGTGGATTACCCATGCCCCAGTATGAGAGTAGCACTAATTCTACAGCCAAAAAGGAAGACATGGAGTTGAGGAGAAAGCTGTGTGGGAAGCACTAATGGAAGGTTAAATGAGCCAATTGTAGGTGAATATGATCGCAATATAGTCCACATATGTGTAGCATATTTTTTGTTTTGTTTTTTGTTTTTCGAGACAGGGTTTCTCTGTGTAGCCCTGGCTGTCCTGGAACTCACTCTGTAGACCAGGCTGGCCTCGAACTAAGAAATCCACCTGCCTCTGCCTCCCAAGTGCTGGGATTAAAGCCGTGCGCCACCACCGCCCGGCTATGTGTAGCATTTTTAAAGAATAAAGTTATCTACTCTCTCTCTCTCTCTCTCTCTCTCTCTCTCTCTCTCTCTCTCTCTCTCTCTCTCTTTCTCTGTCTCTCTCTGTCTCTGTGTGTGTGTCTTTATACACACACACACACATATATATATATTCTCGGTCCATCGTAAAAATATTTGTAATCGGAGAATGATTTTCTTACTCTAGAGAATATGATATGGTAGATGAGAAAATGAAAATGTGAACACTCTCAATTCTCATGTTATACAAGGTAAATATTGCTAGAACTAAGATTTATAAATTTCTTGTCATGTGGCTTTTCCCCACGATTTACCACAAACCTTGCGGTGGTGAAACAGTAACTGAGTTGAATTGTAAAATTCCATTTATTAACTTTCCCCTGGATCGAGAGAAGATGTCAACAGGATGAAACTGATCACATAACACCCTCACAGTTCCTCTTCCTTCCATGAGTTTATATAAGAAATAAGTGACTGGGGTATGTGTTCTCCATTGTATAGCTGCCGTAGGCCATCTTGGGAATTTTGTGATGAGACAGGTGAGTCAGCCCCAGTAATATAAACCACATCAGTGAACTCCTTTGGCTCACTAATTCCCTGTTGGATGGAGTCCTTTCCTTTTGTGGTTTTTTGGTGCCCCCACCATCTGCATATTATTTATATCGTCCATGGAGAAGCATGTGCCCATGCCAACACCAAATAAAAAATGAAATTTTGATATTTTAAAATTATCATATCAATTAATTTTTACTAGGAAAATTTTCCAAGTAATGCTTACAACTCAGAAGCAATAAAATATGGATTACTAGATAAATATACCTCAAAATAAAATGACAAATGACATTTATATAAAATGTGTTTCCTATGTATATAAATAAACTCAATGAATAACAAAAGGTAATTGCAAAGGTCAGAATATAGTATTGTCTCACTAATTTGATTTAAATAATGTTTAGAAAATAAAGAGGATTTGAATTACTTAAAAAAATAGTCAGAGTGTAAGAAAATAAATCAAAGAATACTTAATGCTACGTGCAACTTTTCTTCCCATAAGAGAAAAATAAGATAAAAACAGATGATATGTTACTGAGCAAGATAGCATGAAAATGATATAGGACCATGATAATGTTAGCTTCAAGATAGTGGTCCTATAGCTACTTATTTAAAATTATTTCAGCTATTCTGCTCATCCAAAACCAACATAGCTCTGGTGCTCAATTGTACATTAGGGCATACTGACATAATTTGCTGAATTATCTAGAAAATGAAAAGTTTTAAATAAATAATATTGAATGTTTTCACTGTAAGAAATTATAAACATTAGAGGGATAAATAGAATATGATTAAATTGAATATGCATTAAAACCATCACATGGTTTATATGAACATATATGTGTATAATTATGTGAATCTTGTATTTTTAATTTTAAGATAAGGTTTATAATAAATTATTAAAATAAAACATGCTGCTATATTGTCATTTATCAATTTGAAAAACATGATATCACTTAAAATTATACTAGATTATTTGGGAAAGGGAATACTAATCTGTATCATTCCTCAACAAAATTTAAAGGATGAATAAGAACATATATGCTTTTATAAGATAGAAGGAGAACTTATGAGAATCAAATTTTAAACATTATATGCATACAAATTAATGTACTTTGAATTATCATCAATAGCATTGGGAATAAAGTTTAATGATAGTCCCACCAAGTAAAATGTGCACAGGAACTGCTCTGTACAACTGTGTGAAGTGTTCATTGTATGACTGTCAAAGAGAAGTTACAAAAAGAAAAATTAAACAGGGAGTTCAAGAGTTTATAACTATAATTTTAGTGAATTATTACATATGCTAAATTTATGTTCTACCAAATTATAGTTTTAGTTCACACTATTACTACCCAGGATATTAAATCAAAATATAACTTATTTCAGTATAGGAGTCAAATATTACTCCGGTTTAGCCCAACAAGAAGTCTTCATAAATTGTTATGTGCAATTTATTGTGACTTGTTTTGCAAGATTGTTTTTAAAAATCCCATTGGTGATATTTTAATCATAGTTTGACTGAACAAAAAATGTTTCTTAATATTTAGGCATAATTCTGGGGTTTTCTGAAAAATAAGAAAAATATACATTTTGTGACACAGTACCTTCAAATTAACATGCAATTTTTAAAAATACTCAGCACAAAAGAAAATTAAATGAGATAAAATTTTGACATTGAAATTCATGTTTAAAATTGGTTATATCATAAACATTAAAACCTAAAAACATCATAATTAATATCAGCTATTAATTGACACATTTCTAATATTCTCTTTGTTCTTTTGCTTCTTCCAATTTAAAAGGTTCAATAATATTTTTCATAACGTCATAAATTATGCAATCTTTATAGTAGCATAGATAGTCAACTTTTCACATCATTTTTTCCTCTAATTTATTTTTTTATTCATTTTAGTTCCTGATCACAGCCTCTGTCCCTTTTCTCCTCCCAGTCCTGTCCTTAAAGATCCCTCCTCTCATTACCTCCTCCCCTCCTTTTCAGAGAAGGGGAGCCTACCTTGTGTACCACAGCTCTCTAGGACATCTAATCCCAACAGAACAGGACACATCCTCTCCTGAGGCCCCAAAAGACAGTGCAAGTAGAGAAAGTGGATCCAACGGCATGAAACAGAGTCAGAGATAGTCCCCTCTCTGATTTTTAGGAGACTTATATGAAGAACAAGCTGCACACGGGCTACAAATGTGTAGAGGGCTTAGGTCTAGCCCTTGCATGCTCTGATTGTAGTTCAGTCTCTGTGAGATCCCATGGGCTCAGGTTAGTTGACTCTGTAGGTCATCTTGTGGTACCCTTGACCTCTCTGATGTGCCATACAAATTCTGCCATACAAATTTTATTAAAGGAGACATTACTTTTGAAGCTCTGGATTCTGCAAAACTTCAATCAAGCTCGTCATTGATAAATCACCACTCGAAGTGGGGTGATCAGTGAAAACACTAAAACTTGTTTTTATAACTTATTTATACTATTGGCTATTTTATGGAGTTTTGTTTTTCTTTTTTCAATTTTAAATTAAAATTTATGAGTATGCATTATGTGTGTACCTAGTTCCTGTGGATATCTGAAAAGAGCAACGGATCCCTAGAACTGGATTTATAAATGTCTGTAAGTCACCATGTCGATGATGGGAAGATAACCTGTTTCCTATAAATAAAATAGACTGTCTAAATATTGAATGTTTCTGAGGAATAACCACATGTTTTTCTTAATTACATTCATAAAATGAATCTAGTAAAAATGATGTGTTGACTCTATTTTAAATTTATTCTCATGATTTATGCAGAGTTTAGTTTTAAACTCAACAGCCTATGCTACCAGATAAAGATGCATTTATCCTCCTAAATATACTATTTAGAAGTCTTGTTAAGGAGTAGAACTGTCATCACACTTAAATGAGTAGGATGAAATTCATGAAAACTTGCTGTGGAATATCATTTCTGATTAATTCAAAATATTATCATTTCACTTGTGAAAACTTAGAATTTGATCTTAGAGAATCACAAATGTTATTGCAGAGTCATCAGATTATACTCATTGAAGGTGATACAATTTAAGATATAAAATATTAATTGTAGAATTTTCTAATATGCTTTTATGCTGTTCTGCCATTTACCAGTTCCCAGCAGCTGACTGGTGTTTCTGCCCATCTTGGTATTTTTGCTTTTCACTGGAAGTTAAAAAATCCTTTACTCCCTCAACACATCACACTTCATTAATGTGTTTTATGTTTTTCTCTCTAACCTTCATCATTTTGAAATCTACTAAATGTGTATTCCTCAGCCTGATGCCTACAAATACATCTCAGAGATTTAACAGAGAATGCTCTACCAATTTTTCAAAACATATGAGAGAAAGATTTATGTACTTTGTGGATAGATTATCATGGAAGAAAGAAAAATTATTCTGGAGAGGATGAAGAATCTTAGTTATCACAGTTTAAAAGCTTAAAAGTCCAAGGACAAGGCTTTAACACACTGTGTGAGTTAAAGGCTCTCGTTTTGATTCATAGATAGTACTTTCTTATGGACAAGGTGGACAGAGTGAACATTCTGTATAGAGGACCTATTGTAAGTACAAATGCATCCATTGCTGTTCTTCAAGCTTCACCATCCTACCCCGAATGCCCCCTAAATGACTTACTTCTGGATACCATCATCTTGCATGTTAGAATAATAACAAATAAATGGGATTGTAGCATAAACATTTGAGCCATAAAAGGGAAGATTAAAAGTAAGACTCTATTTTTAATTATTATATTTGTATTGTTTAAAATTATTTTTAACTTTAAATATATTTTGATTATATTATGCTCCTCCCCCAAGTCTTTCCAGATCCTCTCCCCTGTCCTACCCACCCAACTTTAAACTCTTTCTAAAAAGAAAAAAAAAGAAACAAATCCCCAATACAACAAACCTTTAATCCAAAACCACAAAATAAAATATTGCCTAAAACGAAATCAAAACAAACAAACAAGACTATTAAATGTAAACATTAAACACACACACACACACACACACACACACACACACAATGAGGCAAACTTGATAACCCCTAGTACTGGAAGAGGCAACTGGAATTGGGGGGCATTTGGGTGTATCAGAAACCTAATACAATGGAAATCTAATATAATGAAATCTTCAGGAATATACAAGGGTGACTATAATGAAGACTCCTGCTAATAGGGGGAAATGGAGCCGGGATCAGCCATCTGTAAGCACACAACACTCCCAGTGGAGGATCTGGGACACAAAAGTCTCCATAAAACCTTTGACCTACAATTATTCTTGCCTATAAGACATTCTAGAGTAGAGGTGGCAAAGAATTTGTGGAACTGGGCAATCAATAGCTGGCCTAATTTCAGACCCATGCTAGGTGAGGGAACCCATGTCTGACACTGCATGGAGAGCCAAGAGCTATAGACTTGATAGCCCAGAGACCTAGGATGGAACCAAACAGGACTGACAAGTAAGCAAGCAAGCAAGAAAGCAAGAAAGGAAGGAAAAAAGAAAGCAGTGAAATGATTCCTAATGCTACTCTGCTATACTTGTAAACAAGAGAGAACTTGGTTCTGGTGATGCCAAGTAGCCTTGGTTTCTGTTGCTTAGGCTCTTGCGGCTTGCTTCTCACCATCTGGTTATCTCTAGTGTTAGCTGGTCTTGCTGTCTCTGACTGGACCTTGTCCCTCTTGTGAATCTGTGAGACTGTGATCTTAGGTGTGTCAGCACTCCCAGAAGACCAGCTCTCTCTGGGCAGGATTTGGGTATGGAGGGAGAGCTGAGGCACAGGGTTAGCTCTGGGGTACAAATGGAAACTGGAAAGATCCTGTCTCTGGGAGCTCCGAGGTTCCTGTGACCTGTGGGCTCCTGATGGGTCCCTCTTGGGCCAGGTATTGGGGAAATAGTGGTGGTTTCACCTGTGAACTTAGGTGTAACACCACTTTTTTTTTTTTTTGATATTTATTTTATTTACATTTCAAATATTTCCCCTTTGGAAACCCTTTATTCCATCCCCTCTTCCCCTTACCCACCCACCCACTCCTGTCTTCCCTCCCTAGCATTCTCCTACACTGGGGCATCTAACACCCTCAGGCCCAAGGGCCTCTCCTCCAACTGATGGCCAACAAAGCCCTCCTCTGTCACATATGTGGCCAGCACCATGGGTCCCTCCATGTATATTCTTTTGTTGGTGGTCCAGTCTCCAGGAGCTCTGGGGGGTCTGGCCAGTTGATACTGTTGCTCCCTCTTGGGAGAGCAGCTCTCTCTGGGTGGGATTTGGTTAGGGAGAGCTGTGGCACAGGGTTAGCTCCAGACTGAAGATGGAAAGTGGAAGCTGGTTTTGTTTTATAAGACAGGGTTTCATGTAGTCAAGGCTAGCTTCCATTTCCCTGTATAACTGAATATGACCTTGATATTCTGATTCTCCTGCCTCCATATTTAAAGTACAAGGATTATAAACAAGAAACACCATGCTCAGTTTATTTGAAACTGAAGACAGAGCTATGTTTTTTTGAACACTAAGGAAACAATCTGGCCAATGAGCTTCATCTCTAGCAACTGGGGTACACAGAAGTAACACACTGTTATGAGCATATGTTTCTTTTAGGCCTGTGATTAACACAAAGGAGAATGACTGGACTTAGCATGTTTTGTCAACCATCATAGAGGTAATGAGAAAATAGAAAATAATGGTATCATTTTATTCATAATTTTGTACAAGTCTCTAAAATTATTTTCAATCTAACTTGAATACTCACATTGGAAGTTGGTAGAAGATCAAAGTTGGAAGAGGAAGAATTGCATCCAAAGGAAAAGGGTTGCTTTGGGCAATATCTACAACATCTTATAAAGTGGTTTAATTTTATTATTAAGAGCATCACTTAACAAAGCAAAATACACTTGAACATTATAGTATATCCTTAGTAAATGTAATGTTTGGCCAAACCTCTTTCATCCCCCTTAAACGCAGTCGCTGTGTTACCACCATGAGCTGTTTACCATTGACTTTACAATGTATGAAAGAAACTATTAATAAAACTATCTTGATCCATAGCTCTCAATGTTACTCTTTTTAAGACAAGTTCATCAACTTTAACATAATAGGGACTTGATCCATAACCTGTTAATGTGATTTGCAGTACATAAGATTTTGACACTAAGCATATGCATTACTTTATTTCAAAAATAGAAATGGCTTGTTTAAGTGTAAGGATATTTAATAGATTATGCGACTCTTTTTCAAATATTGACATATTTTAAAGTAAGATTATAGTTCAAAGCACTAATAAGAAAAGTTTTTTGCTTCATTTAATTTTAGAAAATGAGATTATTTTTTTTCCTTGCACAAATACTTATCAAGCTTATAGCTTATAATCCAACTGGGCAGAAAAAGTCTTTTTTTCTTCCTTTATTTTTAGGCCACTCATATTATCTTTTAGTGTGGTTTCGATTAAACAGAATACTTACTCTTATTATAATTTTTATTAAAATTATATTTGGCTGATAAGTTATACTATTAAGTGGTCCAGACATCATCTTGCTTAGGAACTGATTATTTCTCAGTAACATAATTGAGAATCATGTTAACCTAACTGAGCTGAAAAACAATTATAGAGAGCAGTGATTTTTCTACAGTGTTGCTTACTGTCCACCTTTATTCATTTTCTGTACCAGGTTTAAACAAGCAGTAACTTGTTTGTGGTTATTGCCCAAAGAAAAAGTACACCAGGCGCATCTGGTACTTCATGGATTAAGGTGCAACTCTTTTTTCACCTAGAAAGAACATCCTCTGATTTGCCCACAGAACAGAGACTATGAGGGGGAAATGTATTTCTGGTGGTTAGTTTGAATATGGGATTTCTTAGATGAACAGAAATGGGAAAAGAAGACTGGGCCTGATACCCAATATGTCATCACAACTTTGGAGGTAGGGTTATGTTCTTCCACTTTCTCCTACAACTGATGTACAGTGTTTACACTCCCCTTGTGGATACGCAGTATATATTTTTTTCTATTAGGTACGATAAGTGCTATGATTCAAATTTTATCTCTGCAAAAAAAAATTTGAAGTATCCCAGTATTGACTCCTCTTAAAATTAAGGTATATTTTGATTTAAACACGTTGAAATGTGTTTATTAAAATATGCTTTAATTGAATATGACTGGCACTCTACATGAAAGGATAGGAACTGCTGAAAGGTGTGGACAAGCATAGAGAAGACAATTTGATTGGATGTATGTGATGATTGATAATGAAACTGGGAAGATGCAGGTATAAGACAGAAAATGGCCAACAACTGTCGAGTGCTGCCAGGGAGGGAAAATGAAGGGCACGACAGTGATTCTCTTGACAACTTAAGATTGAATTTCTTGCTACAAACTATAAATAATAAACTCCTAAATTTTTTTAGGTAATACAATTTATGAGCGTATATTATGGCAACTGTAAAAGGTAAATCTGCCATGGTCCATTTAGGTCATTGTAACAAAATATTTTATCCCATGTGACTAATAAACAACAAAGACTTTCTCATATTTCTGAAGCTTGAGATTCTCAGATGAGGATGCTAGCTTTTTCTGTACCTGGAGAAGACTTGCTTTCCCTTGAAGTTCTTTACCTAATATTTTTTATGGTTTAAGGATTTAATGAGCTCATTTTTCCAGTCACACTGACCCAATCCACAAGTGCTCCGTCATCAAGAATTGATCATTTTAGAAACCTAACACCATTACATTAGGGATTTTTAATTACATGTTTGGAGGAAGGATATATTCATTCTATAGCAAACATAGAATGATCAGATTTAGTTTAGTATTCTTGTTATACAAAACTGTTTAACTAGAGAAATGAAAATCAGCTAGGTATGATGGTCCATTCAGTCCCCTTTGATGGTTTCTGTTAACACTTAATTGATAAGATTGAAAGCCATCTAGGAGACAAACTTCTGAAGGTCAACAGAACTGCTGAGGCAGAAGCAATCTCTTTGGGAAGTATATGAGTCCATCATAGTCCAGTAGAACTATGACATTGTGGGCTGTTGTTTTCTCTGTTTCTATAACCTACATTGTACCATGAGAATATCTCACCCTTTATTGTGTTTTATCAATGTAATGTGGAAAAAAAACTATTGTGAAATTATATTTCTTTCCTGATATTGGATTATTTGGAAGCTGATTAAATATATAGCATGCAATGTGTTTTTCTGTAGACATTATGGTATTCATATAATGTTGTTTTGTTCTAAGCATCAAACTGTTAAAAACTACTTCTTATTGCTCTTAGAAGAAAATACAAAATGAAGTGCCAAATAAATCATAAATGTTTGTCTAATAAATAAAACTGTGAATAGTGTTATTAAATTTTATTTTATTTAAAAAACTGAAGTAGCAAGAAATAAATCTATGACAGAGGAAAGACTCTCTGTGGTGAGGTGAGGGTTTGGAACCTCTTAGCTGTTTTGATAAAACAGTACCACAATAAGTTGAAAATAAATCCATGTTGCTATGTTTTATATTAAAATATAAAGATGTCTCCATTGATATTATACCGTTTTGTTATAGGTATATTGCATTTATATTCTTTCCTTATGATTCTAAAATACAAGATTAAAGTTTGTATTTATCTTGTATTTATCATTTTACTCAGGTATAACAATGCTTGCCTAGTATATCTTAAATTTTTTATTCTTGTAAACACCAAGAGTAAAAAATATCAAATAAAAAACAAGTAAAAACCAATAGAAATGCATATGTCCAAGGTGTAGAATAAGTTGTAGAGCATTTAGTATGCAGTTTTTCAATAGAGAGAGTAGAATTATGATGTGTCTTAGCATATTTCCTAAGTTGTTTCAATTTTGCCATTCCATTCCATTTATGGTGTCTCAATACCTTCACAGATACCTGGAAGGTAAAATTTACACTATAGACATTTGAGTAAAGTCATTAATGAGAATTAAAAGTGAAAGTGTCATGCATTAATTAACCCTGTCAGTAGTGAATGCATGCCTTTGTTTTAAAGGGTTTCCTCTGTCACACTCTTCAGGAATCTATTTGATTTGTCCAAAGACAAAAACATGTTTTAAAAAATGGTATTCTGCTAATCCATAGAACATTGCAGATTTCCAAAATGATCAATGTCAGTTGAATAAATGCTTTTTTAAATCCTGTACTTCTGGCCACCTCTGATTTAACTCAAATTTCACATCTACAGCTGTTATTCAGATAGTTTTTACTTACAATATCTGGTAAAAATAGAGTAAAATGTATAGTTAATCATATGTAATAGCATGAACTCTTGAAAATCTTCCCATTATATAATTCACATTTTCTTTGCCCATAAAAGCTCCCATTACTTCATGCTGAGTCACCATTTGAACAGTTCTGAAATCTATCAGCCTCAGTTTACAAATAAAGTGATTCCTCTTCATGCTGTAGGTGTAAATATTGACGTGAACTTGATATGGAAAAAGATATATGAATGTACTGTTTTATCTATGACTTTAGATTTAGAAATTAGACTTTCTTTCTTTCTTTCTTTCTTTCTTTCTTTCTTTCTTTCTTTCTTTCCTTCTTTCTTTCTGTCTGACTTTCTTTCTTTCTTCTTTCTTTCTTTCTTTCTTTCTTTCTTTCTTTCTTTCTTTCTTTCTTTCTTTCCTTCTTTCTTCTTTCTTAGGCTTCTCTGCCATGATGTGATGGCATGCAAAGTGAGAAGGAGTTGCTTCACATCTCTGTTGCTGCTTGGCTCCTTTAGAGACCTGGGGGGAAAAGTTACTGTGTTAGCACAATAATCAAAAGGAGCACCTGGGAAAATAGTCTTCAGCCATCTGTCACCATTGCTAGGTCAAGTATTAGTTCCCTTAAACTTGCCAGCTAAGACATGTCAGCAAGTCTCTATTTTATAATTATGACTCTGTATCACCCTCTGTGTAATAAGAAGGAATGCTTTGCATTCTGCCAATTGGGGCAAAATTCCAGGACTTCTAGCAGCTTCCCTGCAGGCTGTAAAATCTCAACAAGATGAGAGAGTCAAATGCCAGCCTGTCACCTCCTTGAAGAAGATGAATGAAACTATCAATATTCCAATAAAGCAAAGGCAGGCTGATGCAAAGCAAGGGTGCCCATGACAAGAATCTAGCCGTGGGAGTGACAGGGCAGAGAAGTCAATTCGGCAGCTTATTATAGCCAGTGTTGATAAGTGATATCATCATCAATACACAGAGATTGAGCCACCAGGGAGAATTCATGGCCTTCAATCAGGAAACTCAGAGTGTGTAGCAGATGCAGTTCTGTGTCTCACCCTAGAAAAGTGTCAATGCACTCTTCATCCTCTACAGACCTGTGCCCAGGGACTGGAGGGTCCAATATACACTCCGTGATCAATACTTTTCTGACATAGTTGTACAGGGGGTCTACATGTCTGGTCATCCAAAAATCATGTCATTTCTTTTAGTTTATTACCAAAAGTGATATGTTATTTTTCGAACATGACTATTTTTCAGGAGATTATTACCTAACATACCAAAGATGGTCAAAATATGCTTATGGTGAAGGGCTATTATTACATCTATGTACTTGTAAAAACTGATCAGCCAGCCCATGCATATTGGATAATGAATCGTCACCAAGTTTAGGAGATTTATCTCACTCATGGTTGTGTGAACATGTCTGTGTATGAAGAAAAATCAGAGTAAGCCCAACAATTTCCTGGAATTTCTATGATAACCCAAGGCAGAGTTTTTGTTTTCTGACTTGGGCTTTCTGGGCTTGTCTTTCACAGACCATTTTGGAACTCTCTAATTACCAGTTCTTCTGGCTCTCTGCCAACAGACATTCTCTGCAGTTTCAATTGCCTCAGTCAATCTTGACAGTCCAGCTTTAATTTAAGCCTCAGGCAACATTGTTACATTTATTCAGTTGCTCTCTTTCCTACAATTAAGTCACTATTTGGTACATGGCTCAGAGGAAGTTAAGGTGAAACTATATTGAATATAACCCAATATTTGCTTAGTTATATCCATAGATAGTGATGTCATGATTTTCCTCCCAGTACACTATAACATAACTATAATACAAAGCCCCCACATTATGTGAAACCAGCACAGTAATAGCATAAATGCCATCTAACTAATGGTCTCCCTTTAAAATGATAGGATGGGGTCACCCAAACTGTAAATTTTAATGGGATATTTCCTTTTTCAGCACCAACACCAACATTTTATGATGTCAGCCAGAATTCTTCACAAGTTTCTGTGGTTCTACTCATTTTACCCTCATCTCTTCTCTTTTCTCTTCCTATCTAGAACTTTCAAAGCTCAGTCTAGCAACTAAAGATTAATACTGACTAAAGTTGGTGACTTAAATTACTCCAGAATACAAGACTCCATGCCAAAATGCATCCCACAACTATGGTTCTCCCTCACCACCCCAAGATTGGAAGAGGCTCCTTGCTTATTTGTTAATATTTTCCAAGAACACTACCTTTGGTCATAATTTATTTGAAATAACATTCATTTGGATACTTTCTTTTCATTTTTTGTTTATTATGTGTCAGTGTGTAAGTGCATTTGCATGTGCGTGTGTGTGTATTTGTGTCTGTGTTTGTGTTTGTGAGGCAGAAGAACACTAAAGACCAGGTTTTTTGTGTGTTTGTATGTGTGTGTATGAGTGTGTGTGTGTGTGTGTGTGTGAGTGTATGTGTGTGTGTGTGTGTGTGTGTGTGTGTGTGTGTGTGTGTACATGTGTGTGTCTAGGTTTGAGAGACAGAGGACATTAAAGATGAATTTTAAATTAATGTGGATATTGGTATGCTAAGAAACCAGGTTCTTATGTTCATAAATAAAAACCATCATTGCAGTATTATGGCTTCCAAATTTATTAAAGCAAAGTAGTATGTGGAACTCTGTGGACGCTTCAAGGTAATGTAACTGCCTAATGTGTTCACCAGCACAAAAAATCATGCATTGCCTATAATAGTAGGTTACTGTGACCAAATTCTTATATTTTGACTATCCCATTGTCAATTTAAACAGGTGAAATTTAATCATAAACCCTACAAACTATTTGGCAAGTTCTTTGTTATTGGTCATGTTACATATTTATATTTCAAATGTTATCCCCCTTCCCGGTTTACCCTCTGCAAACTCCCTAGCCCATCCTCCTTCCCCTGCCTCTACGAATGTGTTCCCCCACCCACTCCCACCTCACCACCATAGAATTCCCTTATGCTGAGGTATTGAGCCTCCACAGGATGAAGGGCTTCCGGTACCATTCTTTGTGTCTGCATTGACAAATAAATAGCTATAGATCCTTAAAAGACAAGAGCTTTCCAAAACTTTGAATAAAAACATGAAAATTAAATCATTGTGTCACACAATATGTCAAAATCCATTTATTTATTTTAAGGAATCCCAACATGAAAGGAGACAAAGTTTTAAGAGTCACATTAAATTAGGGACAATAAAAGTTCTCATTAATGAGTTAGCTTCAAAAATAATTATTATGATTTTGTAAATAAACACATTTGTTACTAAAACAAAACCAATTACAGTTACATCAAAACTGATAAAAGTCTATATTAATCACCATGAAATAAGACAAAGACATTATTTTGAACCAAATAGAATAAAAATAAAATTGAAAACTCACTTAAAATCAAAATAGCCAGAGACTTAAAAGAAAAGCAGAGAACAACAAGATACACAGATTAAAAAAATATCTTTTCCACATAGGATACTACTCATTACTTTCTGAAATGAATAATGGCCGTGCATTTCAGGATAGAAAGTAGAAATATGCTCTACACTGGTAATGAGGTTTTCCTTTATAGTACATCAAAGTATGTTGGATCATACTCTTTGTTTATAGTTATTCCATTTAGCAAGTTTCTCTTATAAATAGTTATAAAAGTAATCAAATATGGATATTGTTAATTATAGATACATATATATATTATTAACAGTTTTAAATTATAATTGGAGTATAAACAATCACAAAGTCTCAAAAATAAGGCAAGATACACAAACAGTACCAGAATTGGTTATTGTTGATGGCATGAATAAATTTCACTGGTGTTGTCAGTTGTTATGGTAGTATATGAGTGTCATATGTTGGGTAGAATGAGTGAGAAACAATATTTGCATACTTTTTTTCTAGGAAAGACTTTTCTGATATTAGCCAAGATATATTAAAATGTTATATCTCTCCATCCCATTTATCTTTCCAAGTTCTCCAACATTGGGCAACATTAGTAGAAAAATGAAAGTGGACCTCAAGCTTAAATTGTATTAAGGAGTTATATTTATCGACATTATCATCATCATCATTATAATCAGCAGCAGCAAAATCATTTTCTTCACCCAAATCTGTCCTGAACTTGCCCCTACAGACTAAAGTGTCCATCTATTCTGGCATAGCGATAAGCCAAAGAAACTTACATGACCAAAACTATATGAAAGTTTGTCTTCTGGTTTAACCATGTGCTCTCCTGAACTTTCCCATGACCTTCCCTGAAGGCAGTCTCCTACATTTACAAGAGCATTTACAGTTAACTTCTGTGTTATATTGATTGTAAATCTTAGTGGAGAGGGCATTTCAGTACAGAGGGCAAAACGTAGAAAAAAGTAATCCAAAGGCAGTGAGGGAATTTCTATTATTTTATATTTTTTCTCTTATGTTTCTCAAGTTGCTTCATATAAGATGTTGATAAGAGTTACAGAGTATGGAACAGATGAAGATTAACATTGAGACATTGCAAGTAGAAGGCTAGGAATAGTTTCCCCTGGGGAAGACTTTGGAGTGAATTGATATAGGTAGAAAGGTGTACCATTACCGTATACTACATAAGGTTATTAAATAGGTAAGTGGAAGGATATGGGGGCTGATATGAAAATATATAGGGGGAATAAAAATAGAAACAAACAAAACCAGACATATCCTAGCAAAAAAATTGAAAGTATCTGAAACATTTAAATGGCAAACATTTGAACTAAAGGTCAATATGACCTACAAAAAGTAAGGAAAAAAATCACTGTGTAAGCCTATCAAAGTTGATGACCTCATAAAAGAAAAATGACATTTTATAAAGGGCTAATAAATGATACAGAGCCTCAGACAATATATACAAATGTCTCTGTGTGTGTGTGTGTGTGTGTGTGTGTGTGTGTGTGTGTGTGTGAGAGAGAGAGAGAGAGAGAGAGAGAGAGAGAGAGAGAGAGAGAGAGAGAGAGATTGAAAGATTGAGCATAAGTCAATGTGCAAAGCAAATGGAGAGTATAGAAATGTCTAAGGAAAAAGTTAATTAACATATGCAATGCCAACTTGGACATGACCAGAAATTGAAATTGTTAGTAAAATGCTTTAGCATAGCTATAAAAATATGTTATATGAGGTAAGAGGCACATTCTTGAAATGCATGACAAGGTCACAGTAACATTTTATTTTTGGCAGAGAAACAGAAAAAACCACAAAAAACTAGACAGAAATATTAAGAATAAGAATTGCAATGTCAAAAGTAAAGAAACATCAAAATAATGAAACTACTCAAAAGTATTTCAATAGTCAAATTCAGAAACTAAAATGGATGACAAAAGAATTTGTTTAAAAGGTGCTTATATATTATATAAACTAATTATCAAATGCTGATATACGTTTATTACTACACAATATATTGGGCTTAAAACACACAAGTAACAAAAAACAAGAAAAGAATTACCCAAAGTATAGCTGTTTAGTAGAATGATAAAAAGATCAATTCTACACAAAAGTACAATAGAGAAATGTGAATATATGAACTTTCAATGACAAAGCTTCAAAATATTGTTTCAGAATTTTATAAAATTTAAGTGTGAAAATTCTAAGACCACAATTCTTACATAGTTAAGGAATCATTTCTCAATATTCTTAGATTATGAAAAACAAAAATTTATAATTCTGTAGAAAATCTAAGGGGCACTATCTATGATTCGCAAAACTACAAATGATAAATTAAAATACAGTTTCAATCCCACAGCTATTTTACAGCTATTTATTCAAGGTATATCAAATTACTCACATTTATGAATATAAATATGGTTCTCAGCTTTGTTTATGATTCAGTGGAAAGAATGCTACTTTGAAACCACATAGATGAAGAGAAGATCTGTAGACATTTGGATGTGAGTACTGGGGGAAGAACAGTGAACGATACCAGCCTTGTCCACAGTAAAGCTTATTTATGTTGCCCACGCATTGTCCACATCTCACAGGCTTGTAGGACAGGAAACAGAGCTGCCCGGAATAAAAATTCTCATGAAAAACTAGGCTGTCTCCTTGCTTGACTCCAATTTTCAATTACTTCCTTATCGTGAGTAGATTTATTTATTACATGATAACATTTGCAATGAAACATTCATATAACAAATAAATCATTGATTTTGGTAATTCAGTATTTGAAAACCAATTTTGTATTGTGAAGTAATGAACCAGTTTATCAACAAAATTGGTATTGGCTTTAGGGCAAATGAGATATTAGTTCTAAATTTGTTTCACAATTTCAAATTTTAATTACTTTTGTCATACTCTGAGGCTTTGAGTGGTTTATTGGTATAGTAACACTTCAGGCAAGTATGCTGGTTTCTGAAGATTTTAAGTTTTATTAAAAAAATATTGCTGTGCTCTGTGAGTAGTTGGATAAGAAAGAAAGGAGAAACAGATAGTAACTAACAAATAAGCACATATATACACAGATAAACATACATAGACACACATATGAACATATACACACACATAGACACACATATGCAAAGATACACACACATAGACACATATTCATAGATACACACACATAAACATATAAATGTGTATATATATATATATATATATATATATATATATATATATATATACACACACACACATACACATACTCAGACATACAAATACACCTAAAATCTATATATTCACACACATATGTATGCATACACACACTTGCCCAAATATATACATATACACCAATCACAGTCACAATGGGCTTGTATATAAATGGTTAATAAAGGGTAAAAAATATATTGAGATTAAGCCACTTGTTACAGAATGTGTATTGTTGCATTTGGTGCAACTGAGACTTGAAGTCACAATCTGAACTCTGGTTTATAGAGTAATTTCAGATTTAAAGATAGTAAGAAATGAAGGTTAATTAGAGCCAAAAAAGTATGACTTTTCTAAGGCAAAATAATTAAACAAATTAGTCTTACATGTACATTTCTAGATGTGAACCATGTATTTTAATTGAAATTAAGTGAAAAAAAGTAAAGAATGTTTTATTCAGTGACTTCAAAATATAAGCACATTGAACAAAGATCATTAGTCAAGAGGCACTCAGAAAGTAAAATTTTGTAAAAAAATAGGAGCAGCCAAGGGAAGGCATCTTTACACTTTTGTAAATCAAATACTTTGTTAAGATGTCAAATAAAGGAAAATAAAACATTAAGAAAAATATAAAATAATAATTAGAATGTTTCTTCAAAGATGCTGAATTAAGAATATAGTATTGATGTATGTAGTGCAAAATAGTCTTCCTAATGCTTGCTTCCCTTTCACAAACAGATAGCAGTTAAAGAATCAATTGCATAGCTACTTCATAGGAAACTAAACTAAGATTTCCTACCTCTTCCCACATTGCTTGACAGTCTACTGAATTATCTGGGTAATGCTGTTTAAAGCTATGAGCTTTGTTGACTGACTCAAACACTGATAAGACACATAAATGACAATAAATGCACGTGTATAGTATATTTCACAGCAATTTATCAATAAGACAAATTTTAATATTAATGGAACTAATCAATTTTACTTGCCTTTAATATTGTAAATATAGTCTTTTAACTTGATCTTAATATTAATGTGCTAAGGGTAATATTTTGAACTATAGTATAAAATATCTCTAAGGCTTGACTTTAAAAGTGGATATGGATAGAGAGCAATAACAAATTAAGTGCTTTCTTTCTTTCTTTTGTTTAATATAATAGATGATTTGTTCTGTACCTATGTGCTTTATGGGAAAAAGCATGAATGAAAGAAATCTGTGAAACTTATTTTTCTCACAATATTTTGAAGTTGAAACTATGAAAAATATGATGGTATTAAATTTGAAGTCTGACAGATAGATCAATGGAATAGAATTGAAGATCCAGAAATGAACCCACACACTTATAGTCACTTGATCTTTGACAAAGGAGCTAAAACCACCCAGTGGAAAACAGACAGCATTTTCAACAAATGGTGCTGGTTCAGCTGGCGGTCTACATGTAGAAGAATGCAAATTGATCCATTCCTATCTCCCTGTACAAAGCTGAAGTCCAAGTGGATCAAGGACCTCCACATAAAACCAGATACACTGAATCTAATAGAAGAGAAAGTGGGGGAAAGTCTTGAACACCTGGGTACAGGGGAAAAGTTCCTTTACAGAACACCAATGGCTTATGCTCTAAGATCAAGAATCAACAAATGGGACCTCATGAAATTGCAAAGCTTCTGTAAGGCAAAGGACACAGTCAAAAAGGCAAATGGCAACCAACAGATTGGGAAAAGATCTTAACCAATCCTATGTCCGATAGAGGGCTAATATCCAATATATACAAAGAACTCAAGAAGTTAGACTCCAAAAAACCAAATAACCCCATCAAATGGGGAACAGAGCTAAACAGAGAATTCTCAACTAAGGAAACTCGAAAGTCTGAGAAGCACCTAAAGAAATGTTCAACATCCTTAGGCATCAGAGAAATGGAAATCAAAACAACCCTGAGATTTCACCTCACACCAGTCAGAATGGCTAAGGACAAAAACTCAGGTGACAGCAGATGCTGGCGAGGATGCGGAGAAAGAGGAACACTCCTCCATGGCTGGTGGGATTGCAAGCTGGTACAACCACTCTGGAAATCAGTTTGGTGGACCCTCAGAAAAAATGGACATAATATTATCTGAGGACCTAGCTATACCACTCCTGGGCAAATACCAAGAAGATGCTCTAACATGTAATAAGGACACATGCTCCACTATGTTCATAGCAGTCATATTTATAATAGTCAGAAGCTGGAAGCAACCCAGATGTCCTTCAACAGAGGAATGGATGCAGAAAATGTGGTACATTTACACAATGGAATAGTACTCAGCTATTAAAAACAATGACTTCATGAAATTCACAGGCAAATGGATAGAACTTGAAAATATCATCCTGAGTGAGGTAACTTAGTCACAGAACAATGAACACAGTATGTACTCACTAATAAGTGTATATTAGCCCAAAAGTTCAGAATACCCAAGATTCAATTCACAGCAACCATTGGACTGAGTGTGATGTCCCAGATGGAGGAGGTGGAGAAGTGACTGAAGGAGCTGAGGGAATATGCAGCCCCACAAAGGGAGCAACAGTGTCAACTGGCCTGACCTCACGGTGCTCCTGGTGGCTGGACCACCAACCAAAGAATACACATGGAGGGACCCATGGTTCAGGTCACATTTGTGTCAGTGGAGGGCCTTGTTGGCCATCAGGGGGAGGAAAGGCCCTTGGGCCTGAGGCTGTTAGATGTCCCAGTATAGGGGAATACCAGAGAGGGAAGACAGAAGTGGGTGGCTGGGTGGAGGAATACCCTCATAGAGGCGGGAGAGGGGGATGGGATAGGGGGTTTCCAAAGGGGAGACCTGGAAAGAGGAAAACATTTGAAATGCAAATAATGTATCAAAAAATTCGTACAGCAGATACACATACACACACACACACATACACACACACACACACACACACACACACACACACACACAAAGTTGAAGTCTGATTAAGTCATGACACCTCCTCACATTATGAATGCTACATAACAACAGGAATTTACAGGGGAGTTAGTCCCTTGTTGCCCCTCTGCACTACAAAAACCAGCATCCTTATTACAAGAGAAGGCCTGGGCTACATGAAGCAATTTGCTGCTACCTTCATCTGAAATAAACATCCTCAACATCTATTCTAAGTCAATATTTACCATAGAGAAATGGCCACACGTGAGATATCACAGTGTACCATGATATACTGACAAAGGAAATTGAGAAAGGCCTATTCCACCATTTCACTGTATAGGGAATATTTGAGAATACACTAGAAAACAATGAAAAATTTAGGCCTAAATAATAAATTCTGCTGATTTGTACATCTCTTCAACATATCATACTGGGAACTTATGCCGTGAGAAAGATGATAAAAAGACATATGCCTTGTCTACAGAGGTCTCAGGGGTGCACCTGGCAAACTGACAGATACAACAAGCATTTGTCAGCATGGATATTTTAAATGATTGTAGCTGATTTGTAGATTTATTGGATTGAAAACTTTCTTCAACATATCTGAAACTATGGCAATCAGCCATCTTTTATGAAATTGCATGTTGGTGAATACCTAGCAAATTCAATTATTTTTCATTCCTGCAGAATTTAAAAGGTTTAATTTTATGACAGATTATTCCATGAAAGAAGGAAGAGTCTTCATGTAACCTGAAGAGCTTCAAGAACATTTCTTCTCCTGTGGAATAATTTCAGTGGTTTGAAATTCTAGAATAAGAAAGGCTATTAGACTGGTTTCAAAGCCTCTCGAAGAGGCTCATCATTTATCCACAAATGTGATTTAATGAACAGTGGACCCTTTGGATGATACTTCTGGTTTTGCTCACCTCAGAGCTACACACAACACAAAGTATTTTAGTTATTCCATAAATAAGCTAATGCTCCACAGCGTGGTTTGCAATCACTAAAATTACTGAGCACTTATGGATTTTTACAAGCTACTAACACCTTAGACACACAAATACCTATGAACCTAGCAGCGTGATAGTTCATGTTCCTAGACTGATATGCAAAGGAGATCAATCACTATCAAGATGCTGATAATTTTCTTGAGGCTCCTTTCCAGCTTAGAGGCAGTGGACTCTTCCCCATTCAGGAATCAGATTCATTCTAGATAATTCCATTCATATGGCTTTTCATTAAGTTGCATGGACAAGCAATCCATGAGATCTTCCAGGCCCCATTTGTTAATAATGAAACCATCTCTGTATTGTTCAAGGTACTAGTGCTGTTCCACAGAAAACAGGAAGACCTGTTTTCATCCAAATGAGTAAAATAGAAACATGTCTGTTAATTCCTTTCAACAATATAATGTGTTTCTTAATTGTGTTATCATTGTGGGGCTTTTCCTGGGGAAGTCTATTTGCTTAAGACGCAGCATTTGTGACAGAACAAAGAACATCTATGAAAACGTAATTTAGTGAACCAATGAGTCCACTAAAATTCCCTATAAGAGCATGGGTGACCAGAGTCAAATGCATCAACAATAAGCCCATCATACCATGAGTGATAACTCACAAAAGCTACATACCCAGAGATCCATTCATGACTAGTCAATGATACAGCTGGGTTTATGAAACTCCCTCAGTTTGGCTCACACTGAGTCACTAAGCTAGTTTAAGGAGTTATGTTACCCAGCAGAGGCCTCTTGATAGACATATCGTTCTGAATGTAGAACTAACACAGGATGTCTATCTGCAGGAAATTGTCTCTGAGAAGAAACCTTGTACATATAAGTTTTTTAAGTATTTTCTCCATGAATTACTTTGAAAACACTTTAAAAGTTCATTTTCCTGTAATGACAAAGTACATAGCATATACTACATATGACATGGACATATATCATCATTTTAACTGATGAGCAGTGATCCATAATTCCATCAAGTTACCCCTGTAGACACGACATAGTTTTGCAGCTATATCAACCCTGAACTTTGCTCTATGCCAAGTACATTTTCTCTGTGCCTTCCATGATAAGGAAACATAATTATCAGTCAGGGGGCATAGGCAAGAAGTCAGGGGTAGCCACTGAGCCCTCTCCTTACTTATCCTCTGTACCCACTCCTTAGCACAAGTGACTGAGTGGGTTGAGCTCTACATACAGTACAAAAAGGTATCAATGACCCAGGATACAAATTACTCATTTAGAATTACTCACTAAGACTGAGTTAGTGAGAGGACCATATATTTATAGCTCTAATGCTCTTTTTGAAGCATAAGTGCATACTGTTTTAAATGATAATCAAATCTGAGTAGAATATAAATTATCCTATAGCTCACTATATCTTTTTCTCATTCTCTTTGGTCTGAGCATATGTATTGGAATGTATACAAGATAAATGAGTACACACAGAGATTGCTCTTCATTTTATTCGCCTAGTCCTCATTCCTATGCTATTTCAGAGATTATTAACAGAGCTGTCTAAAGGGTCTTCTCATTTTTAATTTCTCTCTCTTATATTTATTCTCCATACAATCACCAAAATGAATTTTTGAAAACATAAATGTGTCATGTTTTCATGGGATTACTATCTTTTATTTTGTCCATTGTAATAATGTAAGCAATGTTCATATCCCTTAAGTTTGAAGACTATCTGCTAACTACTCTAGCTTGCATTTCACCCTCTAGTGGTGTCTCATTCTCATAAACTGTCAATATCTGACCATGTGCCGGAATTGCCCTTACTGAATAGCTTTTTTACCCTTGAAAAAGAAGTTCATTATTAGGTTTTCTAATACATTTTCGCATTTCATCTACTTAGAGTGATTTCTTTGTATTTCTGTGCTAGAGCCGTTACTCCTCCCCACTGGTGATTGACAGCCTCCGGCACGCCTTGATTAGGATATGTAAATGGCTCTGCTTCTCACTGACTTACATTTGGACATGCTCAGTGAGAGCAGTGATGGGTATTGTGGGAGGAGACTAACGTCAGGATTATTATTTGAGTTCTTCATACCAGGGCTGTATTCTCTAAGTATTATTTTTAAATTAAAAATGTCTTTACCTTTTCTCTTTTATCCATATATCTCACTTTTTCTTTCATCTTGAACAATACAACTTCCATCTTTACTCATCCAGACTTGTTTATTGGCTAATCCTGCTCAATTTCTGGTACTTACTTACAGTATTAATGTTATTCTGCAAAGCAATTTCCTTTTACTCTAACTCTGAGTTAATCTTTTCTTCTCCTTTATATGTATGAATATGTATCACATCTGCCTATTATATATATACATATATGTGTATATATATATATATATATATATATATATATATATATACTATTCTGTGTCATACCATATATATATAATATGTATGTGTGTGTATGTATGTGTGTGTGTATGTGTATTATTTTTGTTATTAATTTTCCCCTTTTCTGAGTTAGTAGAACTCATTCTACGTTTTCAATATTGGATTCTCACAGTAAAAATGGATACATTGTGAGGCATCATAGCACCTGGAAAGTCAGATAGGGTTTCAAGAAATTGAATGTATGCACAAATAATTTTGTTATATATACAATTTGCATAGCAAAACTCAGTACATAGTAAAAAAAAAAAAAACCAAACTTCAATATCAATCACTCTAACTAATAACTGGAACCTAAATTCAAGTCTAACAAATTATCCTTAGAGTGTTCAGTATGACTAAATATCTCTGTAATTATTTTCTGTAGGAGTAAAAACCCACAGATGGATCTTTATCAAATGCAGAGTGCACAGGAGTTTTGTTATTCTAGAAGGAATTGTCCAATGAAAATAATCACAAGACTATATTACATCAATTTCTCATCTGAAGGGTCAAAGTTATTGACACACCATGAGAAGTTTAAAATCATCTTTGGTATTTTCTGCCAACAGTTGAAAGGCAAGTAATAAGATCCCTTTCAACAAAAAAAACAAAAATCACAACCTCCTTCAAGATGTAGCCCTCAGCTGTTTAACCCACACTATTTAATATGAGCTTGTTCTTCACTTTGGAGGAACACCAGAAAAGCCCTCCATCACATCCTGGTAGTACGCTGCACTTTCCATCAAGATGGATCAGCCAGATCATAAGAGCCATCGATGGATCTGTCAGTCAAGCACAATTATAACATGAGTTCTAATTCCTTCTTCCTTCTGGAGGTCTCTTTTGGTATTAAAGCTACTGAGCAGTTCTTCCTTCAGCTAAGAATTACCAGATTTGGTCAGTATGTACACTTCTAACGTTCAAATAATATTTTGGCCTTAATTCATCCTAATCAATTTGTCACTGTTGAATGTTTTCTTACGTTGAACTTAATCTGGTGAAAGTTTATAAGGAAAACGCAAACATCAGAACAATGTAGTCATACACACACCTGCACACACACACACACACACACACACACACACACACACACACACACACACAGAGTGAATGTGCATAGTTACCGCTTTCTTACTGCTATCCTCTTCTACACACGAGGTGTGGATTTTTCAGTGCTGCTTCCATGATGCAGATTCCTCACATGAAAATGAGGTGTGCAACATGTGGATACAATTAATATCCCCTAAATTAATATTTGACTTTCAAAAGAAACTAGAGTTACTTAATTTTCTTCCAAATATATTTTACTTGCTTAGCTTTTGAAGTTACACAGTCTAATCACATAAATAGTTATGTCCTTTCAGGAGGGAAACTGATTTCATCTTTGACTACTAAGTGACAGAATCTGTCCTGAATTTTGGTGGCCAGGATTTTGATTTTTGATATTCTAAAAATCTGTAGACCTTTTTGAACATTCTACTGATACCATATAGTTTAGCATACTGTCCTTACTCATTATTTATACATTGATTAAGAAAATTAAAATTAACTTAAAACAGAAAGCCCAATTAACTAAATTATAAAATTTCACAGTACTGCTTTTAATACTATAGTTCACTGCTAGCAACTTACAGATAAAAGTGAAAAAAAAATCTGCCTTGTCCAAGAGTCTGTCTAAGTTAGGGATTTATTGCTGTGAATGGACACTATGACCACAGGAACTCCTACAAAGGAAAACATTCAGTTGGGGCTAGCATGCAGTTTCAGAGGTCTAGTCCATTATTGATATGGCAGGAAGCATGGCAGCCTGTAGGCAGACATACACTGAAAGTTATATATCCAGATTAACTGGCAGGAGGAAGTGAATGAAATAAACTTCCTTCAACAAGGCTACACCTATTTCAACAAGGTCACACTTCCTGATAGTGCCACTCCCTAGAAGTCTATGCAGGTCATTTTCTTTCAAAAGACCCCCATTTTCTTTCATTTCTGTCAAAATGAAGGTCAGCACAATGCTTCCATGAAAGAGTAGAAACAAGACCAAATTAAACATAAGCAGGATCAGAGAGCAAGAAAGATCACACTTCAGTTTCCCTCCAGGGCTGCTATTGAACATCCATAGTTCTATGAGGAATAGTCTTAGAATACTTCAGAATATCTAATAATATCAGTTACTTCATGGTCATACCACCTTGTACTGGCTAGTTTTGTGTGTCAACTTGACACAAGCTGAAGTTATCACAGAGAAAGGAGTTTCAGTTGAGAAAATGCCTCCATGAGATCCAGCGGTAAAGCATTTTTTCAATTAGTGATCAAGGGGGGAGGGCCCCCTGTGGGTGGTACCATCTGTGGACTGGTAGTCTTGGGGTCTATAAGAGAGCAGGCTGAGCAAGCCAGGAGAAGCAAGCAAGACAGTAAGCAGCATCCCTCCATGGCCTCTGCATCAGCTCCTGCTCCTTGACCTGCTTGAGTTCCAGTCCTGATTTCCTTTTGTGATGAACAGCAGCATGGAAGTGTAAGCCCAATAAACCCTTTCCTCCCCAACTTGCTACTTGGTCATGATGTTTGTGCAGGAATAGAAACCCTGACTAAGACACATCCTGAGTAGGCATGAGCTCTTTTGACTTCAGAAGCTAAGAAGGAAAGTATTCCAATTTAGCAGATTTGGACTTTCTTTACTATAGTCATTTTTTATTGGCTATTTTATTTATTTACATTTCAAATGTTGTCCACTTCTTGGTTTCTCCTCTGCAAACCCCCTATCCCATCCCACCTCCTGCCTCTGTGAGGGCACTCCCCCAACCCACCCAGTCCTGCCTCACCACCCTAGCATCCCCCTACACAGGGTCATCGAGCTTCCCCAGGATCAAGATCCTTCCCTCCCACTGATGCCAGATAAGGCAAGCCTGTGCTAAATACGTAGCCGGAGCCATGGGTCGCTCCATGTGTGCTCTTTGGCTGGTAGTTTAGTCCTGGTAGCTCTAGGGGTGTCCTGTTGATATTGTTGTTCTTCCTATGGGGTTGCAAACCCCTTCAGTTCCTTCAGTCCTTCCCCTGACTCTTCCATTGGAGTCCTTGTGCTCAGCCCTATTGTTGTCTGTGATCATTGATGTCTGTATTGGTCAGGTGCTGGCAGAGTCTCTCAGGGAACAGGTATAAGAGGCTCCTGTCAGCAAGTAGTTTTCTTTATTATATATTGACTAAGTGTTTGTAAATAATATTTATTAAAGAAAGCAATTTGGCTAAGAATTGTACCAAGATACCACAGGTGATGTGTACATATGTTGTTACAGTAGAACTCTTAGGTTAAGCCAGTATAGCTATACTGTGTTTTATATCATTGGGATTAATGCCATATATTAGCCTGCTTTTGTTTTAGAAAAAACTATAGTGCATTCAACATTGTTTAAATCCTCTCTGAAGCCTGTTCAGTGTTTAATAATATATGATATGTAATCACTTAACATATAGAAAAATGAAAATGACTATCAGTGCATATAAAGAAGACTATCCCTCTAACATGTTTAAAATAGGAATGAAGGAAGACTAATTTTCAGAATTAGGAAAAGGAATCAACATGACATTTTAGATTGGGGTTAGTATTAGTCTTAGGATAAACTCATACGTAGTACTGAATACTGTAACTTTAATTATTTCAAGCCTTATTCTTAAAAATTGTTCTTAAAAGCTTTATCCTCCCTTGTAGCCCAATAGTCACCAAAAGTAGTGGAAATGAAAGGATACAGGAGATGGGGGGAGTAGACCTGTTTAGAAAGGTTCTTTGGAGCAACTCCCATCTGTGTTGTCTAGAAATTGGCAGTAGTTCATCCACTTGCAAACACTTCACAGATACACCAGTAGTCCAGTTTCATAGAGTCGGGTTAGCAACAGCTGTGACATGACCTAGCAGAGACAGCCAGGACTCACCCTTTGCTTGAGTCAGTAGACCAGGAGGAATGTCAGGAGAAGGTCTCCACTGTGACTCTCAGGGAAGCAAAGACCAGTCAAGACTCGAGACCCACAAGCGTTGCACAGCTAGTTGTACGAGCAAGCCAAGCTCTGTGTCCATCACTCCTTGGAGCCCTATTTACACCTTCCAGACATCACTTATTCTCCACGTGTCTTGCCTCAGCATGGCCCTTGCCTCAACAATATCTCCATCCTGAGTCTGGGGAAACTGCAAGAAACTTCAGCACACCATCAGAAGTGTTTTGTTGCGTTTCTCTCTATGAAATCCTGACAAATGCAGCTCAGCTACACAGTGCAAGGTGGATCAATGCATACATGTTGTTAGAAAAGAATCCCTCACATGCTTGCCTTAGCAACATCTTCTCTCCTGTGTCTGCTTCATCCAAACATTCCTTCACGAGTCTGCCTGAGCATTTCACACCTGTGTCCACTTTCATGTGCTTGCCCCAGCAAAACGCCATCCAACCAACTTTCCAAAGAACCCTTAGGTTTCCACTTCAGCATAAAATAAATCCCTTATAAATTTATATGCTGAAATAATCAAAATCATTTTTGCAATTTGGAGAAATTAGTCAATGAGGTTATTTGGGTCACTAGGCTATAGTCAATGCTTTTCAAGACAAAAGGTCAAGAAAACTTCTGGACAAGTATAAAATAGTTTGGAATTTCCATGACAGCTGACATGTGAAATAATCTTTTCACTTCTTGTTGGAAGATCACTTGTCTTGTCGAATATCATATCAGCTGGGGCATGTAAATTCTGAGCCAGTTCTTGTCCATATTCCCACTTGATTTTTAAATTTTCATGCATAATTAAATTATAGGATTCTTAAGAAGTTAAATTGCCTCCACATAAATAATTTATAGAAAAAATCCTGATGATATCTACAAAATGATCACACAAAATGTGATTAGATATTTATAACTCCCAAGAGGGAGGGAGTGAGTCAATAATCCTTTTCTTCCTTTCCAATGTTCCTGTCCATTTACAGAATATGGTCTCACCTGAAAGCAGGATCCGAATAGATGATATAAATGATGATGATGTCATGGTTAATTGTGGTTAATTTCACACGTTGTGGGTGGTTTACTTATGACAAGAGAAGGATGCCACATGAAGATAGAGGCAAGGATTGGAGTTATGTTTCTACAGGTGAAAGAACTGCTGTGGTTCTGGAGCTGAAAAGGCCAGTGGAGATGATCTCCTTACATGCTTCAGGGTAAACCTGCCTGGATTTAAACTTCTAGCATTCAAAACAGTGTAACATCTGTTACTATGTCACTAAATTTTTGTGACTACCTCATGTAATACTTACAAATAAAAAAGGAAAAATAAAACAGATAGTGACAAATACCAAATTTATTTAAGAAATGGAGCGTGTTCTCTTAACACATGAATAAATAATTAATCACTTTGGATTCGTATTCCAAAATATCACACATGCACAATTATATAATCATGGCACACTACAGATTGTTCATCCATCCTTATTCTTTTTTATCCTTTTGTAGTCCCCTTCCCAATAAGACTGTCTTTATCCTATTTTCTATCTTTACTATCTGATCTGCTGCACGCCATGCATTGTATTGCAATATCAAAATCTATTACAGTATACTACAATAGACACAGTATCTCACTGTGTATATTGCCTTTGATATACTTCATGTTATAGTCTGTATAAGAAAATCACTGCGCCCGGAATTGGCAGAATACAGGGCCTGAGGAAACCTCTGGGACAAGAAACCCCTGAACCTCCTGGTTTCCATCTGTGGTTGGAGACCTCTGCCTGGGCCACCAGGGGTCGATAGCCAAGGAGCGCCAGGAGAAGCTACCCTCCCAGGAGCATGGAAAAGACGGGAGTGGGGTTAGGGCGAGCACCACTGCTCACCAGGACCTGCCCGGAGCCCTCGGGTCACAGGGACTGAGGTAAAGTTGGGGTCAGGAACTTTTCGGTTTCCATCTGTGCCTGGGGACCTCAGCCTGGACCGTGGGGCTCCAGGGGAGAGCTGGTATCCCAGGAGTGCTGACAGACCTCTGAACACAGGCAAGGCCACTGCTTCTGTTCAAGCTCACGGGATCAAGAAGGACCCTTGCAGAGCCATCAGGACATAGGAGACAAGGTACAGCTGGGGACAGGATCCCCCAGAGATGACCCTGTGCCATGGCTCTCTAGGCCCAAGTACCTCTCAGAGAGAGCTGGTCTTCAAGGAGTATTGACACAGAGACCTGCAGGAGGGGCAAGCCACAGCCAGACAGAGTAAGACCAGATCAGAGTTAACAAGATGGCAAAAGGCAAGGGTAAGAACATAAGGAACAGAAACCAAGGCTACTTGGAATCATCAGAACCCAGTTCTCCCAACTCAGCAAGCCCTGGATATCCCAACACACCAGAAAAGCAAGACTCAGATTTAAAATCATTTCTCATGTTGATGATATAAGACTTTAAGAAAGAAATTAACACCCTTAAAGAAATACAAGAGAACAGAGATAAACAACTAGAAGCCCTTAAAGAGGAAACAACAAAATCCATTAAAGAATTACAGGAAAACTCAATCAAACAGACAAAGGAAATGCACAAAACTATCCAGGAGCTAAAAACAGAAATAGCAAAAACAATAAAGAAATCACAAAGGGAGACAACCCTGCAGTTAGAAAACCTAGGAAAGAGATCAGGAGTCATTGTTGTAAGCATCACCAACAGAATACAAGAGATAGAAGAGAAAATCTCAGGAGCAGAAAACACCATAGATTGCATCAACACAACAGTAAAAGAAAATACAAAATGCAAAAAGCTTCTAACCCAAAACATCCATGAAATCCAGGATACAATGAGAAGACAGAACCTAAGGATAATAGGTATAGAAGAGAGTGAAGATTCCCAACTTAAAGGACCAGTAA
>CM052705.1:95235349-95261684 GCA_028551405.1 Uromys caudimaculatus | reverse complement strand
TCACTGATCTGTTCTCCAGTATGGTTATTCAAGTATTGGAGTATTTTACTTTGAATACATTTCTTTCTAACACGAAAGGATGACAAGTGAGGGTATGAAAAACATTTGTGAAGAGGTGTATATGGAAACTCAGTTTTGATTCCACTTGAATAAAATGCAGAACTAGAATATTTGGGACATTTGCTTAACATTCTAAGGAGATTCCAATCTGTTTTATTATTGCCTAAAATTTTTTTCAATGCTATATGCAAAACAAATGTTCCCCTTCTTTTTTTATAAGCACTAGCAATGTCAATATTTTCATTTTTCATTTCTTCCCTCCCTCTGTCCATATCTCCCTCCCTGCTTCCTTCCCTCCTTCTTTCTTTTCTCTCTTCCTTCCTTTCTCCCTCCTTTCTTCTCTCTATATATTTTTCTTTGATTTTTACTTCTTTATTTTTCCTTCCCTCACATTCATCCACATTTTTCTTTCTGAATCTCTGTATTATCTATATATACATATAAATAAATAGATTATATAATATATAACATATATAATATATAACACACATATATAATATATAAATCATATATAATATATATAATATATTTCCACCCTCTGCCCACACATATATATATATATAAATCTATTTATTTTTCATATATCTATATTTTTATTTCTCTTTTATGTTGATTCTGTGATATTTGTCTGTTATTAATTTGTATTTACCCAAAGAATTCTAATGGTGAAATTTTGCCATCCATGTGTATTACTTAACATGTATGTTCAAATATTTATCACTTTACTTAATACCTGAGATTTCCAGGTTTATTCCAGAGGTAAGTTCTTTATGAATGCATAATTATTGTTTATGAACATGCATTTAGTTCTGTTATTAATATCTGTATTTTAAAGGTTTACTGAGATGTAGGTGTCACACAATAAACTCCACATATTTAAAGTGTACAAATTTAATATGTTTTGACATTTGCATGCACCTCTGAAATGATAACTACAATCAGGATAATGAACTAGGCGACACCTAAGTCAATCTTCCTGCTCCTATTATCTCTTTTTTCAGACCCTCCCCAACACTTTTAAAATGCATCATCAGATAATTGCTGGTCTGTTTCTACCATATATCCAAACTCTCCAGATATGTATGTAAATAATACAAAAGCCACCAGTCAACACTAAATTCAAGTATTCTTAATTATTATAAAAGTATGCCTATAAAGTTTTCTATGATTAAAAGTAAAAAACATCTTTTTAACATAGTAGAAACATTTTAAGGACAACATATGTAGCATTGACTTAAGAAACTATAATAACTAAGCTTGAGTATTATTTCCTTCATGTCAGGAATATGTGGCCTCAAGCAAGCTTTGTTTTTATTTTGTTTTGTTTGTTTTGCTTGTTTGTTTGTTTGTAAAAGTGGAAAAAGCCTAGTTACAAGTGCAAAATAACTCATCAGTATTGCATACACACTACACATATCTTGGGACCATTTGGTCTGTATGTACCTACCTCTTGATGAGGAAATGCAAAGATGAAATTTCCCAAGCTCTTGCTATGCTACAGTCGGCTTCCTGCAAGGCACATCTATGCTTTTTCTGAAATTAATACACTGAAGTCTTCTTCCACCTTTAGAAACTTATGAGTCAGATCAAGAATTTTAGAACTGGAATAACAACATAAGTTTCTCTGATGGTTTTACCAGTTCTATGATGGTAGGTGTAGGTGTACTGGCTAGTTTTGTGTATCAACTTGACATAAGCTGGAGTTATCAGTGAGAAAGAAGCTTCAGTTGAGAAAATGCTTCCATGAGATCCAGGTGTAAGGCATTTTCTCAATTAGTGATCAAGGGGTGAGGGCCCTTGTCGATGGTACCATCCCTGGGCTGGTAGTCTTGGGTTCTATAAGAAAGCAAGCTGAGCAAGCCAGGGGAAGCAAGCCAGTAAGTAACATTCCTCCATGACCTCTGTATCAGCTTCTGCTTCCTGTCCTGCTTGAGTTCCGGTCCTGATTTCCTTTATTGATGAACAGCAATGTGCAAGATTAAGATGAATAAACCCTTTCCTCCCCAACTTGCTTTTTGGTCATGATGTTTGTGCAGGAATAGAAACCCTGACTAAGACAAACTGGTACCAGGAGTGGGGTATTCCTGTGACAATCTGACCATGTTTTGGGAAGGACTTGGAACTTTGAGCTAGAAGAGCCATTCAGTGTTAAGAGCTCTGTGGGATGTTGTGTAGGAGCTTGGAAGATGATGTTGATAACAGTGCAGAAGATGGAGGCCTGGCTTGTGAAATTTCAGAGGGAAGATTAAAGACTCTTATCAGGGCCATTGCTATTTTGATTATGAAGATTCTGTGGTTTTGGGTAGTGTGAGCTGAAGAATCAGCTGTGATTAACAAGATACCAGAACTACTAAATTGAAAACTTTGCATTACTGGGATTATTGATGCTGCTTAGCTGGAGCTAAGATATTAGCAGTGATTAAGAAGAGACCAGCATCATTGAGGTGAAATCTTCTGGGAAGTGTTTTCTGAAATCACAGAGGCTGCATTCCAGAGATAGCCAGGATTGTACCTTGTGCTGCGGCTGGACTCAGTATTGTGTGAGAGTCATTCAGATAGTACTGGTTTTGAAGGCATGAAGGGGTCATGAAGAGCAGCTGAGGCTCTGCACTCTGAGAGGCTGTGGAAGGCCATTGGTAAATGTGTAACCTCAGTTGCAATTGATGGCCCAGGAATGAAGAGCTCATGCAAAGGAGTTGAGGCTTGGCACCATGAAGAGAGCCTATGAGAGACTATTGGTGAAGTCTAGTTACAGCAGAAGACAGTAGTATTTTGGAGATGCCAGTACCATGAGATGACCACCAAGAACAGTAGCAGCAGTAGAGTACAGGCATCTGGAGCCTAGAAGACAAGGTGTGTGCTATAAATGGCAGAGCTGGAGAAGTGACTCAAGCCCTTAGAGGAGCCCAGAAGATCATGAGTGGATCACAGACTTTGGATGGTTAGAGTTTGATTTTGCTTTTGATTGTGACTATGCCCTGATATTTTTCCCTCTTGAAGAAAGAAGGTATTTTAGTGGAGCCCACAGTTAAGAAACTTTTAATTTTTAAAAGACCTTGGATTTTAAAAAATATTGGATATTTTAAAGGGATTGAACTTTAATATGCAAGGCTGTGGGACTTTTAAAGTTATTTACATCCTGGGGATGAATAAGAAAGTGAGGGTTGAGGCTTAATGGTGATGTGTTTTTGTGTCAAGTTGACAAGGGGTCAATTGAACTGGCTGGTTTTATGTGTCAACTTGACACAGGCTGGAGTTATCACAGAGAAAGGAGCTTCAGTTGAGAAAATGGTCTCCATGAGATCCAGGTATAAATCATTTTCTCAATTAGTGATCAAGGGGTGAGGACCCTTGTCAATGGTACCATTCCTGGGATAGTAGTCTTAAGTTCTATAAGAAAGCATGCTGAGCAAGTCAGGGGAAGCAAGCCAATAAGAAACATCCCTCTGTGGCCTCTGCATCAGCTCCTGATTCCTGACCTGCTTGAGTTCCAGTCCTGACTTCCATTATTGATGAACAGCAATGTGGAAGATTAAGATGAATAAACCCTTTCCTCCCCAACTTGCTTCTTGATCATGATGTTTGTGCAGGAATAGAAACCCTGACTAAGACAGTAGAACAAACATTCTGGAAGGCTGGATGCTGGATAGCTGAATAGAAAGAGAAAAACAACAAAAATAAGAAAAGAAATAGAAATTCACTCTGCAAAGTCTGTTAGAAGTCTCCCACAACTTGACAGTCATAAATTCTAATACAATCAACAAAATCTATTTTGTGAGTTGAGGATATATATACAGCATTCATCCCATATAAAAATATCTTATACCATAATGTTAAACCACTAGTGAATCATGCTGAAGAGCTAAGCATATCTGACTCAGTATGTACTTTCCCAGATATAAACCAAAGTTTTCCCAGAATCTCACAAAAAGACTAAAAGCTCCATGCACAGTAAAAGACACATTTTAACCTCATTATGTAACCTCTTGGGCCAATGGATTTACCATATTAAACTTTAATTTCATCCAAGGCACCTCAGGAATCACTCCATGATGTCATTTCCAAAAAGAAAAAGAAAAGAGCTTGAAACTGATGTGAAATGATGATGACTATGATGATACTCAGAAGCTTTTTCAATGTGATTCCAGGAGATGCCAAAATCAATAGATACAAATGAGGCCTATTTCAACTTTCTTTGGGGAAGCCCACACCTATATTGTGGTGTCTACTATCCTTTCCTTGAGACTTGCCTTTTATCTGCTGATCATAGTGTTTAAGTCTATGCTAAAAGTTCTTCTGAATAAATTCCCACAATAGCAGCTTAGATCCTCATGAAATTATTTTCTGAAGGACGGTTAAGAATCCCAGCTTCACCTGAGTAGAGGTCTCTGAGAACTCAGCTGCCTCCCTAGAGACTAGCTTACTCTTCTCCTCTTCCTTCATCTCCAACAGAATGTGAATGGCACAGGCTAAAAAGTAAGTTTTTGATCTGCGTTTATCTTGTCATCCAAAGCATAGACAGTGGCATTATGACACTGAAGGATTGGTTGAAAAACACCTGAGTTAAGGAACAACTAAGGAATTAAGGAGCAATTAATGAACAACTAAAGAATTTCAGGCCAGTCAAATAGGATTAGTAAAGAGTCGTCCAGAATTTAGTGCTAGGAAGTATCTACCGCATTTTGGGTTTTTTTTGTTTGTTCATTTGTCTTATTTTTGTCCGTTTATTTAAATAAAATAAATCTTTCTATAGATTTGATACCATGTTTTGTTTTCTCTTCAGTGTCATCTTGTTAAATTTATATCCCACACAATTCTTTGTAAAGTTTCCTCTGTGAATATATTGTACCATTTGTGTGTGGGTGGGTGAAAATCTACAGGGTCAATGACATTTCTTGTAGATATTTCCATGTGGTATCATGGAAAATGGAATTCTTGAGGAGGTTTTAAAGATAATTTCTTTATTTGATAAAATATAACAGATTATTTGTCAAAAAAGAAAACAAGAGCGTGAATTAAAATTGGAAGATGATCTTGTGTCAGCATAACCTTAAAGATGTGGTAACACCCTGCTAGTTTTAATTTCTACATCTATGAAATGGAATTCAGACCAACTAAATGAGAGTTAAATGCTCTCAGAAACATAATGTGCCCATAATGAAATGAATATGAATATTCACGGTTTCATGAGCTTTGAGATTGTTGCAAAGGAATAAAAACTGCAAAAGAAAGAAAATATCAAAAATGTTTCATTGTGCAATGTGGTATAGCATTTATTTCATTGCAAATTATAAAATCTTCATACATGATAGCTACACACAATAATAGTATCAAAATATTACAAAATGTAACTCAATCATTTAAATCTCTTTATGGATCGTAATTGTATTCTATGAAATTTATTCTAACAGATCATTTGGAACATGATTCTGTAGGCTGATGATGAAAGGATGACTATGGAAATCAGGCTGTCCTTCATATCAATTTATTAAATAATACAGTTAATTATAATACATACAATAAATTATGAGTAAAATGTCCATAATAATTATCTTTCCATAGATCGGTTGATGGATTTAAAACAGAAATTTACCATCAGAATCTAACTATATTGTAAAGGGAATTACATTATATATGTGGAAAAATTTGGAGTGAAAATTAACTATAAAACGGGGGGCCTCTTTTGTAGATGTTCAAGTTCACCAGTTATTCCTACTAACATTGCTTGAGCATGTTCCATTGAAAAGAATTAATAGATAAAAAAAGTATATTTTCAAATCTATTCCAACTTTACTCAACTAACTAAATAACTGTTATTTTGGCAACCAAGTCTTCCAAGGTAGCAGTTATTTTAAATAATGGACAGAATTTTCAATAACTTTAAACTCTATTCAAAGAAATTAGTTTTATGGATCATGAGGTGCTTCTTTCTACACCTGTCTTCTATGTATCCAACACACTCTTTGTCTTAATCGTCCTTCTTATAAGACAAATATATACTTCTACTGCTGAAAAGATTTTTTTTATATAACTCTTAGAAAATGTTGCCTTTCTGGAGTTTATATAGAAAGCATTTTCCAGCTGGGCTCCATTTTCTTAACGATACAATATTATTCTGTTGCTTGCATTCCCACCAGGTGTTTTTCTTTTACTTTTCTTTCCTCTCTCTCTCGCTCTTCATTTTTTTAGAAGAATCCTAGTTAAATAGTGTTTGTACACACACATTTGGTAATTTCTTTTGGCTATTTTTAAAAGCATCATGTCGATATATCAAGTGAATAGTACAAAAACTAGTTCCCACTGTTTTTAGATGGTATTTTGTAAAACTACAAAATACTGCTTAAATGGTTTTCAGAAGATAAAGGCTGTTTAACAGACAGCTGGGCATATTAAGCACTCTTTTCTCAGTAAGCAATGTAGTACCATGCAGGAAGATGGGTATTGCAATTTTGTTTTATATAAGAATCCTACGAGCCTTTTATTCTTGTCTGAAGCTCCGTGATAAGTTGTCTTACCTGTTCACTTTCTTATACAACTTTTTGTCTTAAAATCCATATAAACAGACTCATGCTATTTATAATCACATTTAGAACCTCTATGAAGTCTGAGTGTTGATAAGATATGAACATAACTTATGCTTTGTAAAATCTCTGGCTAAATGGATGCATTTCACCTACTTATGTTGGCTTAAAACATATCAGTCTCAAAGTGCCACTGTTCTGCCAGGCATGGGAATAATTGGAGAAGCTGAAACAGGAGGGCTGTGAGTTCAAGTCTAACCTGTGCTACAGGCTTCA
The DNA here is from genome assembly GCA_028551405.1 of Uromys caudimaculatus. Lineage (NCBI taxonomy): Eukaryota > Metazoa > Chordata > Mammalia > Rodentia > Muridae > Uromys > Uromys caudimaculatus. The sequence goes on along the minus strand of CM052705.1, from coordinate 95,254,827 downwards.
AATGTGCTGTCATGATACCTTTCTTTTCGAAAAGATATACCTTTATAAATGAGTTCGCCTTCTCCACATTGCTACTCTCCGACTTTATGTTAGACACTTGATTTATCTAGTAATGCTTAATTGACTAATAAAAAAGTGAGTTTTAAGTTACATAATGATGAACAATAAATGCTAATAATGACCTTAACAATAAACTACTTAGTTTGAAATGTGTTCATAGTGCTCTACTTCAAACATTGCCCAACTACTCTTCCAACTTAATAATTAGGGTTTTTAATACAAATGTAAGTTCATATGTAGCATGTAAGTTCTGACTTCAGGCTCATAACTTGGGTTGACATTCCTCCTATATCCATACAGGAAAAAAAAGAGATTTAGTGAGATTCAAACATAACAGGTTACCTCAGGGACCCTTGACTTTCTTGACTTGACTCCAATTATTTGGTAATTTATTGACCTTTTCTTACTTTTTATTCACAACATGATATTCTCTCTCTCTCTCTCTCTCTCTCTCTCTCTCTCTCTCTCTCTCTCTCTCTCTCTCCCTCTCTCTCTCTCTCTCCTCACTAGCTAAGAATTAACACATTATAGTTTCCTCATTGTGTGCCTAACACCTTCCAATCCTACTTGCATTCATTTTTTTCTGTTGCTGTGATTAAACAGTGACCAAAAATGTTGTTTCTCTGATCCTCATCAATGTTCTCTTGGACAGCAGCAAGTGCTTTTACTTACAAACCCATCTCACCAGTCCCCATATATATTGGTGTTAAGAATAACTGGCAATTTTGATAAACTATCATAAATATGCAAAATTTTTCTCTGTTACTATAGACTTTAGGCTAAAGAATGTGAGAATTAGTTCAGTTTGGCTCATATTTTCAAAATCATTTCATCTATGGCTCCAAACCATTTAATGGGGAATATACCTAGTAAGGTTAATACTCGCTAAGTAAATTTTGATGACTACTTCAGAGTTGGTCAAACTAATGACATAAAAAAAAAAAAAATGAGAACTGGATTGAACAAATAAGTTGGAAACCAACAGTCTTTTAAATTAGAAAATATAACTGGGGTGATGTATAATTCATTCATAATTTCCTAGGGACTGCTTTCTCTGTGAGATAACCATCATGGAATAAGAAAACAGCAATGCCTTCCTTCTTATATCCTTAATAATCACTGTCAGACCTTTGTTGTTTAAATTCCACTCTGATTCAACCTGTGTATGTTAATATTTGAGAAGACAGATTTCCATTTATTCAGCAAGATCAAGTTGGAATAGAGAGAGGCAGGAAGACTACAGCAATTTAGAAATCCTTAAGAGTCCCTAAGTAAAATATTAGAAGTGATGGGGTCATGATATTTCCAAATGAAATTGCTCATTTCAGGGTACAGTGCAATCCATACCATCCTAGGTTTTCCTGGTTTGGTTTCTGTTGTTTCTCTAAACATCATGACCAAAACCAATTTGGGGACAAAATAGATTATTTAGGTTACAGGTAACAGTCCATCATTGAGAGAAGGCTAGTAAGGAACTTAAGGTGTAAACTTGCAGGAAAGAACTGAAACAGAGAGAGTGGAGGAATGGCACTTACTGGCTTGCTCCCTATGGGCAACTCACTTTCTTCTTATGTAGGAATGGCTTAGGAATGGCCCTGCCAATGCAGACTGTCATCAATAAGCAATCATGAAAGTACCCCATGAATATGTCTGTAGGCCAATCTGATGGTGTGTTGAGACAGATCATAACAGAAATTGCCTCTTTCCTTGTAAGTTTAAATTTGGGTCTAAATGACTTAAATTGAGCAGCACATTCCCTATCTGTGTGCATATGGTCTCCAAGTTGAAACTAAAAGGCTACTATTCCAGGTTGAGCAAAAATCATGTGATTCTGAAAGCACAGATTGTGCAAGCAGCAAAGACAAATATAAAGAAGAAAAACAGATGGAAAAAGCATGGAAGAAATGGAAAAAGGTAGAGAGGGAGGGGTTGTAGGAAATTCTCCAGAAATAGTGCAGAATTCTGCTGTTTTGTATAGAAGAAAACCATCGATTAATGAGGAAGTTGATAAAAATAAATTAATAATTGCTCAGAATCTTGAGAAAATAATCCACCCAAAAATGTAATCATCACAAGCAGAAATCACAATTAGAAGAATGTCTAGGTCAACACAAGGTGGAACTCTGAGGGATGACATTTGAAGTAAGAGACTGAGGTATTAACTCTGGCTGAATTATATGCAACTAAAAGTGTCTCAGAAATATATCTATGGGAACAGAAAAAGTAGGCTACTTGAGTCTATAGGAAGGGTATGAGAAAAAGAGGAGCTTTCTTAGGAATAGCTAGAGATAAATAGTAACTAACCAAACATGCTTTTAAGATTAATGTAAGTCACTAAAGGTTAATGCATGACATAAAAATCAGGATGCAGCTGCATTTGAAAGTGACTAACCGAGAGGCAGACAAAGTGATGAGTCAGAGAAAGATCTGACAGGGTGAGTCAGAGATAGGATACATCCAAGCACAGAATACCACAGGAAAGAGAGACTTCCTAAGAGCTGCATGTGAGAGAGAAAGGGTGGTTTGGCCGGTTCACTGCGACTGTTCTTCAGAGACAGGATGCAGAGAGAAAAACCTAGACACAGGTAAAGACATATGGAGCCAGATAATGAGAAGACACCAGAACATGAGAATATATTGGCAAAATTAGTATAAGGCCAAGCAGAGAAATTCAGTCAGAAGTTGAGAAAAGCTGCATTGACTCAATAAGCTTGGAAGATTAGATTGAAAGGAGGCTAGAAGCTTCTAGGCCTAGGCCTAGGGATAGTTAGAACAGGAAAGGAAACACTTTGGCCTCAGCCCAGGCTGTGGATTTACACAACTTGGATACAACTCTCATCTCATCACTAGATCTGAGGAAATAAAGGTAACATTTACATATGACATTTCTTTCTTTGTTCCCATCAAAATCGTCCATTCTGTGGGTCCTTGATCTGTTTCAAATTCATGACTTTGTATTTTGATAATTATTATGCATATATGTATATGTATGACAGGTGGATAGATAGAAAAATAGACAGGAATGAATATATATATGTGTGTGTGTGTGTGTGTGCATGTGCGTGTGTGTGTGTGTGTGCGTGCATGTGTCTGTCTGTCTGTCTGTCTTTCTATCTGTCTGTGTTTGTGTGTGTTTAGGGATGATCATTCGGTATTAGAACACCAATCAGTGTATTCTTCCACTGGGAACACAATTTCTCCAAACTTCAGTACTCTTTAATTGTCTGTATTTTTTTTCTGTAGGGTTGAAATTTTCTCCATTAATGAGATTTTAAAAGTCTTTGGATGCCCATTAATTTTATTTACTCAAATTCTCTCCCTGAAGAAATAAGATCTCTGGGATATTTATTTGTTTGATTAATCTACATCCCCAAATTCTTCTATCAGAGCAACAACTAGTTGTTCCTTTTATATTCACACTGAAGTTGGTAGATTCCTTGAGGACATAGTATTTTGTGTTTAGAATCACCAATTTATTATTTGTAATTCCAATAATATCTGCCAATCTTAATGGTTAGATAATAAATAAACCATCTATTTATCTGGGTGTATTTATGTTACTGCTTGTCAATATGACTAACTAGATAATTTAGAAATAACAAAATTTAATATCTCACAATGATATAGTAATCTGAGAATTCAAAGACCCAACCATAGAGTTTGTCTAGTAGTAGAAGCATATGCTTCTAATGTATAATGAAGTACGATATGAACATTTGCATTTCAAAAGTAAGAAAAATGAAAATGTAAAAGGAATAGCAAGTGCCTGGTAAGGTTAACACTCAATAGGATCCAAAAAATAACTATTACAATTTAAGGATGGAAATTATTTTTATTGACACTGAGTCATTGTGTCATTCCTAGGCATGGGATGGGGCTGTATCCCCAAGGCACTTTGAGATGTTACACCCAAAATATATTCTAGTCAAAAATCCATTAACATCCATGTAAAAATTCAAGTCTCTTATAGAATAGACTTGGATAGCTGGAGTTATACCAGGATGGATTTAAATTTTGGCTATATAGATACCAGTACAGAGGTGGGCGATGCTCACATTATTTATTAACCCTGTTTTGGTCTAGATGCAATACTCTTACTCTATGTCACTGCTGGGCACTGCATTACTAAGAGACCTACTAAGGTAAACTTTTTGTGGTGGATCTCTGCTTAGGCTCCAATTCTCTAAAATACCATTTGAAATATAGGTAGAGGGAGCCAAGTCATCAAGTTTACACTGAATCTTTTCTGGATTGTGACACTGCACGTACCAATAACATTCATATGTCTTCCCTTTTGAAGGGATTCTAAGATCCATATTACACTTGAGATCTGCCAGTGCATATAAGGAGCGTTGTTCTGTAACATGGACTCTAAGTGAGACATCTCTTCCTTGTCTTGATGAATACCACGTGTTCCACTCTTCTGGTTTTAATCTTCTTATCCATTGGTGTCTTAGTTAGGGGTTGATTGCTATGATGAGAAACCCTCACCAAGGTAACTCTTGTAAAGAAATATAATTATCATCATGGTGGGAAGCATGGCAGTGACCAGGAAGACATGGTGCTACAGAAAAACAGAGAGTTCTACATCTTGATCCACAGGCAGGAGAAGTGAACCGTGTGTCACACTATGTGTAGGTTTAGCATAGGAATCCTCAAAGCCCACTGCCACTATGACATATTTCCTCCAACAAGGCCACGCCCACTCCAAGATGGCCATAATTCCTAAGGGTGCCACTTCCTGTGGGCCAAGCATTCAAACACAGGATCCTATTAAGCACATATCTATTCAGTACACTATATAGCTTCTGGGACATACATTTGATTTTCTTTCAGAAAGACCATTCCACATATTTATACCTTATTTTATTTTAATTAAAAATTATTTCTTAAAATTATTTTTCTCTTCCTGAATCTTACTGTAAGCAATTAGTGAAAGCCATAGGACAATCTGGACACAGTGCTATTACAGATTTCTCCTAGTGCATGACTTGCTTCCTTCACCTTAAGTTTTTCCTTCCACAGATTCCTAGGTCATGAGGTCATGATCCTTCCAGCTTCTTAGCTGTTTTAAGACAAGAATAAAGTTTTCTTCATTTTCTAGAATTGTGTTGTTCTGTCTAGAGCCTTCTAAAAGTGTCACTGGTGTTGAGGACATAGTAACTGAGGGAAGTAATATATTTTCTATGGTTCTCTTTTGAGTCTTTACACAAGACAAGTTTTTTTTTTTTCTTTAAGCATTCTTTTCACATTCAGTCCTATTTTTATCCCTAGCAAGATCTGAAACTATTTCAATATTTTAGGAGTCTATTTCATATTTATTATCCTCATAGAGCTCACATTTTGCCTTGGTCCATTTTGTAGTATTATATATGAATATAAGACTGGGAAACTTCTGAAGATCTAATATTTCCTTCATATTTGTAGAGTTTATAAAATTCAAGATGAAGACACAATAGGATTGATTATTTTGAGAGAACCCTCCTCTGGACTGACAGTGTTAAATCTTCACATGGTATAAGGCAGAAAAGTCAGACAACCAAACTACCATAAGCCTCTCTTACAAGAATCTGATTGCCCCATAATAACTCATCTTACCATAACTTTAGAAACAAATATTTTAGAAAACAAATATTCAAAAAGGACTCTTAAATAATAATTATCTAAAAACCTGACTGACATGTGGTTGAGATTCTAAGAAGCAAGAAAATTTAGAAATAAGATGAGTTTTATATTTAACAAAATTCTATTATCAGAGCATATAAAATGGGATGAAAATATGGCTTAACAACAGCATATAAAAATACAAATATTTTAACAATAAAATTAAAATAAGAAAAAATATATAGTGAAAATATGAACACATATTGATTCATGTCAAAGAACACTTAGTTTTCATAATGGAAGCATACAGTTTTGTTATTTAATCTTCTCGAAAAATAATTGCACATTAAAGATAGACAATGAATTTGAACATAGAATGAAGGATAAATGTGTATAAAATAACAGAAAGACTATTGATAGGATGAACCAGAAAGTATGTCACTGGCATTATTGGAGGGTCTCTTAACTATTAATACAGGTGTTTTTGGAAGATCATGTAACCTTTGCTGACTGACTCTGAAGCTCACTTTAAAAGACAACGAAATACACAAGCACAATTTTATTTCAACACATAAGTTCACTTTTGAGAGTATTCTGGATGTATTCAAGCCTTAATCAGTTCATTGACTTCTATAGTTATATTGCATATTGAGATTGTTTGGTACTACACACTTATTATAAAGCCAGGGGGAAAGAGAAATATCTTAACTATGTGATCAATAAATTAGTATTTTGAGTGGTTCAAAAGTTATGTGCTTATTACTTAGAAATTATTACTCTCAAAAAAGGGATGGAATAGAAAATAACTGGAATTAATATCCTAGATCTAAATTAATTCAAGGCCAAATAATCTAAAACTCAAGTATATCTTTTTAAGTAAATTATTCTCAGAATTATAGAAAGGAAGAAGAGATATGTAGATGTTTAAAATTCATCCATATTCCTGTAAATATTTATGATGATCTATAAATCATCCATAAATGGAGTTGCAAAATATTTATCAAGGAAAATATGCAGGTCTATATTTTATTACAGATTTCAAAAGCTGTAAAATCATCAAGTGGCTCCAGAGATCACCATTAGACTATACCATGTTTATAATACAGTATTATTAAAAAGTCATCAACTAACAAGATAGCATGCCTGATGTCAAGTCACCATTGCCAATTCTGGATAACATCAGATATCTTTCTCTGATGTCTAATTATTCTGGATCTTATGAGTTATTTTGCTTGTTATTTTGTGGGAGGCCAAACAGGACAAAGTACAGATTGGAATTTCTCCTTTCAAATATCACACTAATTTATGATTCATCTCCGAAAAGAGCAACTCACTCTAGCAGGAGCTGGAATAAATTACTACACCTAAGAAACACTACTGCTTGTCCTAACACTGAATAAAAATTAAGTAGTGAAAAAATTCAGGCTAATTATAAGATATCTAAGGCAACGTATGTTCTAGATATAGGAAGAGTCTTCCAAGGGTAAACAGCTTGTTGGAAAACTCATTTAAGCATTATTATAAAAGACAGATATAAATAGCCTTCAGCAGGTAAGAAGAAATGGGCGTATCTCTGGCTCATTGATTATAGAACTACCTGTATTTCAGAACCATAGCCTCATAATAGAGCATGAAGGTTTTGCCTCTGTGTGTGTGTGTGTGTGTGTGTGTGTGTGTGTGTGTATGTGTGTGTGTGTGTATGTGTGTGTGTGTGTGTGTAAGTATGTATCTATGTATGTGCAGCCTTTACCAGGCAGTATAACATTGTCCCTATGCAAATGCGTTTAATCTTTCTGTGTCTAAATAGCATAGGCTAGTATCCTGAGATTAATGTGTTTCATCCAAGTGATGTGATTGACTCATCTCCCTCAATGATTTACATGAGGAAAAACAGCTCCTTCTCTACAGCCTCTTAAAGGAATGCCATTCAGTGAACTTTAAATTACAAGTCATAGTCTAAGAAGTAGATAAAAAAAAATGATAGCAGCCTTTTAAAAAGGCCTCAACAAGGGAAAAGATGAATTGTCAGGGTTATTATTTGGATTGTAAACATCCCTCAGAGATTCACATGCTGAAGGCTTGATACCAATCCACTGCTCTATCAGGAGATGGTGATAACTTGAAATGAGATCAACGTGACTGTTTCCTTACAGAGAATATGGTGATCCCAGACTCTTCCTGTCTATTCTTTTGATTCCTGACCATGAGAAGACCAGTGTCTTCTGACACATGTCATCCCTACATTGCTGTGTTTCTTCATAGACCTCAAAGCAATAGTGTCAATAAACCATGTGTTGAATCCTCCACTAATAAACCAAAACTAAACTTCTTTCTATGTTGATGAGCTTAGGTAGTTTGTCATAGTAATGGAAAGATAATCTGAAATAACAGAAAATCCTGAATGTATAATGGTTAAAATACCAAATTAAAATTGAACTAAAATATTAATAGAAGTCCTGAGACCACCAAGAATAGGCATTTTTGCTTTCATAAAATATCATCAGATATATTACATTTATATCAACTTTCATTCTAAACAGTAGAATTTGGAAATTCTGGTAAAGTAATTCTTTTGATAAAGGCATTTGTTGCCAAGTCCAGTGACATAATTTTGTTCTTGAGACCTATATGCTAGAAGAAAGGAGGAAGACAAACACAGGCTGTTCAACCCAAACTTTCAGTAGTTGTAGACTTGTCTACAGCATAGTTGTTTTGTATGAATTAAAAATGAATAAATGATACAGATATGAAGTCTTATATCTTAATAGAAGGCAACTCCGAGGGCAAGGGTAACTTGAATTTGAATGTCCTCCTTAGGCTCATGCTTTGAGTGCATATTCCCTGGTAGCTAATACCACACTTGAAAGCTATGGAATCCTTAGTAGAAATGGCCTGGTTGCTAGAATTAATTCATTAGAGGCAGGCTTTCGAAGGGTACAGTCTTTCTCTGGGTTCCTGCATTTCTCTGATCCACCATGATAAAAACATTTAGTTATCAGATTTCTGTCTCAAAAGAATGCCTTCCCCACTATACCGAGCTGTAAACGTCAAAGGCCATGAGGCATCATAAATCTTTCCTCCCTTTTTTTTCCTGTCAGGTACTTTGCCACAGTGATGCAGAAATAACAAATGTTCACATAATGCAGAGAAATTCTTGGCATGGTTGGCTAGTAATTTAGATTCTCAAAATACAGAGTTACTGGCAGTATGAACTTGATGCTAATCAATCACTAAAAATTGATCGTTGGTCTGAATATCAAAGAAATATTGAGGAATCTTTCGATTTCTTCTACCTAATGCTTCATCTGTGTAAAATACATTTGATGTAACATGCTGGAAATATTCAAGTTCGAGCTCACATCTGGGGTATTTTGAAAATAATGTGGAATTAGACAGTGCTGTTATTTCTCAATGGAAGAAAAATTTTGAATACTTAACAAGTGTTGACATCAAAACAATGGAATGAACAGACCCATGCATAATCATGGCAATGCTCTTTTCATCATCATTGTTGCCGTCGCCATCATCATCATCATCATCACTATTAACATCAGTGTCAAATCCTCCTTTCCATCATTATCCTTATTGCTAAGGAACTCCATGAGAAAACGTCATGAGAACTGCATTGTAAAAAAGATTCTGCCTTTCAATTTTCTCAGTTTGTTGAATTTTGCAACCATAATATCAATCTTTTCAACACTAATTTCTGTTCCAGTTCCTTTATACCCTAGCACCTCCACACCACCAAAATCTTGACAAAATTTTATTTGCAATTTGCACAGCTTTGAATATAACCCAGGTTTATATAGTCCCGCTAGTCATTCTGTCACAGGGCAATTTTAATCATTAAGTTCTAGGAATAAGGCCAAAAGAAGATTACTAAGATGCAGATCCCAGTAGGATTGGAGTTTGCTCCTGGAAAAGTATGCAGTTTTCATTTGATTTGCTGCAAGGCACTGTTGAAGATACTTTGAATTGTATGGCTGTCTTTCCAATGGCAATTTGTTATCAACGTGCTACAAATTAAAAATCAGGTATGGATACCATGGGAAATTTTACCTCTATATCTGTGATTAATTCTTACTAAAGTCATTAAAATGCAGTCCCATGAGAGAGATTTGATGTCCAAATGCCTTTTTATGAGACATTTTGGTCCTTACTCTTCAATCAAGATCCTCTTTTTAAAATCTCACAATAAATAGATTCAATCTGTAAAATACCTTGAAATTACTTTGAAATTCAAAGCCTTATAAAATCAAAGAAATCTCAAGTATATTCATTCTATCAATAATTTTGATTATTCTCTGAAATATAACTCGGTGCCCTTCAGATTATAAAATTGGTTCATTTATCTTGAGGCTAAGAAATTAATGAGGTGATACTTGGCCAAGCAATTCCAATTCAGAGGCAGAGCCTAACAGTGTGATTCATAATTGCCATTATTGCTGCTTGTTGCATTTACCTTTCTAGGAGTGATGAATCTTGTTTTAATTTACTATAATTGTATTTAACCGTATTGCTGTGCTGAATCACTGGGACAGATATTGCAATATCATCCACATATCATTGAAGCTATTTTATTGATCAAAGCATGGTATAATTCTAAATACTTTTAGCAATTTTCATGTGGAATTACTCCATGACTAATTTTTATTAGTTGCAGTTATTGACACAATATGGCTGTCACAATACTAAATTCTTTAAAATCAAATTTTCTTTTATTTTGAAAGCAACCCCATGTGCTAGGGATTATGCTTAGAGAATAGTTAATTAATGATAACACTAGAATTTATTATTTTTTATTGGTTGCTTTATTTACATTTCAGATGTTATCTCCCCTTCCCTTCCTGGTTTCCCTTCTGAAAACCCCCTATCCCACCCCCTGGCTTCTATGAAGGTGCTCCCCCACCCACCCACCCGCTCCTACCTCACAGCCATAACATTACCCTACGCTGGGGCATCGAGCCTCCATAGGACCAAGGGCCTCCCCTCCCATTGATGCAAGGGAAGGCCATCCTCTGCTACACGTGCATCTGGAGCCATGGGTCCCTCCATGTGTTTTCTTTGGTTGGTGGTTTAGTTCCTGGGAGCTCTGGAGAGTCTGGTTGGTTGATATTGTTGTTCTTCCTGTGGGGCTGCAGTCCCCTTCAGCTCCTTCAGTCCTTCACCTAACTCTTCCCTTGGGATCTCCATATTCAATCCGATGGTTGGCTGAGAGCATCTGTTTATGTATTGGTCAGGATCTGGAAGAGCCTCTCGGGGGACTGCAATATCAGACTCCTGCCAACAAGTGCTTCTTAGCATCAGCAATAGTGTCTTGGTTTGGTATCTGCAGATGGGATGGATCCCTAGGTAGGGCAGTCTCAGGATTGGCCTTCTTTTTCTTATTGTATACCATGAAGATAAAAAAATATTATTTTTGCTTGATATTTATGCATAAACATAGATAAGACACCTGAAACAAATCATATAGTAGGTGCTTGATAAGTGCTTTTGATGTCGACAAACCTTATCATGAACATTTATAAATATATGCCTATGTGTTTGTGATATATTTCGTAATTTTTCGTGAAAGTAAATACATATAAAATATGTTCATATGTACATCAAGTACTTACCCAAATGCTACAATTATGAGCCTTCAATTTATACTTAACTAATTACATTCTTGTTGCCAGTGTTATAGCCTTGTTGTATGTAGTCATTGATATTCTTGTCAATTTTCAATATAAAGTGTAATAGTCTTTACTCAATACAATATGGTATATTTGTGCAGAATTTTTTTCTTACTGAAAAAATTGCTCAATTAATTAAGTTTTTACAGCACGTAAGCAAGGAAAACCTTAAACAACATACGTGCATCATTCAATGGCAAAAGCAGACATTTTGATCATGCAATTTGGGTAAAAATCCCAGTGCCATGATCGTGTGCATAAAATAGTAAAGAGTAGTGAATGAACCACTTCTGAAACAAAACAAGGGGAAAAACTACTTTCCTACTATGTGCAAAAGCCAAAATGCTCAAGGAATGTATATTGCCATTATGAAGCTAGAACTCAATTCAATATTACCTTTATTAAGACATCATAGTGGTGTGTGAAAAAGTACAGTTGTATCATAAAAGCCCTTTTTCTTAAGGAAGAAGAATCTATTGTCTTCAGTAATGTTGTCACTGATAAGTTATTCAAAGTCTACTGGATTTTTCAGCCTTCACAAATAGCTCTAGATAAAACCAAAAATAAAGAGATGGTTCACTTCTTAAGCTATGAACTGCTTATTCAGAGGACTGGATGTGCTTCTCAGCATGTACATTCTATTGCTAACAATATTATGTAACTCCAGCTCTAGAAGAATGTGCCGCCCCCAGCTTCTATGTACACCTGCACTCCAGTGCAAATACAACCCCAGCACATATGCATAATTAGAAATAGGAAAAATAAATCTTGGAGAAAAAGGAAAAACCAATTCCAAGACAAAAAAGCATTACTGTGAGTAGAAAAATATCAAAGATCATAGAACGCTTGAGCTACCAAAGGCCAGAAAACTATCAGAGAAACTCCAGATTTCAATCTGCCTGGTTTCTGTGCTGCTCTCTTCACACATAGAAAGTAACATAGCAGCAACCAGGATTGACAGTATCTAGTTTACTGCAATGTTTCTAATTGGATTGAGCAGAGTGAAATATAGTGCAGGAACATAAGTGACTAATGTCCTTGCCATGATAAGAAGTGAGATTTATGTTTATCTTTAAGCTTCTCTGACACAAGAGCATCCGATGTCCACTGTTCCTCTAATTCTCAGAATTTCTTTGAAAGCACAATATCACGTAGTCACATGCAAGTAATGAAGTTTAATCAATAGAAGGCATACATCACAAAAGGGACAAATATAGAAGGCCTTTTGATAAACTTAGGACCAAACTATTTGCCTGAACATTCTTTTGACCCTCTAGAAATCAGAAATTGGGAAAAACTCCCACTGGCTTGATAAGCAGGCAAGAAAGATATTATTTTGTCATGGATTAGTACGGTAAAAAGAATTATTTTTATGATACAGCCACTATAACTGTGTAAAAAGTTTCAGTATATCTGAATAAGTATAAATTCTGAGTGATTTCTAACTCTCTATACATTTCACTAAGGGGTTTTCCATGTGCATGAAACCGTGGGTGGGGTTTTATTGCCTCTATCAGCAGCATCAGAGATAATTTTCCTACTTCAGTTTCTCTTCTTGTTTATCATCTGCATCCTTCTGTCTTATTTATCACTTTTTATTTCCCAGAAAGAACAAAGAAACACTATCTGGCATCAGAATTCTAAAACCCTTTTTTTTTTTTTTATTTCCAATTCTGCTGAAGTGCTCTTCAGTTCTCAAGTTTTTCTTCTAAAAGTGTTATAACTAAAGTGAAACATGAGACTTCATTGCAGAAAACATTAAAGCAGTTTCTCCTGCAAATCAGAAAATCATAAAGACACAAATCTTATTATTCTGGAGCCGTGAAGGAGAAGGGCACTGAGAAGTTTGAACATCCTACTCGGCTATTTGGAATCAGACTTGAGCCTAAAACTCCGAGGTGTGCTTGAGGAACACATTTGAAGTTTTATTGTCACTTAGTCCTTATTGACCTTAAATCTGAGGGAACAGTGCTGGTGAAAAAGGAAACCTTTGAAAGACACCAAGGCATATCAGATGTACAATGAACGTTCTTCTATCAAATACAGAGTAATCAAGTTCCCAAATTGAAATGAGTTACAGCCTAGGCAAGGACTCCAGATAATAGAGTTGAAAATGAAAGAAGAATGGGCTCATAAAAGGCTCCAAAATGAAATATTTCCAAATTAATGTTTAAGTCTGAGTACCATATGACAAGATTTGTAATACTTTTAAATCAGCTTACAAAGCACAGGGTAATTAAAAAAAAACAAAAACAAAAAATGGGAATGAAAATCACCTACCCATAAAAGCATTTCATATTCTGAGTCTTTTTACTAGATGATCATATTTCTTTCATTAATTTGTTTATTCAGTTTATATCCCAATCACGGCCCACTCTCCCACCTCTCCTCCTGGTCCCATACATTTCTAATTGTATAAGAAAAATATCCCTGAAAGTCAATCAAAATATTATAAATGATGAAAAGTAATATCATGTTGCAAATAGATATAAAAGTCAGTATTTAAGACTCCAGAATGTGTACAATTAAAAGTTTTTAATATCTGTAGGACAATGTCACTTCTAAACATGTTCATATGTAACATAAATTAGTGAATATATTTTCTGAAAGATTCATACAAGAAGGTCTTCACTGTAACCCAGGACAAGGAATAGCTCAAATTTGCATCAACAGGATACCAGAAAAAAAGTTGTTGTATATTTATTATAATGGATTATGCTATAGTAAAAAAAAAACTTTCAACATATAGAGTATCATAGATTTTCTGTGGCATAAAAAGACCCAAGCAAATACTTTATAATGCAAAATTCTATTTATAGACAATTAGAATGATCATTTATTAATAAAATAATAATAGGGTACATTTGTCATGTAAATGGTTATTCAGTGAAAAGAAAGAATGCAGAAAAGTGTTTCTAGATACCCATGTGCTTATTCTCACAGGAATGTAATGGCACTAATGTAAAGAAATGCAAAATAAAGCAAAACAAAGCAAAACAAAAACAAGATCAACAGCATGAAACCCACCCCATGCCACCAAGTGTAAATTATTTTCATTTTGGTATTCATTCATATTTAAATTATTAAAACTCAAGTGTTAGCATATTCTTAGGCTAAAATGAAATACCACAGAGGTCTACATTCCTATAAGATAGTGAAACTCCAAGCACATTAAAGGAAAAGCAAGAGGGGAGGAGCATAGCTTTAAACTGCTATGCATCCCTGGCCATTGATCAAGATCAGTGGTCCTTGATGGAAAAATCAAATCATTTTTGCTGTTGGTTTTACCCAAGAGATGTACCTTTCTGCTTTAATCCTTCTTAGGGCATAATTAAATTTTTTTTGTTCAATGTTAGATATAATATATACACATATATAAATATCAAATGCTGATGTCAAGACAGAATTATACTTGACTTGGCAATCAAATAGGATGTACTCATTTATTTACTTTTGTTTAGTACATAGAAATTTAGAAGGAATCATTGAATTTAGAGCACCACTTTACTGCCTTATAAATGGCTGGGGAGTAACACTGAGTAAGCAAGTAGCAACGCTTCCAGAAGAAACACTGGCTTGTGAGCAGGGACTGAAGGAAACACAGTGGTATCAAATGGGTCCCTTTTCTGGAAACATGGGAAATGCTTCTGGTATCTTGGGCATCATATCTCTATACTTGATATAGTTTGAGCTGTAAGACTCTCAATAGCAGTTTCTGGTTTCTCAGATGATTTTGATCTCAGACTAAGTATAACACCATCAGCCCTTCCTATGAACTTTCAGACTTCATTGTGATATGTGACCAGAGAGTAGCAGGTTCTGAAGCTCATGGACAGCCTGCCATGGAGACTTTTAGCTAATTCTCCCAGTGAGTCATCTTTCCTATATCTATAGGCATGGTGAGTTTGCTGTACCTGTTCAGAGAATTTTGCCTGATACAGAAGATATAGGCATATTTAGTCACATGCCATTAGAGAGAAGGGCAGAGTGAAGCCCTCAAGGCTTTGTGTAAGCTGTCTGTTGTCAGATGCTGCTTCAGCCTTAAGCAAAACAATGATCCAATCACATCTGCAATTTGCATTTGGCTTACTGAGAGTGATGTAAATAGTCTCTTACATATAAGGAAGAGAACTAGGAGAAAATTATAGAAACCAAACACTTGAGTGATGAGGGTCTTGATTAGAACACTGGCAGAAGAAACTTAAAGGAGGAAGTGATTACAAATGCTATAAACAAATATGAATAGTTACAAATACCAGAAAGAGAAAATATATACTGGAATCTGAAGATTTTGACACAGAGTATATGAAACAAGAAAATGGGTAAGATACTGTTCTAGTTGCTGATTAATCAGCAACTGTGTAATTTTACAGAGATTCAATCTTTGACTGCCCAACCATACCTTGGAAGAAAGTGACTCTAGGTGCTGAGGTACAAGAAGTTGAAATCACTTATGTGAAGTTATGCAGTATGATGTGGCAGTATAAGGTGTCTTAACCTCGTCTGCCCACCCTGGTTGCATAATATCATCTTTCATGTAAAAGAATTGTCTCTAAAATTATCCTAATATAAGAATGTGAAATCTGTGACATTACACGATTGTAAGAATAATGCCAATATCACTCCTGTCCACTAAGATGTTCTATGATTCTGGACTTCACTCTTTATAGAATTTGTGGTTAGTCAAACAAAAAGCAACATCAGCAATTCAGAAGTGCTATTCTGACCTCAGAAACAAAGTGAAGTTAAAAACCTACAGCCTGGTAGAAAAAAAAAAAAAAACATATAGGATAACAAAGCAATGTAATGATATAGTCTGTTCCACCTTCTGGTTGAACTTAAAGGCAGCTTCCACAGGAAAAACACATATCCAGTAGTGAAAATCTGCTCAAGAATTAAATTTTTTATAAATGTTTATATTTAGGAATTATAAATGTTCTTTATAAACTTTATAAAAATAGTTATTTATAAAAAACAATAAACAAGCTGGAAACAACCCAGATGTCCCTCATCAGAGGAATGGATACAGAAAATGTGGTACATTTACACAATGGAGTACTACTCAGCTATTAAAAACAATGACTTAATGAAATTTGCAGGCAAATGGATGGAACTTGAAAATATCCTGAGCAAGGTAACTCAGTCACAAAAGAATGAACATGGTATGTACTCACTGATAAGTGGCTATTAGCTGAAACGTTTGGAATACCCAAGTTTCACTTTACAGTAACTGCTGGACTGAGAGTGAGGTCCCAGATGGAGGAGTTGGTGAAGGGACTGAAGGAGCTGAGGGAGTCTGCAGCCCCACAGAGAGAGCAACAGCGTCAACTGGTCTGACACCCCCCCCCCCCGGTCGTCATAGAGGCTGGACCACTAACCAAAGAATACACATGGAGGGACCCATGGTTCGGACCACATATGTGGCAGAGGAGGGCCTTGCTGGCCATCATGGGGAGGAGAAGCCCCAGTAAAGGGGAATGTCAAGTTGGGAATAGGGGAGTGGGCAGGTGGGTGGGTGGGAGGTGGAATTCCCTCATAGAGGTAGGGGAGGGGGAGGGGATAGGTGGTTTCCAAAGAGGAGACCTAGAAAGGGGGAAACATTGGAAATGTAAATAAAGTATATAAAAAAAAAACAATAAACAAGATAATGCTAGAAAATAAGTAAGGTAGAAAATACCATGTTCCACATTCTGGTTGAATGTAAAAATCACTTCCACAGGAAAAAATACACATCTAGTATTTAAAATATGGCCAAGAACTAAGAGTTGGAGAATTCACATACCTGTGGGCGAACCCATATTATTATGCCATACGTATACAGTATCAAGCTGCCTTCCAAATTTATATCTCTATGAGTGCACAGAGAAAGTTCTTTCTTCAGAAATTCACAGCATATCAAAATTGCAGAGAATGAATGGCAATTGAAGAAGTGTCAGACTATATGAGCTGCAGATCAGAAAAAGTCAGTGTGAAACAGTCTCTTTTGGACATAACAGGATTGTTGTACTTATAAACTTACAGCATCTGTTATTGCCAGCAGAGATCTTCACAAGATTAAACCAGTACATAATCTCCCATGGAAAGTGATGGAACTCAAAATCTCCAGCCCTATCTGAGAACTATAGAAAGCTGATACCTTCCGGAAGAAGGAAAGGCACTGTTTTCTTTTATTTTTAAGATTATAACACACTTATATCATTTCTCCATCACCTCCCCCTTCTAAACTGTATTATATACTACTCTTTGCTCTTATTCAAACTAATGGCCTATTGTTCCATTAATTGTAGTCAGTTGTGTGTGTGTGTGTGTGTGTGTGTATACATAGAGCACACAAATTGATTCCCTAATACCAAATTCTCAGGTAAGTTATTTTTAAAGGTGTGGATACTGTTATAAGCCTATCAGCCTCCAGTGGAAAGCCCCAGACTCATGAGCATTTGGGCAGCACAAATTTCACTTAATGAGCTACTTAATGTTTAAACATGAGGACAGAAAAATAAGAAGTTCACAGAGATTGTAATCTGGAAAGAATTTGGGGATGGAACAGATGTTGACAATGTAGTTTATTAAAGAAAAGATAATAATTTAATGTTTTTTATGAACTATATTCCTAGAGTAACTCAACCCTAGTTTTCAGGGAACATTGAGAGATACTTGTAAAACACAATGTAAAGTTATTCAGAGAAACTGTGTCTCCAAGTATCCTTCCATAGAAGTATATAGAGACAAAAGATAAGATATCTAGATATAAATAGTGAAGTATGCATATGTTAAATAGAAATACTGTGCTAATTGGAACAATGATTTTCCTCCTCTATTCTGTATAAATTCTACTTTTAGAGTCATTACTAGTATTTCTGGAAAGTCTATACAAAATAACTACTTTAGTAAAAACATTTTCTTTTAACTCACTGTCTATTTAAATGTTACAGAAGATAGCAACTTAAGATTAACATAGACCACTCAGAGAATCTTTAGCAAATATGTTTATGACAATTAAATCCTTTTGTTTTATGTTAGTTTTTCATTATTGTCTATGTGAAAAAATGTTTCACACTGTAACGAAAAATTAAGACTGTTAAGAAGCCCAAAACCATGACACTAGGTTAGAATACAACAGTCAACTGACATGAGCTGCAGGTTTTGTTTGTTTGTTTGGTTGGTTGGATTTTGTTGTTGTTGTTGTTGTTTTGGTTTGGTTTTTAAATGGACTCAGGCAAAACAATGTAACTCAGAATTGGTTGTACTTGCTTTTCTGTTGCGAATATGTTGGCTACTCCTTCATTTAGGACAGGTACAAAACAATTCTACAATGTATAAGACATTTTTCTTTGATATGAGTTTTAAGGAACACAAATATAAGAGTGCTCTTAAGATTCCATCTGTAACTGAGGATTGATAGTTGACAGTTATTAGGGAATGCAGAGTCAGTTCTTGTTAAGAGTGTGGCCCATGTCAGGTTTATTTATCATGCATCAGTGGATGGTCCAATACCCATGAGTATATGAGTAATACAAATGGAACCCTTAGTTACTAAAGAATAAGGTTGGGAAGTATGGGAGATACACTGGACTAAGGGAAGCTAAGTGCCAGCATGGGGGTGGTAGATACGTCATATTATATTTTATGCATATTTAAAATTCTTAAAGAATTAATAAAATATGTTTAATTAAACATATGTTAAAAGAAATGAGAGATACAAATAGACAAGAGAATTTTAAAGATGTTTAATCAGGTATGAAAAAAATAGGAAATTAATTACTTTAAATTCCAGGCAGGATGGAAGTATCTGAAAAAGCCTTATATCACTCACACTTACCAGAAGATTATAACAGTGTGTAAAGGAGATGATTCTTCTCATGCAACAATAAAACTAACATGTAACTCAAGACTGAACTCCACAATGTGGCTATCTCCCTTTAATTCACATTATTTAGTTTAATTGCAGTCATTTCTTATCACTTATTGTATTATTCTTACAATTAAAATTTAAACAGAAATGGGGAACAGAGCTAAACAGAGAATTCTCAACTGAGGAAATTCACAGGGCTGAGAAGCACCTAAAGAAATGCTCAACATCCTTAGTCATCAGGGAAATGCAAATCAAAACAAGTCTGAGATTCCACCTCACACCAGTCA
>CM052705.1:95143228-95235249 GCA_028551405.1 Uromys caudimaculatus | reverse complement strand
ACAGTGTCAATGGTCCTGACCTCCCTCCCCCCAGTCATCCTGGAGTTAGGACCACCAACCAAAGAATACACATCTATGGATCCATGGTTCGGACCACATATGTGGCAGAGGATGGCCTCGTTGGCCATCAGGGAGAGAGGAGAGGCCCTTGGGCCTGAGGGTGTCAGAGACCCCAGTAAAGGGGAATGTCAAGGTGGGAATATGGGAATGGATGGGTGGGTGGGTGGGAGGTGGAATTCCCTCATAGAGGCGGGGAGGGGGAAGGGATAGGGGTTTTCCAAAGAGGAGACATTGGAAATGTAAATAAAGTATCTAAAAATAAAAAATAAAAAAAAAATAAAAAGTTAACACTAAAAAAAAAAAAAAATTAAACAGAATTTAAACATGCCTTCCTAATGCTGTTGAAATGAATAAATAACTTATAATGTCTCAGTAATAGCCATCAAAATCATGTCAATGAATACATATGGCTTTGGTCACACTTTAGTAACAACACCATGAAAGAAGTTTAACAGTAATTTCACATGTACTAAAATAGCCATGAATGTTTACTCACAGAAATTAGTGTGAATTTTTATTGCATTTTAAAAAAAAAATACTCAGTACATTTTGTATAAGATAGAAATTTCTTCCTTCAATATTACAAAAATTTAATTAAAAATTGACATGTTAATCTCTATTATTCCAGTATTATTTAAAGAATGTGAAACACAGGTTGTAATCGTTGGACAGTCCATTATAAGTTGTATCATCTCAAGAGACTTTGAAATTACATATTAACATTCTAATTATAAATGTTAAGTCAAAATATGGGTTTATAGTTGTAACAAAAGATCTTAAATTAATACAGAAAACTTAAAGACTATAGCATTTGATTTTGTCTACTGATGTTTGTGCAGAGGTTCATTCTAAAACAGATCCAGTTTATAACCAAACAAGTACTGACGTATCTCTAGAGGAATGAGTGAAAAGGTGCCTACCTTATCTATGTCAAGGGTTCTGACATCCCCTTTTAGATCTTGTTTCAAAAAAATAATTGAGACACTTTCAAAGGTTCCATTTTCATTGACCTGTAAATCTCACATTTCTACTTTTAAAAAGATCTGTTGTAAATGTAAATATTTGGATTTTGAAAGGACTATTTATTGATTTGGCATTCGGTAGAATTGATAGCAGTGATAGTGGTGATAGATTGGTATGATTATAGCAGAGAAGATACAGAACAGAACAGGAGACTGTTCTGGAATACATAAATATGAAATATAACTTCTAGTCTCCTAAAGTTCCCCATTGAAATCAAAACATAATAGCATGAATAAAATAGTCTGAATAGTCTGAGTTGGATTTCTTTAAATAGTACTCAACATAAGAGATAGAATGTTCTTTTTAAATAAATAAAATAATAGTAAACAACACATTTTATTTGAGTCAGTTTAGGAGTTGAGTACTTTAAGCCACTTCAAGATATTAGCAATCTTTGATTGAACATAAAAACACAGGTAATGGATTGTGTTATGTCTGGTTCAACTTGTAATAGCAATAAAAACAGACATAGAAGAAATTATACTCAAAAAACGGGAGTTGCATTCATGTCTAAAACATAAGAAAAACAGTAGATGAGTTTTACTATGGTATTTTTGCATTGACTTCTACATGAGAACGTTTTTGAAATTAAAGACAGACAGAGATTGAAGAGAAAAGATAGAGAAAATCAGGAGACAAAGACAGAAAATGTTCAGATTTAAAATGTAGAATCTTTGTTTATGGAAAGGCCATAATTGACATTTGGGTATGCATATAGTCATCAACTAATACTCATTAATCTTAATATATCAGATAACTTGATCAAACAATGTGGTGACTCAAAGATAAATGAGCCTTGGCCTCTCCTATTGCTGAACAGGCATTCTACTCTGGACCATGAGTCACCCTAAGTGCCAAATGATAAGTGCATCTTCTATAGGGTTTATGGGGGGGGGGGGAACAGTTATGACCTTGGTGAATAAAGTCTTTGTGGAGGAAATCAGATTTTTACCTACATCATAAAAATATATAGAATGAATAATCTACCATATGGTATATAATATTTTATTAGTTTGAAAACACTTTACTTAGACATTACCTCATTTCTTGATCACCGCTGAGGAACTGAGCAGGTAAATATCTGTTCAAATTTTGGAAGAGCATACATTTTGGTAGAGAAAGGAGTCCATGTATTAAAAAATAAGTACCAGGCCATAAATTAAGTAAATGTTTTAGTTTTAGTAAGTAGTTTAGAAGTGTCATTTAATAATTTAGACTCTTAATGAAAGTATAAAATTCCAATTCTTATTTTTAGAAATAAAAATAGAAATTTGATTACTGGAGTACATATACTGAAGGTTTAAAAATAAATCAGGATCCTTTATAGACTCCATGTTGGTCTGGCATCCATGTCATATGGTTTTTCCTACCCATCTGCAAGCAAATATAACACATGGAGTGTCACACGTGAAAATCACGGGCTTCCATGGCATCCTCTTTACAGGACTTGCATATAATAGAGGTCTACAGAGTGTTCTTTCAGTAAATTGCATTAGCTGCTTAAAATAAAATGCAAAATTTAGCTGTTTGCTGAAACAAGTAAATAGATACTAGAGCTAAAAATACTTGACAGATTTATGAAGTATTTGTTTCTTTTAAATAGATTATTTTGATTTGTGGGAGAGTAAAGATAATGACCCCTTGAATCACACTGTGGGAAGAATGTCAACTCATGCTCAGGATACAGTCCAGTGGCAGAGGATTTAGCATGACCTAGACCTCTGGGTTCAAATTTAGGGCTATAAACACTAACAATAAAACAGCTTGAATTTATTAAGGCTAGTACATAAACATTAATCTACTCTAAATGAACCCTCCAAATAGAAAAACTATATAGTTTTTAAATTTAAAGGAAATGTTTCTGTAATCTTTTACAATTTATTCAATCTTTATGTTTTCAGAAAAAAAGAGAAGCCAAAAAGTCATGGACTTACTTGTATTGCCTACGTTAAAAGAGAGCAACTAATGACACAACCAACCAAGCGCAAGATGGCGAAGGGGTTAATTCTAAGACTGAGGTAAGGAGCAGTAGACCCTGACTTTCTTAGTCTATTCTTATATTTCATGAGCTAAGGCATACCTTAACTACCCCAATATGTTCCTAATGTTCAAACTGAAACTATAGAAATCATGGTCCTTCATTGATATGTGTCTGGAGTTAGAAGGACCATGAACGATGTTCCAGGGCTACAAAAGAGAAAGTAGCTTTTAATTCCACTGGAGAAAGCAAGGAAGCTATGGTAAGTGCACTCACTAATCTCCAGTCTTTTCACAGCAGTTGTTTTTGTCTTTCACCTATTGGATGGACAGTGAGAAGCAGTTTGAATTCAATAATTTCCTACTGAAGTTATTGAAAATGTTAGAATTTGTGCACTACACAATATCCTCCATGTTTCAGAATAAGGCAGTTTCCAGGAGAATTCTTTATCTTTAACATTAATTTTGAAAGCAATTAGTGATGTGAAATGTACAATAATTTAAAAATATTTCTCTGGCCAGCCTTTGAATAAATATTTTATTTTCAATGGAGAAGTGAAAGACTGAAATCATCTCAATGGATGAGAGAAAAAGAGATCCGCTTCCAACTTTGAAAAGAACCTCCAGTCGTAACAGCTAGAAACTGAACATTTTATTTTTCAGGACAAATGCTGTTATTTGGATTCATATGAAACTATGATATGTCAATAGCTGCTTTGCACTTTACCTATTTAACTCAGTTTAATCACTTCTGGGAACTCAGAGCCTTTAAATCACTTAATGTGATTGTCCATGCTAAGACTTTTGCAGTTCAATAACATGAAGTATTGTTTTGATCGATGAGTCAGTAAAGGTGTTAGAAATTGGGATGAAGGGAGATTAACTTTTGCATTTATAAAATGAGAAACTCTCTAACTCTGGGAAAGGAAAATTTAACAAAACAAAATGAGGTACTATTTATAGATTTACTTCCAAGACCTGGTTTTGTAGTCTTTTTTTTCCATAGAAAATTAGTGAAAAAGTTATTATATGATTCACCTTTTACAAAGGCCATATAGGATGGATGCTAAATGCAATAAATAAATTATGAAGCTATCTGTAAGCAGCTGTAGTTCTAGTACATTTTCAATTAGCTTCAGATCCAATTTCTCTAATCTCATATCATGAATAATGTTGAGATTGTTCTGATTATAAACATAATACACAGTAATTCAAAAATTATAAATGAAAATTGATATAAAGAAAACAAACAAAACTGGTCTACTATCTCCACTAATATCTAACTATTTGAAATATTGAGGAGTCTTATACACACCTATGGTTTGAATTTATAATATCTTATTACTTAGCATTGATGATTGCTTTTTAGCAGATAATAATTTTAAAATTTGATGCATATACTTCATCACAAGTTCATCATTATGATGCATTTTTGAGAGCTCATATTTATTTGTATTATTTTAAAGATAAAAATCAAAATGTAATCACTGCATAACTAACATTCATTCTAGTGGTCAAATCACTAAAACATGTTAATAGTGTCTTGTGTATGCATGCTTGTGTAAAATCTGTTTGTAATGTATTGTGTATGCATGTTAATGTTTAATGATATAAAAATGAAAGTCTGATCAGAGATTACAAACATTGAGTCACTACTAGTCCACAGTGACTAAGAAACTTTTGCATTGTATTTGGAAAAGAAGTTTCAGATATTATGTCTTCATCACTCAGCTAAGTTAGACATAAGATCAAGGTTAGGACTTGAAGGCTATATTTGGAGTTGGAAAGACGGCTCAGTGGTTAGTAGCACTCGCCCTTCCAGGGGACCAGAATTCACTTTTCAACACTTAAATTGTTCTGCTCACATCTGTCCCAAATTCTAGATCCAAGCATACATGCACACACACACACACACACACACACACACACACACACACACACACAAATCCTTTTTTAAAAAGTAGACTTATATAACTTTAAAGTTATTAAAAATAATTATGGAACTCTATGCACCATATGCTCTCAGTCTTCTGTGACTGATGGCTAAGGAATCTCATGCAGGAAAACCAGTTGGTGAAAAGTCAGAGAGCTTCTGTTTGAAGCATAAGCTTCCTAAGAAAAGTTATACAAATGGTTATCTTAGGGTAATCATTATGAGTTATAGCAAATAATAATAATAATAATAATAATAATATAAATCCTCAGAAAATTTACATTATACACAAGACAGTAAATATTTGGGTTAAATGTCACATGTAATGGTTGGAACATATATACACAAACAATATTTGTTATTTATAACTGAAATTTAACTACCTGTCAATATTATACTTTTTAATCCTGTTTAATCTCTAGGAGGACAATTGTTGACAGAGTCCATGTTGGCATGTTCATGGAGCCTGGCATTCAACAGATAGAAGTTAAAAACACCTGTGGGTACCAGGGATCAGAGGCAGTTATAAATTCATTGGAATTAAACATGTTTGGTTTTGGCAAGGAGCGTTCTTAAGGCCTGAGTGATTCAGTACTACCAAGAAGGCTTATTGTCTCCTCTGAAATTCCATGATATGTTAGGAGAAAAGTCAATGGTTACATCAGGAAGAGCTGTTGCGATGATTGAGCATATTACATAGAACTCTACATGTTTAATACATGAGGTCTTTCCTCTCCCTCACTTCAAACCTGAAGAGTATGGAGATTAGTCAGTGTGGTGGGGCACACGATGTGAGCTGTCATTGAACAACTAACTGAAACCACAGTCTTCACAAAAGTCATCCAAGAGCCTCAGAGGCTTCTCTCCAATGAAATCAGAGTGTTGACATGCTCAGAATTATGTGAAATGAACAACTTAAAGTTACTTTAAAAAGTGTACTAAAAGGACCTTGAAATATAAGTATTATCCAATGGATTGCAGGAATTACAAAAATTAATAATTAGAAAATAGAAGTAAAATATATAAGGAAAGGCACAGGTCTATTGTTTACAAATAGATTTCAGTATGTATATGTGGTGGATTTCCTATTCAGAGTTCCTCAGTTTTCAGAAATAATTGCTTTCACAGTGCATACCATAACTGAGGTTAACATTAGTGAAATGACTATGTTTGCATATTAAGATTCCCCTGAGCCATGTTTTAGTCAGTTATTCTAACTTTGTAAGAGAAAATAAAACGTTATTTTGTTCAATAAACTGATGAGAATAGAATAAAAGAAGCATACTGATTTTATATTTTGAGATATTTAAAGTGTTATTTCCAACATTACTTGAATAAATACACACACACACACACACACACACACACACACACACACACACACACACACACACACAGATCCATAGCAGACACAAGAAACAATACAATAGATATTGTTAAATTAGTTTTTCTGTGTACTAACCCAAAATCCTCACAAAACCCCAGAGAAAAAAAGAATTTTTTTTCAAATGGATAAAACATCAGAAAACACATCAGGTTAATTAGAAATAATTTTGTTTTTTCTTCAATCTTTTTGTCAGCCAAAATTGCCTTGATAAAACTGTGTAAAATGCTTCCCCATCTCAGAATTCCTTAAATCTTTGTCAGTTTATATTTGCCTGGCAATATTTCCCATATATAATCAACAGCTCCATAGTGTTGGTTAACACAAATTGAAACTGCAACAAAGTCTCCGTAATATATAATTTATACATTAAAAGAAGAATGAACTTGGTCCAAATGATCAAGAAGAAATTTCATTTTTGAAGGAAGGACCAGAAATGACAGAGACACAATATTATGGGTGAAACTCTGTGGTGGAAGTCAAAATGCCCACTTTAATTGGATTGCAGGGTGTCTTGTCAGGTAAGTAAGAGATTCAAAATGACTTACGGCCACAGAGTCAATGGCTATTGTGCAGTGCAGCTCCCATAAATTCAATCTCAAATACAGTGTGCAGCCCACAGAAGGTTCCAGGAGCAATATATGACTAAACTTATTTTATTATTATTATGCGGCTATTGCCAGAAGCACTAGACAGTGATAACCAGCAGCCCTTTTTCCTTATTCGGAAATGTCTTGTTTGTTGAAAGCAATGTTTTAAAAGCGTATGTAACTAAAGTAAGCACAGTTGAACAAAAATAAACTCTGTAAAAACTGCTTATGTGGACCATTTTTTACCTGCTGGCCCCTAAGGACACTTAAGTTTGTGACCCTTAGTGAAGATGAATTACAGCAGAAAGGAGACTGGTTTAGAGAGACTCTTCACCACTTAATTGGCAGTATGACCTTTGCAGCTTCCTCATTTATAAATGAGTATAAAACCACTGCCTACCTCATGGGGTTGCTTTGAAGATTAAATGATTCAGTATATGTAAATAGCAGTCCAGATGGTGGTATATACCAAGTGCTTAGTCAACATTAATTATTGTTACTAACATGAAGATATCAGCTACGATGTTTAAGAAAATAATTTATCCAAGTACGCTGAATTCTTAGACTATAATGCAAAAACAATAAGACAGACTCATTGTGGATGTATGTCTGCAATTATAACCAACACAATTCTAGTTAGATACTAAAATTAGCCAAGATAAAAAAGCATGTTCGAGTTTAAATTGTGTTGACTATTCAGTATCTGTGTTGGAGGAGTCGTATCAGTCAAACTGATATTATTCTAGAAGATACTTCTTCTGCAGCCAGTCAAATGGAGTACAGTAAAAGAGGCTTTCTAAAATCTTCCCAAGGATGCCCATGTGTGATATGAGGTATTTCTTACTTGACTATGAAAGCCATAGATGCATGGGGTTTGAATTTTTTCTAGGTTTTCCAAGATCATTCTGGTATTAATGATGCAAATAACTAGAGGTTCAGAACCTATGAAAGATGAACACCTTATCCTAAAGAGTAGGTCTTCACCCCTCTACACACTCTGCCAACTAAGACTCACAAAACATGGTGTATTGGTTGCCATGATCTATATTCTGTAGGAACCATGAGGATGTGAAAAGAATTTCATGTCCTATATACTTATTAAAGTTTTTAGACTTTATAATTTTATTTCATTTTTCATTTATTAATTAAATTTATTCACTTCACATTCCAATAGCTGCCTCTCTCCTCCCAGTCCCCTTCTCACACAGACCCTCCACTCTACCCTTCCCTTCTCCTCTAACAAGGGAAGACCCCTTGGGTATCTCGCAAACCTGGCACATCAACTCACTGCAGGACTAGGCATATCCTCTCTGACTGAGGCCAGCCAAGGCAGCTCAGTTAGGGGAACTGGATCCAAAAACAAGTAACAAGTTCAGGGACAACCCCCTCTCCAGTTGTTGAGGCACCCGCATGAAGAGCAAGCTGTACATCTGCTATATCTGCTCATGATGGCTGTTTGGTTGGTGTTTCAGTCTCCGGGAGTCCAGAAGTGTCCAGATTAGTTGGCTCTGTTGGTTTTCTTGTTGCGACCCTATCCTTTTTTGGTCCCTTAGTACTTCCCCCAACTCTTCCAAAAGACTCACCAGTCTCCCTCTAATGTTTGGCTGTGGGTCTCTGCGAATGTTTACATTGGCCACTAGGTGGAGCCTCTTAGAGGATCGTTATGCTAGGCTCCTGTCTGCAAGCATAACAGAGTATTACAATAGTGTCAGGAACTGGTTCTTGACCATGTCTCAGTTTGGGCCAGTCATTGGTTGCCCACTCTATCCATCTCTGCTCCATCTTTGTCCCTACACATCTTGTAGGCAGGACACATTTTGGGTCTATGATTTTGTGATTGTGCTGCTGACTATAGGTGTTGGCCACTTGAGGTTCCACATCCCCCCACTTCTAGGAGTTTCAGCTAGAGTCACCTCATTGACTCCCTGGGGCGCCCCTTCATCTCAGGTCTCTGGCAAATTCTAGAGATGCCCCCTTTGTGAGTGTCTCTCCCCTGTTCTATACCTGATCACTCCATTCTGTTCCCCTCCCCATCTCTTCGCCAGCCCGGTTCTCTCACTGTACCCACCTCTGGTATTTACTTCATTTCCCCTACTGAGAAAGATTCAAGCACCCTTCTTTGGACTTTCCTTTTTATTTGGCTTCTTTGGGCCTGTGGGTTGTTCTTAGTTATAAGTGGATATTTGCTATAAAATACAGAAAAAAACATGCTAAAATCTGCGGGCCCAAAGGCTCACTAAATTTTTAACAGAAAAGAATACTCAGCCTATAAATGGGAAGAAAAGAAACAAATTTGAAATGGGTATCACTTTGCAAGATATAGAAGTAAAGTAACTTCCATGAATTGATATTCCTTCACAGTTTCTAATAACAGAAGATAAAACTGCAAAAGACCTGTATGTAATTACTAACAAAAATTATGCTTTGATCTCTGGAGAATAGGCTTTACAAAGTATACCACTAGATATTGTCATATAAGTGAAAAGTTAACGTTAAGAGAGACACATTGTAAAATGTCTTCTGAAGACATTACAAGGCCTAGAGTTATCACTTAAAACAAAGTAGTAAAGCGTCAATTTCAAATAGGAAGTTATAGTACAAGTTAATTTTCTGGAGTGGCTGAACTCTTAGACATGTAAGGAAGAGGAATAACCTACTGTTTCATAGTAATCTAGATAGAAAATAAAGAACATGAACCATAAAATAATTGTTTTCGCTAATATTTATGTTTTAATTATGTATTTAAGTATTTATTTATTTATATCCCAAATATTTTCCCTCTCCCGGTTGACCCTCAAAGAGTTCCTTGCCAAATTTCCCCAGCCCCTCCCTGGTATCCTTAGCCTGGTGCATCAAGTCTCTGCAGGATTAGGTGCATCTTCTCCCATTGATCCAGACAAGGCAGCCCTATGCTGCCCATGTGTTGGGGGCCTGGCAACAGCCCATGTAAGCTCTGGTTGGTGCTTTAGACTCTGAAAGCTCCCAGGTGCCCAGGTTAGCTGACATTGTTGGATTTCCTGTGGGATTGTCGTCTCCTTGAGGGCCTTTAATCTTTCCCCTAACTCTTCCACAGGGGTCCCAGACCTCCATCCAATGTTTGCCTGTGGATATCTGCATCTGGCTCAGTCAGCTTCTAGGTAGAGCCTCTCAGAGGGCTGCTATGCTAGGCTCCTGTCTGCAAGCACAACGTAACATCAGTAACAGTGTACAATTTACACCTTAAGTATTGTTAATGTGATCAATTCATGTTTTCAGTTGATCATGGGGATGGATAACCACAGTAATATCAAAGTTGTCATGCATATACATTTTCCAAATGTGTTCCCATTCCCTGACCATTTCAGGCATTATTAATCAACACTATGTACACTTTCATATAGACCAGTGATCTCAACCTCCCTAATGCAGAAAGTCTTTAAATACATTTCCTCTTGCTGTGATCCCAACCATAAATGATCTTCTATTTCATAACTGTAATTTTGCTATTGTTATAAACTTAATGTAAATATATCTGTGTTTTCTGAAGGTCTTAGGAGAACCATGTGAAAGAGTTTCTTGATACAGACAATGTTTGGAAAAATCTCCCAAGAGAAAAGCAGTTATAATTATAATTAAGCAGAGTTGTTTCAATAGATGAAGTATGTCTGCCAGTGCTGATAACTGCATCAAATCCAAAAGAAAACATCAAAAATTGACATTCATAGAGATGGATAAAAATTACACAAAAGGCTTGTAGTCCCCTGTACTATGGTTCTTTGCAGACCAAGATATATTTCCCATAGTAGTCAGTATCTTGTATAACATCAGTATTGAATTTTACATCATAACCTTTGTTCAGGAAGTATTGATCCCATGACTCCTTTTCTCAGAGGCAATGGAGGCTGATACTTTCTCACTTCTATTTGTTTGTCCATTATGAAACATAAAACTCAGTTTCACAGATGAGAAGCAGTCAAAGAAACTTGTTATGTCTGACTCTAGACAAGGTCGCTAAAGCTCTAAGGACCTCTTTGCATGGATTACAACTTACCTACAAAGTAAAGCCATCCTATTTCCAGTGTACACTGAAGATGCACAAGTAACAGGAATATCCAGACAGAAGAATTAAGATGGAGAAAAACCTGCAGAGAGTCTGTAACATGAAGATCTGTATGTTCCAGCTCAGCCCTGGAGGAACTGCTAGAACAAGATACCAAAAACCTAGTCTATTATTTCAGGAAATTTGTCTTCAAAGATGCTTTCATGAGGAAAGAAAATAGAAATCACCAAAGACTCACTCAATTCTGCTCAATTAAGATCACTGTTAATTCTTTTCTTTGCCTACTAATACACTGTAAATGTAGCAGCTATACGTACCAATGATTTGCTGTTTCATGGCTTCTATGTATCAAGAATCTGCATATGCTTATCTGAATTGCCCAGCCAGGGCATCACTAAGCTCTTATCAAGACATAACTGAGAGAGAATGGAGGCCTTGACATCCTCCTACAAGCCCAAATTTAGAATCAGCCCCTTGTATTGTACAATGTGTTTTGAATTTCCTTGATTGGTAGCTGTGGGTCAGAGACCACTCTTGGTCTCTAAATACCACGACAGATCATTATACTGTGAATTGCCAAAACAGGTCATAACACAGATCCCACTTTTACTCCAACTTCACAGAAGCGTGCTTCTCTCACTTGATCTTTAGCAATGAACACAGAGAGTTTCCCACTTTTATGGACTCCAAGGTTTAAGTTTTGTCGCACCAAGAGAGCACTGATTTTCAATCAAAACAACAACAAAAAACATACACACATCTAAAACAGTGCATGGAAGTTGTGGGAATATGAGACTTTTGTTCATCTAAGACTTATCTATCAAGGTCATTAGAATATATTAAGTGATGAGTAAACAGATATACACCCTCTAGCCAATGTGGGTTTAAATACTAGAGCAAATATGATGTAGTTGCAGAAATTTTTAATAATTTAACAGTAACTCTCAGCTGCTAGAAATAAGGCATATCACTACTTGTTGTACGGATTTTAGGCTTGGGTGGTGCTCTGAGTTTAGGACTTATGTGTTCACCTTAACATCAATATTCACATTTGTCAGTTTGCAACTTGATAATGCTCAGGGAGACGTGTTCAGTATTGCTTTTCTGTTGTTTGAATTTAGAAATTACAAAGCTGCTTCTGTGTATCTGCTCCAAGATTTAGTGTGTAAATTTCCAGGAAGAACATTTGAATATCAAAGCACATTCACATTAAATAATTCAGCTAATTAAAAGCACATCAGATCATTTTCCAGCATCTAGCCCTTTGACAAACTTTGCTTGTTTATTATAATTGCCATCAAAGGGCTTCTTTAAGTACAAGATGAGTGGGGAGAATATGGCCTTAGAATTGTGTGCCTATTAATTTTTATGATATTAAGAAAGTGGATAAGGCAAAAAGACTAAGTATAGAAATAAAGACATTTTATGAACGATAAAAGAAGACAGCTTCTTCACTATAGAAATGATTTTAATAGGAACATAAAAAGCCAAAGGGGGAAAGAAACTCTCCACGGACCATCTTTTGGAGCTGTTCGTGTGTTGAAGATAGGGCTGAAGAAGTGTCAGGAGAAAGGATGGAGTATGAATGAGATACTGAAGAATAACACAGCCTGGGAACTGCTTCAATAGTAACGAAGCACAATATGAGAAATGAAATCTTAAGTCAAGGGAATTTATGAGCTAGAACAGTGATAGGGCAAAATTATTGTATTTTACAAATTGGTGGACCTAGGTGGATTTTATGGTTTTGTATTTTTAAGTTGTTAATTCTCATGAAATTCCAGCAACAGTATCAGAGTTTGTGCAGAATGGCCCACTAACTCAATCAAACCCAACCCTTATTTTCTTTCCAGAAACCTAATCTGAACTCTACCCGTCAATTCAATTATTCAGGCATTTAAAATCTAAAATTTCATTCATTTTTCACAAAAAATAAAATTAAATGTGTAATTGATTGTATCATACTCCATAATACTTAAATTGTATTGGTGCCCTAATAATTCAGATGATTTTAGATTTTATTTTAGTATTTAAGATAAGCTTATTTCTTAGGATTACATAACCATTTTTTAAACAAGTACAATAAATTTTTTTGGCCTAATGCAAGTATAAAACTTGAGTCAGTTACTGATTGTAGTCCTAACTGAAGAACACTTTTAATATTTAAATGTCTTGAAATTTGCTACATTAAAACAACTTGTTAAATGATTCTAATAATTATTTTTCTCTTAATCCTTTCTGTAAATTTCCTTTGCTATTAATGGTGAAAGGCAAAGAAGGAGGAAGCAACAAAGGTCTCAGGAGAAATATGACAAGAAAACCTAAACTGAACGAATATTCTTGATGAGAAAATACTGGGAAATTCTTAGACTCATTCATATTTTCTTAAAAAAATTTATCAGTGAAATACTTTTATAGTGGTGATTATCATTTTAAGCTGAACCATTTCATTGATGCATCAAATCACGAATGCAGCCTTCAAGGGCTTAAGTCCATTAAAACAAAGTAAACAGGTGTAAATGGTGGCAATCATTAGTTTTCATTAAAGCATCTCTATAGACTGTGAGGAATTGTATGTACAAGTAACTACTTTAAAGAGTTTTGTCCAAAATACCACAAGATATTTGTTTTTTGGATAGTGCATTAAATGTATCTTCTATCTGTTATTCCTCAACTAGCATGTAAAAATTAGCAAACAGACACACATGAGGCTTCCTAAACTGTAGGAAAAAAATAACTAGTAAAGGCACTTATACAAGAAAAATATTTAAATAAATGTTTCTTAATACTTCTTCTTGTCCATACTGTATTTTTATATACACGGACGTAATGTGGATATCCTGAGATTGTTTTCAGGAAGAGCAGTCAGTTTCAGAGTATGTTATTGCAGCTTTTCTAGTACTGATGAGGGATGAGGGAACATGGAAAGAACCAATCTTTCTCGGCACGTGCAGATGGCCAACCTTCACAGTAGCAGTGTATATAACCATTATTTATTCACACTGGGAAAGTTAGTTTTATTCTGGCAGTTCCATACACTAACAGAAAGAAGATATGCTTTGGGCTTATTTCTTTCCCTGATGTTTATCAAAACAGAAAGAATGAACGAACTAACAAAAAACCCCAGCAACCACAATTAATTGACATAAACTGGCATATTCTACTGAAATATACTTAGAGATGGTTATGAAGAAACCAAGAATCCATAGGATTACATAAAAAGGAACTGTCTTAGAAGTCAGCTTCTTCTGGCTCAAGTTATCAAAACCAGTGATTCTTTTGATATCCCCTGTCAACAGGGGAAGAAATGGAAGTCAAACCATTAAACACTGAATTAGAGAAAAAAAACTATATGCTTATTAGTCTTTCCAGGAGTGAGGGAGGAGATACAGATTTCTTCTAGGGTGAGTGAAAAGTAAACTTTAAGTAAACTGAGCATTATTTTGAGTGATTTTTCATTTTCATGACAAAATAGTGACACACACACACACACCAAACTGTATTTTGTTCCAACTTTCTTTTTCTGCCATGTAATCAGATCTCACATAACAATGCTCTGGTCAAGATCAAACCACAGACATAACAGTAGTAGCATCAGACTGTTTTGATTAATGACATAGTATCTAAATTCGTATAGTAAATTGCCATGTTTGCAGGTGAGGAAACCTCTCAGCAACACATCTCACTTGTTTCGCCATTCTTTTTTGTTTTTTGTTTTTTAAACAATTTGTAACTAAAACTTTAATCCCAAGGATTCTCACAAACATATTACAAATAACAGCATAAAAAAAACAAAAAAACAAAAAAACAAAAAAAAAAACTTGCACAGTAACTGAAAAGTTCAGCTCTATAATGTACCCTTAAACTGATAGGACACTGGTATCTTAGTTTTGCATTTCCAAATAAAGACATTACAACAGCTCTGCATCCACACATAGCAACTAGAAAGAAACAACCGCTTTGCAAACCTTCAGAGTGTGGTTCCTACCCTATTATCTGTTGGCTTGTGCTCATAGCAGCTCTTAAATACCACTTACCATTCCACCCACTGTGCCACACTGTCTCAGCTACTACAGTTTTATTCAGTTCCCGCCAGTTGCTTTATATCATTAGTTCATCACACTTAAAACTGGGCAGGATCTAGGTTTATTTCACTCTATGAAAAACGAAAATTCAAAGAAAATTCAATCTTTCTTAAGGGAACATTGTAAAGTAACAATTCTTGATATCACAGGCCTCATAGAATCCATTTGAAACCATAGAAAATTACATTGTTTGTGTGTCACTATTCCAAGAGACAAAACACATTTGAACAGCTAAAGCATCTTTAAAATGCACCAAGCTTATGAAGTCTCAAACAAAACTTTAATCTCCTGTACATACTACAGTCAGATGAAGTTATTTCCTGTATGCCACTTTTACAAACTGGTCTTCTGCTTCCTTTTATTTGACCTGGATCGGCTACGAGACCTAGAGAAGGATCGAGATGGCTGTGAATTCTTTCAAGAGACAGAGATCTTTCTCTTCTCCCATCTCTAGAAAATGACCTGCTTTGGCTTCGGGAAAAACTTCTCCTTGGGGATTTGCGCTGAAGTGGAGGATTTCTCCTGCAGTAATCATCTCAAGGATGACAACCCCAAGAGGGAGGCAGGCCACGATTCTGACTTCTCTTTTCACTGTTCGACAGTTCTATTCTTAGCATCAGCAGCATCTCTGGGAATCCTCAAATTCCACGAAAGCAAAGCCAGGAGGATTTCTAGCAACCCACACACTTCGGAGTGGTTCATAATAGCCAAGAGCCCGTTCTAATTCAGACTTGGTCCCAGTTTTTCCAAGATTACCCACATAAACCTTACAGTCCAAGGGACAGGAATCATGATGTCTTTCGAGATCCTGGGTTCAAAAGACCCAAGCTCAAATCCAAAAGCTCCGAGAGGTCCACCCGCTTCCCTTTGGCTCTGCTCCCACAGATACCCTTGGTCCCACGGTGTCCACGAAATGGACTGTTTTACCATTGGGTGGATTGCTCTTCTGTTTCTACTGGCCAGAAACAGTTTACTTTTTCACTATAACTTATGGGATAAATCTAAGAAATACAGTAGAGAGAAAAGCAGGAGGAATGTTTGAGTAAAGTGTATAAGACAAGAGAGGAAAGCACAAAAATAATCATATTCCTAGTTATATATACATATAGGAAAGTGTCTAGAAAGACAAACATAATCCAACTATTAATATTCAAACTGAAACTGTTGTGACTTATGTATGTGAATGTATCTTTTAATATATTTACAATGCTTACTTAATGTGTTTACTATCGATGAAGTATCACATTTGTTTTTAAAATTTTTTGACCCAATCTTTTTCTAAAAAAAAAAAAAAAAATGCAATCAGAGTCTTTCTGAAATAATTAAAGCAATCACACATCAATTATAGAAGATAAAAACAAGTACCTCTTCATAGCAAAGTTAACTATTGAGCCAGGCCATGTAAAATGGATTTTTTAAGGTAAGGAATGTTCTTTTCATTTATGTAGAATGGAATGCCTTTGCAAACAGAGTTGTATGACCAATTTAACATTCAGAGGACAGGGAGGAAATGATGACTGTTATGTAATTACTTTACAGTAGTGATAGTGATTTTTTAAACAAGACTCTGGCAGCCTATGAAATAAAGTAAGAAAAAGCAATGTATAGGATCTAATGAAATGTAAAAAGGGCTTCTATATAACAAAAACAACAAAACTTAATCAAATAAAGTAACAACCCATAGAAGGGGAAAATGCCAGATATACATCTGATAAAGCATTAGTAGCTTAAAAACTAGACTGGATGAGAACAAGATTCTTATTTTAGAATGGGGCATAGAACTGAACAGAAAGTTTTCCAAAGAATTACAAATGTCAAGGAAATATTTTTTAAAAGAGCTAACATCAACAGCCACCTTAAAAGGCTGATTAAAATAACTACAAGATCTTATATCACTCTATTCAGAATGCTGAGAATTAAGATTATAGACCAAACCAAATGCTGGACTGGATGGGCAAAATGGGGGGACTCTCCATATGCTGCTACTGAAATTCATCAAACCAGAGAAGGCCTTTGAAGCCAAAGAACTATGATAAATTTTTCAGAGGAAGGTTATAAAACAAACAGATTTGAAATAAAGATCCGGGACATTACAAAATTTAGAGACTAACAGATGTAAAAATAAAAATGAATGACAAGGGGTATCCATCGGGGCATCAGGAAAAGACAAGTGTGTAAAGGCCTGGAGAGTGCATGATAGCAGGCTTCATTGTGTGGAGATCAGACATGCATCTACTAGTGTACACTGTTGTTGAAAGCTCAACAGAATGAGAGTATATTTGGTTTTTAAATTATGTTTTAAGTTAGCATGCAAAGTAATGAGCTTTATCACAAGATTTTCGCACATTGAGTCATTATGCTTTGCTCTGGTTCATCACCTTCAGCACTCTCATCTTCTGTCTTCTCCGTTGCCTTTTACCTTTCTAGGAAGATCGTGTTTAAAAAAAAAAAGTATCCCAGACTCAAAAAAATCATGGGTAAAAGAAAGAATTCAGCATATTTTCTCTCTATGCAAAACATAGACTTAATAGTGTGTGTTGTGTGTGTGTTTTGTGTGGTGTGTTTGTGTGTGTGTGTGTTTGTGTGTGTGTGTGTGTGTGTTTGTGTGTGTGTGTGTCTGTGTGTGTGTGAGAGACTAATGTTACTTTTCTGGGGTTTAGATTGATATGATACAAAGAAAACCATGTGATTTACTCAAATTAATGAGTTTGTTAGGTTTTGATGTGAAAACTCTCATCATTTGCTGTTCACACTCTGAGGTACTCATTTTAAAGATGAAGAATTTGAGAGTGAAATTAGGTGAATGATTGCTTGAAATGGCAATGGTTATGGACTCACAAGTTGTGACTGCGAGTGTATTCTCTCCATACTACACCATTAAGACATTCTTAAGAATATGTTTTAGAAATGTCTGACCCTAACAAGGGACACTTTACAGATGACAGGGTAAGAAATCTGTCAATAAAGGGTGCCTATAACTTGGATGAGGGAAGAAACACTACAGTGTAGTTAGTAAGGCTGGGCTTCAACCTCTGAGATGAGTTTCTCTGTCTTTTATTTAATGTATATAAAAACCTACACGTTTATTATATAATGCTATCTTATTTGTTCGTTTTCCTCATGCAACTGCTAATCATCTCCCTAAAGATATTTTATTTTGTTAATTTCAAATGATGCAAAATATGCATACCCATATTGTGTTTGAATAGCCTAAATGTAGCATTCATAATTTACCAGTCTCAATTCATCTAAAACTAGTGTAAAAATATGATCACTTTTTTTCAAAAGATACTTAAATTTTATGTTGCCTGTGAGTTTCATAGTAGTAAGCTAAAAGATTTCTTATAGATTAAACAAAAATTTAGACACACCTTCCCTGGTAATTATAGTTATGCTGAAGGATTTCATCGACACAAATCCCACGGATGTCTCTTTAGGGATCTTACACACAGATGAAAGGACCGGTTGAATTGCACTATCCTTACAAACAATAAAGCAGATTAACGAAAAATTAAAATCATACAACTGAAAAATTGGACAGTGGGCCATAGAACCTATTATCAATAAATCAGCCTTGTCCTGTATTTATATCATTGACCCAATGTTTGTGTCTGACTGAGACTGGGTGTAAGAGAGTTAAGACGAAAATGGACATGCTATATAGTAGGTATTTTCTAACTACAAACTGTCTTAGTAGTTACAGTAGTTATGCAAATGGAAATTATAAGCTCTTTCAATTCAGAAAGTGTGTCTAGAGACCAGTGTGGTACTTCTGATTGCATATCCCAAGGCCATGCATACGTTATACCATATCAAAATTATTCAGATCTCAGTGTCAGAGGATATTTTGTGTGTATCGGCCCTAAAAAATGCTGAGACTGGTGAAATTCTTTCTGTGGAATTTCTAATTCTGATATTCACTCATTAAATCTATAAATTTTCAAAATGGAAGAAGCTGTATCTTCTCACATCTATGTAGTTCTTAACACTGCAAAAAATAGTTTGACCAACATATGCTGCTAATAGTGAGATAATCCAATGTGTATTAACATAACTATTCTTTCTATTTGCACATATGGATCAACCTTTCTGCAGGCTCATTTTCACATTCCAGCAGACTCCACTTGTCACTGGAAATAACCCATTGACAGAAAGTGGGATGGCTGTTTCTTTGTGTGGACAGATGGAGGGCCCCATCCAGACAACTGTACAAACACGCAGCAGTAATATAAAATAGACTCTTAACACTGTACAGTAACATGGAAAGCAGTATATTTTGTGAAGTGATGATGGAAAAAGAAGTCCAAGAGCTGAAGTATTTATGTATTGGGAGAGAACAATAATGTAGTGGTGTAGGTGTAGAGCTTTTCTCTATGGTTTGATTAGTCATTAGTTGATGATAAGTAGAATGAGATGCTAGGGGTTTTGAGGGAAGAAGAATAGATTGTACAGTCACCTGGTAAAGGTCACATCTGAAATAATACTCAGAATGAACCTACAATATCTTAACAACAAAAAGAGAAAAACCAATTTGTACAAAACAGAGTGAGAACTAGGCACAGTCCATAGATTCATACTTAGCACGTCCAGCAATCTACAATAGAGAGTAAGGATGGCTACATTTCAAAAATAAAATGGGTAAAACCAGCAAAATTGGAAATCCTGATGCTGATCCAGTCCTTTTGACCTCGTCTTTCCACAAAAACAACAGAGTCCACTAAACCCCATCATTTAGAACTAAATCCAGGAAGGAAGGAAAAAACACAGATTATAACAAATGACACAAAAGAGTAAAGGTATCTATCTTCTCCTCATTGTATCACACTCTGTTGAAAGGCATAATCAACTTTTCTAATATTCAGAGTGCTGGTAATGAATATAGATAGGTAACCAAGTATTCTTTAATATGAGCACTCACTATCAAATGTATTTATAATAGAGCTGTGTGTAGGGATACCACAATATAATGAGGGAAAAAAACAACAACTTTCAGCAAGTTCACTGTTCCAAGTATGATATATAGACTACAATTCACACTTTTCTTCCATATCATGATTGTTTATTTCCAAAGACTCATCTCATCTCCCTAGCTCTATTTCATATTATATTAAAATCTCATGGTCCTTGGTCAGACCATAGAGCAAATTTCCATAAGGTAAGAAAGTTTCATATAATGTTAAAAATGGATGTCAAGGAAAAATAATGTGCCCTTGAATGCTATGTATTCTATAGCTAGAACTCAGTGCAGAGTATCTCCATGAATAGTCATCACTACTAAAATGGGACAGGCCTGTGATAGATGAAATGATGACATGGAAGGACTGTACACACTCTAATTTCTGGACATCATTAATGTCACTTTATTCGGGAAAAATTAAGAATCTCAAAATGGGACTATTACAAAGTACTTCAGTAAACCTAATTCCAAATGAGAAAATAATGATGTATAGTCCTTAGAGACAAGAGTTAAAAGAGAGAAACAGAAAAAATGAATGGGAATACAAAGGCAGAGATAAGGATAATGTGGCCCCAAGCCACAAAAGAAACAATGAGAACCATCACAGCTGAAAAATACAGGAAGGATTCTCAGTGGACTATAGAGGAAACAATATGATTGGCTGCGTCTTGTATGTCTGGCCTGTAAAGTCATACTCACTAGTACATAAAGTACTTTGAAGCCCCTGTACTTTGTTTGAAATACAAAACAAGTTTTTAAATTAGAAACTGATTTTTTTTCCTAGTGAAAGATCATTAGAAACATTCTTATCTTCCTTAGTTTGTTTTAAATAAAAAGGCACTATAATTTAACAAAACTGAAGTCAAATATGTACAATACCCTCAATGTAGGGAAAGATAACAAAGGAGACTTTAAGTTTTGTGTGAAAAGATTTTCTGGCTTCCTACCCCTCAAAAGATCAACAACGAAACATTTGATGGTCTTATACTACCCTATTGTTAAGTTTAGTGGCATATCCATATAGAAAATCTTTTTAGACCTATGCTAATTCAAAAGTTACTTCAAATCCAGATCTCCAATCAACATTAACTTTCTGATTCAATCCATGCTATAATACAATCGATTTGGATCCAGAAAGTAATTAATATTTTTCACGGTAATAGATCTACCTCTTGATAGAAAGTCCAATTAACATAAAAGGTATTATAGTAAAAGTATACCTGATATTATTATTGATAAATTGAGAATGTTTCAAGTTACTTTAGCACATGAAAATAAATAGCATTAGGCACACTTATCATCCTATAGAGTAGTTATGTGCTTTACATTCATACTAGAAATTTGTCAAAACTAAATAAGTTAGGGCATACTTCTGTAGATTAGTTTCCATTCCTACCACTAGATTCAGTTTGAATATGCAAAACCTATACAAAAATGGATATTAGTGTATATAGGCCTGTAAACATAGTTTTCCTACAGAGACATGAGAGGTAGGAAAAGGAGAACACTTGGAAGTGCATGGGGCAGATACCCTGTCATGCACAGCATTAAAATAGCATAGTCCATGTCCCAAATAAACTAAAAGATAAGAACCAACTCCTAAGATCATCCTAGGGCTTCCAGATATGTGCTATGATGTGAACATAACCTCAAGTTCATACAAATGCACACACGTACACATATATGTATACCAATGTACACATAGACAAATTTAAAAATCAATAAAATGCTTAATACTGTGTTATCAGTTATGGTAGTTTGAATATCCTTGGCTCAGAGAGTGACACTATTAGGAGGTGTGGCCTCTTAGAGTAGAAGAGATCTTTTTGAAGGAAGTGTGTCACTAGGACATGGGCTTTAAGACCATCTTTCTACCTGCCTGGAAGCCAGTCTTTTCCTAGCTGCCTTCATAACAAGATGTAGAACTCTCAGCTCCTCCGGCCCCATATCTGCCTGGATGCTGCCATGCTCCTGCCTTGATGATAATGGACTGAACCTCTGAACCTGTAAGCCAGCCCCAATTAAATGTTTCCTTTATAAGAGTTGCCTTGGTCATGGTGTCTGTTCAGAGCAATGAAACCCTAACGAAGACATCAAGAAAAATGTTTTTTTTAATTTATATTAAAAATGCTATTCTAGTTAATCACAAATCTTCTAAATTAATAACTCAGTTTCTTTCAAGTAGACAGATGACATAATTTTCATGATCTTGTGAATTGTGATTTTTTTCATAGTATAAGGAATGAATCTTGCAAGTCTTTTTTAAAAAATGGTATTCTAGTATTTAGTCTAACTAAATATGATTGTAACATTAACATAATGTGTTTATGTAGTTTCCAACATGATTTTGAAATAGTGCAAATTACTGTCTATGCATAAAATCATGATACTATAATGCCTGAAGAACAGTACTATATGGTAAGAATTTTACCATTTTCCATGGTCCTCTATAGTGTAGTAGTGTTCAGTTTTAAAACATCTATTATTATAGAGTATTTGTACTTATGGAAAGAATAGTTCTGAAGACATTTTTCATTTAATGGAAGAAACTATCTATAATATTGGTAAATAAAATTGAATTTTACTTTACAGAATAGAAATGAACAAAATACATGTTTAATGATATAAATAAGAGTTTAGTAATTTCTTTAAAGAATAACTCATGCAGAGTGTCTCAATATGTGATGTATTTTCCAAGACTCTCTAAGTAAATTTGTATTAATAAAAATATGTATAGTAGT
Organism: Uromys caudimaculatus; assembly: GCA_028551405.1. Classification (NCBI taxonomy): domain Eukaryota; kingdom Metazoa; phylum Chordata; class Mammalia; order Rodentia; family Muridae; genus Uromys; species Uromys caudimaculatus. The sequence goes on along the minus strand of CM052705.1, from coordinate 95,212,460 downwards.
AAATGATCAGTATTTTGTAATACATGTACTTATTTTATTATGTTTGTATTATTGTATGTTAAATATAGAAAATTGGATCTATTTTTATATATTTTACATTTCTGATGATGTTCTATTTACTCAAAACTCTTCTGAATAGAAAGATGACAACTACTCTAAACCTACAGGGCAATAAAGAAAGTCATATACAAGCAGATGAAAATATTAGAAATACAGAAATATGGAAATAAGACTGTAGTCTATGCATATTTGAAATTATTTTCTTTTTTGGTTTGAAATATATATTAAGGCACAATAATATGGAATAAAGCTATTTTAATAAATTTGAAATTAAAATGTTAATACAGGAGCACAGGAAGAAAAAAAAGAGCTTTGGAATCCTAAACCCGCAATATCTCAAAGGAATTCTTATTTCTTTATTGAAAATAGGTCCTTTTTACATACATTATAAGCTAATTTTAGATTCCCCTCTGTCCACCTCCCCTTCCCTATATTTCAACTCCTGCATTTCATTAAAAAGAACAGAGTTCTAAGAGATAACAACCAAACATTACAAAATAAAATACAGTAAAATGAAGCCAAAACTATTATATTGTAATTGGACAAAGCAACTCAATAGAGGAAAAGAGTCCCAAGAGCTAGCTAAGAGTCTCAGACGTTTCTACAATCAAGAGTTCCATAAAAATCCTATGCTAATATCTATTATACGTAAGCAGAGGACCTAGTGCGGACCCACATAGGCTCTGTGCTTCCTGCTCCATTCCCTGTAGACTCATGTGCACCTTTAGTTGGTCTTGTTCTATTCATGTCCTCCATCTGCTCTGAATCTTATTATCTTTTTACCCCCCTTTTCTGTGGAATTCGATGAGCTTTGATGGAAAGGATTTGATGGAGACTTCGAATTTAGACCCTCTCTTCACAAAATGTTTGACTGTGCATCTCAGCATCTGTTCCCATCTGCTACATGAGGAAGCCTCTTTGATGGTGGCATATCTATGAGAACACTGTAAGGAATCAGTTTATTGATACTTATTTTTTAGAGATGTGTTTGGTTTTACGATAGATCTCTGGGCTACCTAGTCTCTCGCTCTTGGTTAACCAAACAATATTGGATGTGAATTTCTCCTCCTGGAACGGCGCTTAATTCACATCAGACGTTTGCCACCATAGCCCTAGCATATCTTGCAGGCAGGACAAATTGTAGGATAATTTGTGGGTTTTTTTTTTTTTTGTTTGTTTTTTTTTTTTTTTGGTTGGGTTGGTGTATGCATTTCTATTTCAATAGCGTTTAGAGTATCTTTCTATACTAAATACACTAGTACATAGGGTTGAGGGCTGCATGTAGGTATCAGCTTGATGGCTACATATCCTATGAACTGTGTGTGTGTGTGTATTGTCCTCAGCAATAGAACCCTGCTGTCAATATGCAGAGAGCAACCGTTGGTCTTAACAACAGCCTAGGCTTGCTTGATGATTTCCATTGAGCCTTCTGGAACAACTCAATGAAATGCAACATAGTCCTACTACCGGAAGTGCCATCTGGTAACAAGAGATGGATAGATGAGACTCCATATTCTCCATTACCAGGAGTCCTCAGTAGAATCATCTTCAAGGATTCCAGGAAGTTTCCACTGTAGTAGGTTTATACACCACACCTAAATGCCAGTTATAACAACCATGCCCTGCACTGTCTTCCCCAACACACACAACCTGAGGGCCCCCAACCCCATCCAAAGTTGGTCCCTAAAATCTATTCTATTTTCTCTTCCCAAGAAGATCCCTGCATCTCCTCTAGCATTCCTCATTACCCAGTTCTCTGGGACTACTGGTTCTAGCTTGGTTATTATTTGTTTAATAGAAAATATTCCCTGTAGTGGTTTGAATGAAAATGTCCCCTCTAGGCTCATAAGCAGGTGTGGCCTTGTTTGATTAAATGTGCTCTTGTTGGAGGAAGTGTATCATGGGAATGGGCTTGGAGGTTTCAGATGCTGAAGCCAGGCCCAGTGTCACTTCTGCCATAAAGATAATGGAGTGAATCTCTGAGCCTGTAAAAAAGTCCAAAGAACTGTATTACCAGAATGCAAAATTAGAAAGACTGAGAGCATCTCAGCACCTTCTGTAGGGCTTGATTTACAGATACACATTGTTTAAATTTGCTTGAATCATGGAATGTTTTATTTTCTCCCTCTATGGTGATTGAAAGTTTTCCTGGTTATAGTAAGTAGTTTGGACTGGCATCTTAGAGTATGCGACCAACTGTCCAGATCTGTCTGGATATTAGAGGCTCCACTGAGAGGTAAAATGTAATTCTAATAGGTGTGCTGTTATAATGTTACACAGTCTTTTTTACTGGCAGCTTTTAATATTTTCTTTGCTTTGTATGTTTATTCTTTTGAGTAGGAGGGAGTGTTCTCTATGCTTCTGTAGCTTTATAGGCATTTCCTTTTTAGGTTACAAAAATATTCTTCTATGATTTTGATGAAAACATTTTCTGGGCTTTTGTGCACTGTGATTCTTTCCTTCTTTTATTCTTATTATTGTTAGCTTTGGTGTTTTCATAGTGTCCTAGATTTCCTGGATGTTTTTTTGTCATGTTTTTTTTTTTTTTTTTTTTGAGATTTATCATGTTTCTTCTATTGTGTTTTCAATGCCTGAGATTGTACCTTCCAACTCTTCTATTCTGTTGGTGATACTTGTGTCTGTATTTCCTGTTCTCTTACCTAGACTTTTTTTTCCAGAATATCCTGTTTGAGTTTTCTTTGTTGATTATATTTCCAATTTCTGGTCTTGAACACTATTATTTATTGTTTACACTGTTTGTGTTTTCCTGGTTTTCTTTAAGGAATTCATTCTTTTACTGTTTTAGGAACTCGATCATATTCATAAAGACTGTTTTAAGATCTTTTCCTCATGCATTGCCTATGTAGGAATATTAGGGCCCACTGTGGTAGGAAGGTTGGGCTCTAGTGGAAATATATTATCCTGGCGGTTGTTGATTGTGTTTTTATACTCCAGTCTATATATCTGTGTTTGGGATGATTACAAATCTGGGTGCTAATATCTGGATTTGTCTGTTTTGGTGTGCAGTTTTTTCCTTGATTTCTATTTTTATCTAGATTTTCTAGGAATGTGTTAGCTGTGGGTTAACTGTATTCCTGGAATGTTCATCTGGTGTGTTCACAGGGAATGCTTGCTGGGGTTGGAAGATGAGCAAGTGAGTAGGGGCAAGGAAAGTTTGAGAATGTCTCTGTGATTCATGAGATAAGGGTCAGGGAGGAAAGAGAGACAACAGCTTGATTCCATCCACAGAGCTAGAGATGAGATTGGGGAATTGGCTTTCAAGAGCAGGAGGAAAAGTGAATCTGCCTTCAACTCACTTGTAGGAAAGGTGAGTCTACCTTCAACTCACTTCTTGCCCTAGGAGGAGAGGCGTGGCCCTTGGGGTAGGACATGGTATCTGCTAGGGTTGCAGGACTAGAACAAAGCAATAGTGGTGGGAAGGAAATTTGGAGAGGACTGTATGGGATTCCCAGGGAGTGTGGGAGGAGGGAGGGAAGGCAGCAGCTGGTGCTCTGTTGCAGCACTACGGATGAGAATGAGAGACTAGATTTGAAGGAACAAAGAGATGACAAAGTCTGCAGGTAACCTAACTGATTTTCTGGTGGGCATAGCCTGTGGTTTAGCAGGGGATGCCTCCTGGATTTGGGGGTTAGAATATAGGAAGAAGGAGGAGAAGGAAAGTTAGAAAGAGATGGTCTGTAGGATCCATAGGAGATAGAAGCAGTGGGGGAGGAAGATGTAGCTGGTATTCTGCTGCAATACTAGGGACAAGATGGAGGCATTGGGCCTGCACAGCTTTGATATTCTTAAAGGACAAATTTGTTAATAAAATATGGAAATGAATTATACATTCTTTCCAAAAATGAAAATCTGAATAAAGTAAAATGGAAAACAGAATTATACAGACATAATTCAGGAGTATCTTATCCTAAGGAAAAGCAAATCAGCTCGTTCTAGTTAATTGCATGCACATTGTCAGATTTTATTTTTGTTTCTTAATTAATATACAGTGGAGTGGGTCTTATGACATCTTACACATGCCAGGAACTTCTGATATCAGGATATGAAGACTTTAGCCTCTGCCCTGTTCCTTTCAAACCAGTCTCTTATTTATTCTTTCAGTTTCTTTGTTTACATTATCTAAAAGTACATGAATTAGGGAAATAAGTATTTTGGAAAAATTTACAAGACTCTAACATTTTTGTCTTTTTAGTATAAATGAATTTTGTACAATATGAACAAGACACTGATTATTGACTTATCATTTTGAAAAACAATAAAAATATCGAATAAAGAAGTGATAGTAAATTTGAACATTAAAATAGAATAGAGAATTGAAAATCATAATTGAACTCAGTAGCGTGGTCAATATTAAGTCGTGATATGTGACTATGAAATGGAAATATGTGGCCGGGCAGTGGTGGCTCATGCCTTTAATCCCAGCACTTGGGAGGCAGAGGCAGGTGGATTTCTGAGTTCGAGGCCAGCCTGATCTACAGAGTGAGTTCCAGGACAGCCAGGGCTACACAGAGAAACCCTGTCTCAAAAAAAAAAAAAAAAAAAAAAAGAGAAAAAGAAAAGAAAAGAAATGGAAATGTGTTATAGAACACATTAAACAGAATTGTACTCATTATTCAATGTGAATAGAGAGATGTGGGGAGTGAATTATAGGTAAGATACTCGTATTTGTCTCTCATTCCATTTGGGACTCTCAGTGTAGAGTTTCTTGCCATGACTATTATATAAGCATGCATGATCTATTCTGCCATCCTCTGCTTAACCCAAAAATAATGGATGATGCCTTGATTTTGGTTTATTTGTTTGTCTGTTTTTGTTTTATTTTGAATAGATGTCAGTCCATCATTATGATTCCCAAACACTTAGAATCGATGTTTAACTATATTATCTATCCTGTCTCCTGACTCATTTCAAGTTTTAATTTTCTTTACTGGAAAACCAGAATTCTGATGTCCCAAAAGTCTAATTACTTTATCTGCTCACTCTCCTTTCTTCATATAAATTTTTCACATTGAGTTTTGCTTAACTTGAGTTACAGTTTTCTTTGCTCTTAGCCCCATTAAATTATATTGGCATCTCTGAGTTCTTTGAAGAAATAGACCACAGTGTTGTGTAGCCATACTATATTCCTACTATCGACTACAGTCTCAAGATGCTGCTACTATTAATAGATAGTTGTTGGTCTTAAAGAATCACCCTTGTGAATATTTTTGCAAAAACAATTTTTTAAATTAATCACATATGATTGTGAAAAATATACACAATCATCCTTAAGTTGTTTGGGAGTGAAAATGTTATTTTTATTGATTTTTTAGAAAAGAAACATTAAAACTTTGTAAGTATCAATAGGTGAGTATTGATAATATAGTTGCTGGTGAGCCATCTTAAGCAATACGACACAAAGTTTGATAGAATCTCATAGGAAGATTGAGGTCTAGTGCGTGCTTGCTGACACATTCATGGGTAAGCAAGTTAGATAATTATGAAGTTAAATTCATAAGATGACGTAATTTTGTATCTTTCTCAAGTTTTCATTTGTTTTGCTTAGTTTATGATAAGAGAGATCATTCGGTTGTATTTAAACTGTGCCTTGTTAATGATGGGAACACCATATCTTTCTCTTCTATAGTCTCTTATAGTCTCTAGAACTGCTTATTCCTATGCAGTCTTCCACTTAGTGACAAAAGTATTGATGGAGCCCACACTATGGACATATTCATTTTCATTTGAGTGCTTGGATAATTTTAGTTAGGAACTACCTAACACATATGCATTTATTCATTGATCATCAATGAAGTCATGTATTGCTCTAGTTTCTTAATGAAGCATTGCCATTGCTGGCTAGCATTATACCCTCTCATTCATTCGCTTGTATTTATTTAGAATCATTCTTGTGCATTGCTTTCCCCTAGATACAACAATTTTTATTGTGTAGTACCCTTTGTTTTATTAATTTGCATCCTGAAAGAATACCCATGTATGAATTTATATAGTGCTATGTTTTCTACACATCGGTTAGTCTTAAAACATTCGGCATTATAATATTCCTATGATGCTGAATGAGCATTCTCTATGTTCCTTCTAACACTATGTAGTGTTCTACTGGGAATACATTCATCAAACATGATTTTGTGAGTGATGAATTGTCTGGGTAACCTGCAAAACTTGGCTTGAGAAAAGGCACTGCCATGCATATCTATGTATTCATATGCACTGATCTAAACATTTTTCTAGAATAAATTTCAAAGAGGTAGCTTTCAGAACTGTATGCTCAGTATGTCTCTAGAGCAATACTCAGAATCTTCTGCTTACTAATCTTTGCCCAGCTGCTATACACAGAAGATATATGTTTAGATGTTTTTCATTTTCTTTATTTAAATGAGCATTTATTCAAGTTAATCCACCATAATACCCATTTGTAATTAGTCTTCCTAAACCTTGGTAGATTAAATTAGATTGCTGTAATAAAACATCTCACTATGAATATATCATAAGTGGTAAAAGATTGTTTACTCAAGTTCCTGTGCCTCAGGATACTTCTTTACTTGTCAGAAGGACGAGGAAGCTCCCTTGAGACCCATTTATATATAGAAATTCCACTAATGAGAGATGCTCCAACATGACCTAACCACTTAGGAAAAGTGTCACCTGTTTATATACTGTTCTTGATGTTTAAGTTTCAAAGAACGTGTTTTGATCCATTCAGATTATCAAGTTGGCCATTTGACTTTTCCCAACTATAATAAACTTATCAGTTTATTGCTCTATTTTCTATTTGCACACTTGTTTAGTTCTTTTTGGCAAACTAACAATTTTCAGATTTTGTTAATAACTGAATATATAAACATTGTCAGTTTCAAATTTGACTTTATAAACACAAACCTATCTATCTATCTTTCTTTCTTGGTTTCTTTCTTTCTTGGTTTCTTTCTTTCTTGGTTTCTTTCTTTCTTGGTTTCTTTCTTTCTTGGTTTCTTTCTTTCTTTCTTTCCTTTCTTTCTTTCTTTCTTTCTTTCTTTCTTTCTTTCTTTCTTTCTTTCTTTCTTTCTTTCTTTCTTTCTTGGTTTCTTTCTTTCTTCATGATAAAAGTATGTTAAATTGGGTTAGTGTGATGGTTTGAGAGGAAAGGATTCCTGTAGGCTCATAGGGAGTGACACTATTAGGAAGTGTGCTCTTGTTTTAAGAAGTGTATCACTGAGGATGGGCTTTGAGGTTTCAAATGCTCAAGCAAGACCCACTGTCACTCTCTCTTCCTGCTGCCTGTTGATCCAGATGTAGAACTCTCAGTAACCTCTCCAGCACCATGTCTGCCTGTGCACTGTCATGCTTCCCACCTCTATGATGGAATAAACCTCTGACTTATAATCCACCCTCATTAAATACTTTTCTTTATAAGAGTTTTTGTATTCATGGTGTCTCTTCACGACAATAGTAACCTTAAGACAGGTACACTAGTCGGGTGGTGGTGGCATACGCCTTTAATTCCAGCAATTGGGAGGCAGAGGCAGGCAGATTTCTGAGTTTGAGGCCAGCCTGGTCTACAGAGTGAGTTCCAGGACAGCCAGGGCTACACAGAGAAACCCTGTCTCAAAAGAAGAAGAAGAAGAAGAAGAAGAAGAAGAAGAAGAAGAAGAAGAAGAAGAAGAAGAAGAAGAAGAAGAAGAAGAAGAAGAAGAAGAAGAAGAAGAAGAGGAAGAAGAAGACAGGTACATAATTGACTTACTGAATTATTTAATTTATTATTGATATACTTGCAATTTAATTTAAAAGGTATTTTTGGCTTTAGTACCATTTGTAGGAGTATATTTCACGTTTCTATGCTCATAGATAAGACTTTAGTTTAATTCATCCTGAATTCAACTGCTTTTCTAATGCTACTTGCTGATTAAATATGCCTTACTTGTTTGCAGTGCCACCTAAACTGTGGAGTATTACTTCTACAAACATGAAACTTCTCCTGTAATATCTATCCTATTTCAGTTGTTTATTCAACTCTTACAGCTTTAAGATATTTTTTGCTAACGTGAATGAGCAAGTATTTTAGCGGGAGTATTAACCTTTGCTCCTTTGCAAAGTTCTCTATCCAATTACAAAGAATGTTCTGCCACTAATGACCCTATCCACATCCACATCAGGGCACCAAAACCGGCACATCTCCAGTCAGAATACATCTCCGATAAGAATGCACCTGTAGTTCTTTTTATTTCTACATTAGCACCCCTATTTGTCTGCCTGTATTCAATCTCTGACAAAATAAAAGCAATGATGATTGACTTTCCTGACATCAAGCATGAGAATGATAGTCATTGTTCTTCTTAATTTCTACAGCTATATAAAAGTTATATATTTGGATAAAATATCTTAATGAGTTGTTTTACCCAAGAACATGAAATAAATATCAATTTATTTCCAATAATTTTTATTTTAAATTTTATTTATATTTCAGTTTATTCCAAATATTATAATGGAACACTTACTTTAAACAATTTTATTGATAATTATTCTTCCCAAGGTTAATATTTTCTTCATTATTCAAATTTTTAAAATATTTTTCTCAATTATTTGAGAATGTAGTACAATGTATTTTGATCATATTCACCTCCACACTTGCTTCAAAATTTCAAATTTTAACTACAGTTTTCTGATTAGTCTATTATTTTCTTACAGGAAAGATTAATTGCTTAATTTTAATTCTAGGTCATCTGTTTCTCTTCAGTGATGGCTGCTGACCATTCAGTGATATAATTTATGTTCTGTAAAGTTTCGACATTTGTTATTTTAATTTCATTTAGCAATATATTTGTTTGCAAAGTTAATCATTATACAGGCACATTTCTGTGAAATTTCAGCATGCTATAAAATGCAGCCTCCATATTTCTCCCTATGTAATAATTAAAATTACATAGATAACTATCCTATCACAGTTAAATGTTCTTTTAAGACACAGCATAGCAAGAGTTACTGATAACTTGAGAGAAAGAGCTATCATTCTAACGTAAAGTGAAAAAGAAAAGATAGTGTTCTCCCTGGAGATATACTCTCACTTGTCCCTCTTAAACTGTAACTACCAGGTGTTCATTCCCTTAAAAAAGAGCAACAGGTTTCTAGTCAAGGATATAATTCCTTAAAATTTCTTTACATTTGTCAATCCTCTTCACTTTTTCAGTATCCAACTTGCTAACAAAATCTATTGTTCATAAAACAAAGTACATAAATCAAAATCACAAAAAATAGGATGTAATTGTTTGTAAATGACTATGAGGAGAGGCTAGAAGCTCAGATGAAGGACCAAAGACCTTCCAAACCCCTGCTTCTCTGGGTAAATATCAACAATCCATTGACTAGAACATGGTGTACCCCCCAAAACAGGTACAACTAGTCTGATGAAGATGATAGCACTTATGTTCAAAGACAGTGCTTCACAACATAGCTATCTATTAACACACATCATTGTAGTCAATAAATACACATAATTTTATTTGTTACCTAAGTAGAATGAAAATTTTGACTATATTTACAGCATATTGGTAAGTTCATTCCCTTCAACATAGCACTGAATATATGGTGTTTTTGTTTCCATGATAATAGTTTGTAAATTTATGCACTTATGATTTATAAGGTACTAGTATAGTTTTTAATTCTCATGATAATGTAAAGTGGGTAATTTCCTAATAATTGCTTACTAGAAGATTGGCATTTGTATTTCTCAGAATATAGGACAGCAAATAATGTTAGAACTTGATATTAAGAGTCAGTTACTTAAAAACTATCTCTTAGCTTGTCACAAACTATTATACTGTTACCTATAGATTTTTTTATTCAATAGAAATGTCTTACTTGTTTTAAGATATATTTCCTTCTTTCAAAATATTCTATAGCATCTATTTACATTGGGAACTAATGGCAACAATTTTGTTCTATATCCCTGAAGGTGATGGGGTAGATACTGTCAGACTATTGGCTAAGGTTCACTTTTTTTCTTTTCAATATTATGCATAAGAGTTTTCTGAAAAGTTTTGAGTCTAATGATATGGATGTTGGTCTTATTACATAAAGTTAAATTTGCTATCATTTCGAGGCAAAGCTTTTCTGCACCCTGAACATTCAGCAGCATTTGGAATCTTTTTGATTGACTTTGCATTTATTTGACTCTGCATCAAATAAGCAAGCAATCGAAAACAACTGGGCTGCCAGGCTTCAGCTCAGATGAAATCTCAGTCAATAAAGGGCCTGTGTTGGAAACCATGAGTGACATTTAACTAAGATGTGCAAAGTGAATGGCTGCAGTTTTGATACCATTCCTCCCACACAAATGTCATCAAGTCTAAATTAACTGTGAGAGTCTATAGGTTTCAATGAAGGATGAAGATTGCTAAGTCAAATCAGAGTCACATAAGTTATAAGATTTGAAATTTCTTTAGAAGCTTGTACACTTGTGTTATCACATTTGATTTTGTTTGAACATCTTCTGATGTGACTATAGACATGAAGTTATGAATTCATATATAGTTCTCAAATGTGATTTGCTACACATTTCCTTCAGAGAGAGTTTCAAATTTTCTGTCATAAACATATTTTGTGCAAGCTGACAGCAAAATATAGCCAATTAAAAAGTGTTGAAATTTATATTACTGAATATATGAAGGCTTGTATGTTTATTCAAAATAATTTCCTGTGTGATCTATAATATTTCACTTTCTTTCGTATCTTCTACCTATTTTCTTCTGTAAAGCATTCAAAACTTGAAAGCATGAGACAATAATTATCTAGTTAACTAGGCCAGAAGAGGTTAGGGAAAGTGCATAATCATCCCAAATCATGAAATTTGATTCAAATATTGTCAAATAGAGTAATTGGTTATAGGGGTAGTATATTTATTTCCCATTTTAACTATTTTTTCTTAATAAAAGTGTTTCAACTTGAATTTTGTTTTTAGGTTATAAGTAGTAAAGCTTTTATGCAAAATATTGTAAATATTTTCAACTCCTTGAACCATATATTTACCCAAACTCCACCATGCTTATTGGAAAGAGTCCTTAACTGTATAGCACTGAATAAGTACACTTATATAGTGATAAAGCTCTATTTGTAAATATTGGAAATTGAATTGATATAGTAGCTATTTTTAAATAATTAGAATATTAAATTATTCTTCTTATGTGGTTATATAAAAACAGGTAGAACATTAAATTTGGCAAATATGTTATCATTTGTTGATCCCTATCTTAGGCAGTTCTTTAAAAAATACAGTGACAGGGTATACAGTTTTAATAATCAGACAAGATATTTATTGTTGGGAGGTTATTAAAAAGAGATGGAGCTATAATTTTATAAACATCATTTAAAATGTGTTGTATTCTCATGGCAGGTCTACTCATTAACACTGATGTAATATCTCTGTGTAAAAATAAAGAAGGATAACATTTAAACCTCTTCTTTATAAATTCTCTCTCTGCAAAGTTTTAAGAAGGATAAATGGCAAAAATGACCTACAGGTTTACTTTTTTCAAAGGTTACCATTCAATTATGGGTAACAATGTGCTCATTCTGCTCTGAAAGTGTGTGTATTACACTAGCGATGAATGATGCCTTATGACATTCATAATGAAGCACTCCTTTTTATAGGATGCAATAAAGCAAGTAAACTTTGCACATACATTCAACTGTGTAATAGCTGATATGTCTGTAGTTGTTATAACTTGCCTATTGAATTTCTGTTCTTCAAATCAGATTTTCATGGGTCAGAGGAAAAGAACTGAACACATGTTACCTTTCCATATTTAGATTCATGAGACAATACTCACAATATATTAATCTACAAAGACTATAGGAAGCCAATGGGAAGTAACATTTACAACATGTCATTTAAACGTAGATTAGACAAATAATTACAAATTCTGTCTAAGAAAATAGAAAATCAAACATAATAGAAAACCTTGTTTCATTTGACAAATTTCCACTTTTGGTTAGTGTAATGTAAAAAAAGAAACTTCTACTGCTATCATATTTCTCTCTGGTCAATTGAAAATAGAACATTCACTAATGCTCGAAGCAGTCATCTAGTGAAGATATAGACATGCATGCATTTTTTATGCATACTAACTGTCAACTATTCAGGAATATTTAAATATCTGGTTGGTCAACAAATTGCCAAGGACTACAGCATGTTATGTGGTATATTAGGGGATGGAAGGTCAATTTCATGAGGAAAAATAGAGAAAATTTAGCTAAGGAAAAGAATGGTTTTCTTTTCTTTTGTTGGATATTTTCTTTGATTTCAAATGTTATCCCCTTTCCAGGTCTCTCCTGCAGAGAGATCCTACCCGCCCTCGCCCTTCCTCAATGAGGGTATTCCCCCACCCAACCACCCGCTCCCGTCTTTCTTCCCTGGCATTCCCCTATACTGGGGCATTGAACAACCTCAGACCCAAGGGCCTCTCCTCTCTCTGATGTCCAACAAGGAAATCCTCCACCACATATGTAGCCAGCACCATGGGTCCCTCCATATGTATTCTTTTGGTTCGGTCTCTGGGAGCTCCGGGGTGTCTGGCCAGTTGACAGTGTTGCTCCCTCCATGTGGCTACAAACTCCCTCAGCTCCTTCAGTCCCCTCTCCAACTCCTCCATCAGGGATCCCTCACTCAGTAAAATGGTTGGCTGCAAGCATCTGTCTCTGTACTTGTCAGGCTCTGGCAGAGCCTCTCAGGAGTCAGTTATATCAGCCTCCTGTTGTCAAGCACTCCCTAGCATCCACAACAGTGTCTGGGTTTGGCTAATGTATATGGGATGGATCCTCAGGGTGGGGCAGTCTCTGGATGGCCTTTACTTCAGTTTCTGCTCCACACTTTGTCTCCATATTTCCTCCTGTAAGTATTTTGTTACGGTTTCTAAGAAGCACTGAAGAATCCACACTTTGGTCTTTCTTTTTCTTGAGCTTCATATAGTCTGTAAATTGTATTTTGGGTATTCTGAACTTTTAGGCTAATATCCACTTATCAGTGAGTATTCAGTGTGTGATCTTTTGTGACTGAGTTACCTTACTCAGGATGATATTTTCAAGTTCCATCCATTTACCTGCAAATTTCATTAAATCACTGTTTTTAATAGCTGAGTAGTACTCCATTGTGTAAATGTACCACATTTTCTGTATCCATTCCTCTGTTGAGGGACATCTGGGTTCTTTTCAGCTTCTGACTATTATATATAAGGCTGCTATGAACATAGTGGAGCATGTGTCTTTATTACATGTTGCAACATCTTCTATGTATATGACCAGGAGTGGAATGGCTGGGTCCTTATGTAATGCAATTTCCAATTTTCTGAGGAACTGCCAGATTGATTTCCAGAGTGACTGTACCAGGTTGCAACCCCATCAGAAATGGAAGAGTGTTCCTCTTTCTCCACATCCCTGCCAGCATCTGCTGTCACCTGAGTTTTTGATCTTAGCCATTCTGACTGGTGTGAAGTGGAATCTCAGGGTTGTTTTGATTTGCATTTCCCTGATGACTAAGGATGTTGAACTTTTATTTTTTTCAAATAAAACTTTATTTTATTGATCTTGGCCATTCTGATTAGGGTAAGATTAAATTTCCAAGAAGATTTAATTTGCATTTCACTGATGGCTAAGGATGTTGAACATTTTTTTTCCTTTTTAAAAAATTTTTGGATATTTACTTTATATAAATTTCAAATGTTTCCCCCTTTGGAAACTCACTATTCCTGACCCACTCCCCTGCCTCTATGAGGGTGCTCACCCACCCACTCACCCACTCCCCTCTTCCCTCCCTAGCATTCCTCTACACTGGAGGTGCTTCTTAGCCAATCAAGTTTCCTCAGTTGAGAATTCTTTGTTTAGTTCTGTTCCCCATATTATAATATTTGTATCTCTGGAGTCTAACTTACTGAGTTCTTTGTATTTATTGGATATTAGCCCTCTCTCAGATGTAGGGTTGCTAAAGACCTTTTCCCAATCTGATGCTTTGTTTTGTCCTATTGACAGTGTCCTTTGCCTGACAGGAGCTTTGCATTGTGAAGTCCCATTTGTCGATTCTTGATCTTAGAGCATATTCTATTGGTGTTCTGTTCAGGAAATTTTCCCCTGTGCCTATATGTTTGAGGCTTTTCCCCACTTTCTCTTCTTTTAAATTCAATGTATCTGGTTTTATTTGGAGGTCCTTGATCCACTTGGACTTGAGCTTTTTACAGGGAGATAAGAATCTGTCAATTTGCATTCTTCTACATGTTGACTGTCAGTTGAACTATTACCGTTTGTTGAAAATGCTGTCTTTTTCCCACTGGATGGTTTTTTAGCTCCTTTGTCAAAGAACAAGTGAACATAGGTGTGTGTGTTCATTTCTGGGTCTTCAATTCTAGTCCATTGATCTGCCTGTCACTGTACCAGTACCATGCATTTTTTATCACTATTGGTCTGTATCACAGCTTGAGGTCAGGGATGGTGATTCTCCAAAAGTTCTTTTATTGTTGAGAATAGTTTTCACAATCCTGGTTTTTTGTTTTGTTTTGTTTTTTTGATATTCCACATGAATTTGAGAATTGCTCTTTCTAGGTCTATGAAGAATTGAGTTGGAATTTTGATGGGGATTGCATTGAATATATAGATTCCTTATGGCAAGATGGCCATTTTTACTATATTAACTCTGCCAATCCATGAACATGGGAGATCTTTCCATCTTTTGAAGTCTTCTACAATTTCTTTCTTCATAGACTTCAAGTTTTTCTCCTACAGATCTTTCACTTTTTGTTAGAGTCACACCAAGTTATTTTATATTGTTTGTGAATATTGTAAAAGGTGTTGTTTCCCTAATCTCTTTCTCAGCCTCTTTATCATTTGAGTATAGGAAAACTTCTGATTTGTTTGAGTTAATTTTATATTCAGCCACTTTGCTGAAGTTATTTATCAGGTTTATGAGTTTTGGTGGAGGTTTTCGGGTCACTTAAGTATACTATCATATCATCTGCATATAGTGATATTTTGACTTCTTACTTTCCAATTTGCATCCTGTAGACCTCCTTTTGTTGTCTAATTGCTCTAGCTAGAACTTCAGTTACTATATTGAATAGATAGG
Source organism: Uromys caudimaculatus (assembly GCA_028551405.1). NCBI lineage: Eukaryota > Metazoa > Chordata > Mammalia > Rodentia > Muridae > Uromys > Uromys caudimaculatus. The sequence continues at coordinate 95,197,297 of CM052705.1, read as the reverse complement.
GAGAGAGAGGGCATCCTTGCTTAGTCCCTGATTTTAATGAGATTGCTTAAAGTTTCACTCCATTTAGTTTGATATTGTCTACTGGTTTGCTATATATTGCTTTTAGTAATTTATGTATAGGCCTTGAATTACTGATCTTTCCAAGACTTTTAATATGAAGGGATGTTGAATTTTGTCAAATATGTTTTCAGCATCTAATAAGATGATCATGTGGGGGTTTTTTTCTTTGAGTTTGTTTATGTAGTGTATTATATTGATGGATTTCTGTATATTGAACCATCCCTGCAGCCCTGGGATAATGCCTACTTGATCGTGGTGAATGATCACTTTGATGTGTTCTTGGATTCAGTTTGCAAGAATTTATTCAGTATTTTTGCATCAATATTCATAAGGGAAACTGTTCTGAAGTTTTCTTTCTTTGTTGGGTCATTTTGTGTGGTTTCTTTGTTGTGTGGTTTTGTATCAGCATACCTGTGACTTCATACAATGAATTGGGTAGTGTTCCTTCTGTTTCTATTTTGTGGAATATTTTGAAGAGTATTTGTATTAGGATTTCTTTGAAGGTCTGATAGAATTATACACTAAACCCATCTTGTCCTGTGCTTTTTTTTGGCTGGGAGACATTTAATGACTGCTTCTATTTCTTTAAGGGTTATGGGAATGTTTAGATGGTTTATCTGATCCTGTTTTAACATCTAGTATCTGTCTAGAAAATTGTCCATTTCATCCACATTTTCAGGTTTGTTGAGTAAAGGCTTTTATAGTAGAATCTGATGATTTTTTGCATTTCCTCAGATTCTGTTGTTATATCTCTCTTTTCATCTCTGATTTTGTTAATTTGGATACTGTCTCTGTGCCTTCTGGTTAGTCTGTCTAAGGGTTTTTCTATCTTGTTGATTTTCTTAAAGAACAAGCTTCTGGTTTTGTTGATACTTTTTATTTTTACTTGGTTGATTTCAGCTCTGAGTTTGACTATTTTCTGCTGTCTAACCCTCTTTGCTGTATTTGCTTCTTTTTGTTCTAGAGGTTTCAGGTGTGCTGTTAGTGTGCTAATATATGCTCTCTCCAGTCTCTTTTTGGATGCCCTCAGAGCTATGATTTTTCCTTTTAGCACTGCATTTATCATGTCACATAAGTTTGGGTATGTTGTGCCTTCATTTTCATTAAATTCTAAAAACTCTTTAATTTCTTTCTTTATTTGTTACTTGATCAATGTATCACTGTGTAGGGCATTTTCAGCTTTCATGTGTATGTGGGCTTTCTGTTATTTGTGTTAAAGACGAGCCTTAGTCCCTGATGTTCTGATAGGATGCATGGAATTATTTCAGTCTTCTTGTATCTGTTGAGGCCTGTTTTGTGACTGATTATATGGTCAGTTTTGGAGAAGGTACCATGAAGTGCTGAGAACAAGGTATATTCTTTTGTTTTAAGATAAAATGTTCTATAGATATCTGTTAAATCCATTTGGCCCATAGCTTCTGTTAGTTTCACTGTGTCTCTGTTTAGTTTGTGTTTCCATGATCAGTACATTGATGAAAGTGGGGTGTTGAATGCTCCCACTATTACTGTATGAGGTGTAATGTGCGCTTTGAGCTTTAGTAAAGTTTCTTTTATGAATCTGGGTGCCCTTGCATTTGGAGTATAGATGTTCAGAATTAAGAGATCATCTTGGTAGATTTTTCCTTTGATGAGTATGAAGTGTCTTTCCTTAAGTTTTTTGACAGCTTTTGGTTGAAAGTTGATTTTATTCGATATTAGAATGGCTACTCAAGCTTGTTTCTTGGAGCCATTTTTTGTAAAATTGTTTCAACACTTTTCTCTGAGATAGAGTCTGTCTTTGTCACTGAGTTGTGTTTCCTGTGTGCAGCAAAATACTGAGTCCTTTTTACATATCCAGTCTGTTAGTCTATATCTTTTCATTAGGGAATTGATTCAACTGATGTTAAGAGATATAAAAGAGTAGTGATTGTTGCTTCCTGTTATTTTTGTTGTTAGAGGTGGAATTATGTTTGTGTGGCTATCTTCTTTTGGGTTTGTTGAAAGAAGATTACTTTCTTGCTTTTTCTTGGATGTAGTTTCCCACCTTATTTTGGAGTTTTCCATTTATTATCCTTTGTAGGGCTGGATTTGTGGAAAGATATTGTATAACTTGGTTTTGTCACGTAATATCTTAGTTTCTCCATCTATGTTAATTGTGAGTTTTGTTGGGTATAATATGTTGGGCTGGCATTTCTGTTCTCTTGGGGTCTGTATGACATCTGCCGAGGATCTTCTAGCTTTCATAGTCTCGGGTGAGAAGTCTGGTGTAATTCTGATAGGTCTGCCCTTACATGTTACTTAACATATTTTCCTTGCTGCTTTTAATATTCTTTATTTGTTTTGGGCATTTGGTGTTTTGATTATTATGTGACAGGAAGAATTTCTTTTCTGGTCCAATCTATTTGTAGTTCTGTAGGCTTCTTGTATGCTCATAGGAATCTCTTTCTTTCGGTTAGGGAAGATTTTTTCTATATTTTCTTGAAGGTGTTTACTGGCCCATTAAGTTGGGAATCTTTGCTCTTTTCTATACCTATTATCCTTAGATCTGGTCTTCCCATTGTGTCCTGAATTTCCTGGATGTTTTAGGTTAGGAGCTTTTTGCATTTTTCATTCTCTTTGAGTGTTGTGTCAATGTTTTCTATGGTATCTTCTGCAACTGTGATTCTCTCTTCTATCTCTTGTATTCTGCTTGTGGTGCTTGCATCTATGACTCCTGATCTCTTTCCTAGGTTTTCTATCTCCAGATGTCTTAGTCAGGGTTTCTATTCCTGCACAAACATCATGACCAAGAAGCAAGTTGGGGAGGAAAGGGTTTATTCAGCTTACACTTCCACACTGCTGTTCATCACCAGAAGAAGTCATGACTAGAACTCAAGCAGGTCAGGAATTAGGAGCTAATGCAGAGGTCATGGAGGGATGTTTCTTACTGGCTTGCTTCTCCTGGATTACTCAGCTGGCTTTCTAATAGAGCCGAAGACTACCGGCCCACAGATAGTACCACCCACAAGGGGCCCTCTCCCCTTGATCACTAATTGAGAAAATGCCTTACAGCTGAATCTCATGGAGGCGTTTTCTCAACTGAAACTCCTTTCTCTGTGATACTTTCAACTTGTGTCAAGTTGACACAAAACCAGCCAGTACACCAGGGTTGTCTCCCTTTGTGATTTCTTTATTGTTTCTATTTCCAATTTTAGATCCTGGATGGTTTTGTTCAATTCCTTCAACTATTTGTGTTTTCTTGTAGTTCTTTAAGGGATTTTTGTGATTCCTCTTTAAAGGCTTCTACCTGTTTACCTGTGTTCTCCTGTATTTCGTTAAGGGAGTTATTTATGTCCTTCTTAAAGTCCTCTGTCATCATCATGAGATGTGATTTTATATCAGAGTCTTGCTTTTCTGATGTGTTGGGGTATCCAGGGCTCACTGTGGTGAGAGAACTGGGTTCTGATGATGCCAAGTAGCCTTGGTTTCTGTTGCTTATGTTCTTGGCCTTGCCTCTTGCCATGTGATTGTCTCTGGTTTCTGCTGGTCTTGCTGTCTCTGGCTGTGCCTTGTCCCTCCTGCAAGCCTGTGTGTCAGTATCCTGGGAGACTAGTTCTCTTAGGGAGGAATATGGGTCTGGAGAGCTATGGCACAGGGTCAGCTCTGGGATGCAGACAGAAACTGGAAGGTTCCTGTCTCTAGCTGTTCGTTGGTTCCTGTGTCCTGATGGCTCTAAGCAGGTCCCACTTGGGCCGGGAATTTTAGCGGAAGTAGTGTTCTTACCTGTGCTCACAGGTGTGTCAGCACACCTGGGAGACCAACTCTCTCCCAGCAGTATTTGGGTATGGAGATCTGTAGCACAGAATCAGCTCTGGGCACTGTGGCACAAGATCAGCTCTAAGCGCAGATGGAAACCAGAGAGATCCTCTCCCAGGCTGTTCCTCTGTTCCTGTGTCCTGAAGCCAACTGTGGGTTACTTGGAGCAGAAGTAGTGGTCCTACCTTTGCTCACAGGCATGTCAGCACTCTTGGAGACTACCTCTCTCCCAGTAGTATTTGAGTATGGAGAGCTATAGCAAAGGATCATCTCTGGGCAATGTCAGGAAAAGAATGCTTAAATCATAGAATTGCTAAATAACAAATTATATGTAGAAAAAAAAACCAGTTTGTTATTTTCAAGGGATATCCACACTTTAATTATGAAGAACTCAGACATTGAGAACCATGTTAGCCACAGTAGTTAAGCATTTTTCTACACATAGTGGACCTCTCAATTGATTCGTATGATGATTATTGCATTTCTGAAATATCACTCTGATAAATATATATTATCAAAATAGAAATATTGTATTATAATATCTCAGAGAAACAAAATCAAGGTCAATAACCTTGATAATTAAGTGAAAGATATCCTTTCTTGACTCAAATTATCAATGGCTTGTAATAACATTAATCATTAACTTAGAAAATGGGAGATTTTTTTTGAGAAGTTACTAGGACACACAAGAATCAAGAAAATATGATGAAGCCCCGAGGTTTCCGAGAAACATTTTATTGTATAAAATATTTATATCTGGATATATTTGACAATATTGAATATTTTCTAGGTGCTAACCAAAGCTCCTGTCAATTATGATAGGGCATTACATAGTTTGGACTCACTGAGGTAATAATTTTAAGAAAAGAATGTATACTTCATGTGTAAAATGGTCCATGCATTTCTCTTTTTATAAATTCAAGTTATATGGAGATGGCGTATATAAGAAAAAATTGAAAAAGAATCTCTTTATTATCTAATATTCTCAGTGTCCTATTCTCTACAAATTTCTTGTTTGAATACCTGCCATGTCATTATTAGGCCCTTGCCTCATAACCTGTTAGCTTACTTCTTGTTTTCTATCAAAAATCATGTGATAGCAACATCCACCCAAACCCAAATTTATCAGTAAAACTCATTTGTGGAGGATGTACTACTGTGTCAAAAACTGTGGTTATTTTTAACTGAATGCCTCTTTCCAAATTAATCTCCAGAGATATCACACTAATTTACACTTGCACCAACCATGAACCTGAAGGTTGGCACTTCACAGATAATGTTGGCACCCACAACTTCTCTATCCTCTTTTGAGATTTGCTCTGTTGAAGTGGAAAAATGTCAGTCATCATGTTGGGAACTGATATTACCACCACAATTTCCATTTTTAAAGATCAATAATAGTAAGCATGGGTTATATATTTTAATAGTAAGCATGGGTTATATGTTTTAATATGCTTTTTAATTTTGTTTCTTTGGAACAGTTATATTTGTCATGTTTTTCCATCTTTTAATTAGTTCTTGGACATGACCCAAAGTTTCATACATTGCTATGCTATATTTAATATATTTTTCTTCTCTTAAGTGCTGCAAACATGTTAGTGTTTTAAAAATTAAACCTGTCGAGAAAGATAAAATTAAACCTCATAGAAGTTCTGGCTTCTGATTTCTAGCTTCTTTATTTTGTATGGGTATCTCACGTTAGTGAAATTATTTTTAAAAATGATCCCTAGGGTATTCTCTTAGCTTTAAAGACAGATTTAATTGAAAACTCATAAGCCTGTGAGATTTGTGTTAAAATTCCAATTGTGTGGTCAAGAAAGTGAGACGGAAGGAGAGTGAGCAATTTGCTATTGGTCATACAGATATTAAATTATTAAGCTTGCATTTGGAACCAGAGTGATGTGGAAATAAATTCATTCCCTAAAATGACCCCCGAGTATGGCTGCAGGTGATGTGCTCCCTCCTGGAAAGGGTTCAGAGGCTCACTTGTTACCAGCTTGTTCTTACTGGAAAATGAATTAAAATCAGGAATCAGACTGTGAAAGTCTCAATCAAGTAGCCAAAGGTAAACGTCTGAATACTGTTTAAATAGAAAATTAATTTCAGCTAAGATATAGTTTCTTAACATCAACAACTTATTCCTGTTATCTCCGTATACAATTTATATCCTCCTAAGTATCAGGCTGTGTTCAAGTCTCCTGTGGTCTCCTGTGGGGTGAGACCCATGATGACCTCAGTCACTGATCCTGATACCTGAAGGATTCCTATCTCTGACACATACTGTGCTGTTTTTGCTCCATGTCTTTTTGTTTTGATACTAAATGTTGTCATTTTCATAAGAGGATTTTGTTTTGTTTTTTCTTCCTTTCTTTTCCTTTGTTTGTATATGCATGTGTGTGTTCATGCTTGAATGCATGCATGTGTGTGTGTGTGTGTGTGTGTGTGCCGTATGTGTGTGTTCTACATGTTATACCTTCCAGAATAAAATGAAGAAAATCCTTTGGTGAATACTACTGTTTCTAAAAGCTCATTGCAAATGCTGTGAAGTGCTACCCTGATCCTCAGCCAATATTGAGCTCCTTATACTCTGAGTTCATGATGGGGTGAGCAGAGGGCTCTCCTGTTCTTTTTAAAAATAAAATCCCAACCATTCAATTTACCAAATGAAGACTCAGGAGCCGGATGCAATAAAAGCCTGCTAGCTCAGAGAAGCAGAGAAAGCACCCAGCTGAATTTCCTGCTCCACCAACATCCCAGAAGGAAAAAGATCCTTCTCTTCTTTCTCCTTTTCCTTTTTCTCCTCCTTCTCTGTGTCTCCACACTGTCTTAAATACCTTTCAACTCAAAGACCTTCCTTTGTCTTTCATGGGTTTCTTATGTTCTCTCCCTGGTTGCTTGTTCCACCTCTTAACATATGGTTGACTTTATTTACCTCTTGTCTACAGAAAGCTCTTGGGCTCATTCTTGTGTGTGCTAAGGTTGAGACTCACCACAACTACTTGTTTACAGTAAACAGAAAGCTCCTGGATTAAAAGTATGTGCCAGAGCTGAGACACAGCAAAACAAGAAACAGATTTTCCTAGGTCACAATCTCAGGGTTTACAATGGGATTGAATATACTGCAATACTCCATTGACCCTCCTTCTGGTTCTGTTTCATTTGTTATTTTGTTTTTGTGTGTTTGATTGGTTAATTTGGTCTGTGCACACATACAAGCATTGTGTGTGTGTGTGTGTGTGTGTGTGTGTGTGTGTGTGTGTGTGTGTGTGTGTGTGTGTGTGTATGTGTAGTAATCCTCAGTAACGCTTTATTTACAGAGGCAGGATTACTTGCTGAACCTGGTGTTCCCCTGTTTGGCTGACTTAGCTAGCCAGCCGGTTCAGAGGATTCCCTCTGCCTCTGTGTGCTGGGGATTCCATGTGTGAGCTACTCCAGCCAGGCATCCATTTATGTAAGAACTAGAAAGCCAAGTCCTGTTAGGACACAAATACTTTATCTACTGAGCCATTGGACCAACCTTAGGATCCATTTTAAAACTAAAATTTGCAATAACTAGAAGAACATAAAGGCAATTACAGATCTAGCCAGATTCATAAAATCCTTAAAACCTCAAGACGCAGAAAGTTTTGGAGAATGTTGCTGTGTTTCCAGTTTTCTATGGTGACCTCTGGTCTCTTTCCACAGCACTACTCTACAGTTAGTCATTTCCAGTCTTGATTTCTTTCTGTCCCATGGTCTCCTAAACACCATTCCTGCTAAGGTCCCTACATGTTTAAACAAATACAGCTTTCCAAATCTGATCTAAAACAACCACTCCTTTTTAAAATTATCTTTTAGTATTGATGTGAACAGACCTGTATCTATCATTTTTATTATCTTTTCAAAAAACAATCTCATATATTTTGACTTTTGAAAGTTTTATTGGCAGGAGGGAAATCATTTTCTTTGTCTGAAAGAAATCATTTCATTTTATTTTTATCCCTGAGTCTTTAGTCTGAAAACCTTATTCAAACTGTCTGCATCTCTTAAATCTTACAAAGAGAGTAGTAAAACTTATAACACTAGGGCTTTCTAGAAAATTTCAGTTGTAAATTTTTAGATTTTTGTCAAGACCTGAGAACTGGCAATTAAGACTGAGGAAAATAAAGACAGTGATCTAAACACCTGAACCACAGAAAAGCGGATTAAACAAATACATATTCGATTTTCATTTGGAAGTAATTTGCCTCAAGGTGAGCAATTAAGCTATTCTTACAACCTCTTTAATTCTGTAAGGGTCTCAACATCTATCTTTATATAATGCTGTTTTAAGGTAAGCTGGATCTCATCTTTTTTAACAAAGAGAGTGTATGAATATTCATTAACATAATTCTGTATAATTGACTTTGGTGGTTGTTATTCTGTGTTCTGGTAGACAGCTTTTTCCTTCTTAGACCAAATTTATTAAAGTGTGTATTCTAAGTGACCAGTTTCTAATCACTTAATCAATAATGTAGGCTTCCAGTGTATCAGCTAGTTTTTATGTATCAGTTTGCTGTTGTATTTGACAATCTATCATCCTGTGGAGTAATGAAAGGAGATGATAGAAATTCTACTTATTACCAGGGATACTTTAATAAATGAGGAGGTCCTACAATCTATTGGTTTAAGGATGTGTACTGTAACTGAAATGGCCTGATAATTGTAAGATATGCTATAACCATTGAATTTAGAAATAATATGTTATGCATTCACTAAACTCCAGCCATGAATCAGTTCAACTTTTCATTTACTTTGTGTAAAATAGAAAAGAAGAAAAGATCATAGACTGTAGGTAACAGGTCACAGAAAGCTTTGGAAATTCCTATATCAATATGAGCAAATCAATCCCAATGTAAATATAAATTGAAACTATAAACTGTACCAGCTAGAAACCACCTGCTATTTTTTTTAGCTTTCTGCTCTTGATGGGCATCCAGTGTGTGTATGTGTGCATGGGCATGGGCGTGGGCACATGAGTGTGTGTTAAGGCAGAGAGAGAGAGAGAGAGAGAGAGAGAGAGAGAGGCATCTGGACATATTAAAAAACAAAATATATTTTTATATAGAAAGAGAGCTTTTTATGTTGCTAATCTAGTCCTGAATATGGGAATAAATATATTCATATTATTTATAATTTTGTTTTTGCAGGAAAGCTAGCCTGATCTTAACAGTAAAACACAGTTGTTCATCACCTCACAACCCAAGATGTTCTGATGCATTCTTATTTGATTCTGTTGTTGTATCAACATTATAGAGTGTACTTACATAAGCCTAAGAATTATGTGTCTTAGTCAGGGTTTCTATTCCTGCACAAACATCATGACCAAGAAGCAAGTTGGGGAGGAAAGGGTTTATTCAGCTTACACTTCCATGCTGCTGTTCATCACCAAAGGAAGTCAGGACTGGAACTCAAGCAGGTCAGGAATCAGGAGCTGATGCAGAGGCCTTGGAGGAATGCTGCTTACTGGCTTGCTTCTCCTGGCTTGTTCAACCTGCTTTCTTATAGACCCCAAGACTACCAGCCCACAGATGGTACCACTCACAAGGGGCCCTCTCCCTTTGATCTCTGAGAAAATGCCTTACTGCTGGATCTCATGGAGGCATTTTCTCAACTGAAACTCCTTTCTCTGTGATAAGTTCAGCTTATGCCAAGTTGACACACAAAACTAGCCAGTACACTATGTATTTGCCCACTTAACATTTGTGGGCAATTAGGAGACAAAGTAAACGTGAAATGGAAGAGGATGCTGCCTATTATGAGAGCACTGTTTTACTAATTTTTGTTTCCTGGAAAAAAACACACAAAGTATAGTGATAGTACCAATCAGTAACATAGATTCTTCTTAATATTTTTAACTATTATATATAACATACAATTGTGAGTGTTACACGTTTATATCTCATGCAATTGTGTAGAGGTTTTTATGGCAACATCACCAAAATCTGAGTAATACATTGTACTACAGTGTTCTGGAAGCTACAACCTCCCCAGGCAATTAGAATACTTTTTTCTCCATCCAAATTTTATAGACTACCTTTGTCTATTTATCCCATGGTTGAGAAAAACATAATTAGGAAAAAGATGACAGTAGATTATCTGATATTTCAGAGTTCTCGTCTTCCTACTTTTATCATTTTGGTACCTCAGAGCATTAGGCTGCCGTAACCTGGCCTCAGCCCTACTTCAAATACCTTCATATTTTATCAAAACGTTGGAATGTATAACCCTTCAATAAGACATTAAAAATGATTATGAAAATACATGATCCACAGTAAACAGAAAGAAAGAGTTTTAAGAGAGAGATATCTTTTATTTACCTTGAATTCAAATTGGGGTAGGGAATTCATTTATTGTTCTTAATGTCAATCCAGAATAACACTTTGCTGGCATTGTTTAAAAATTAATTGTTTGGTTAAAACTTTATGCATGATCCTAGCATAATTAATTCTGTATCCTCCAAATTCTTAGTTAACATAATTATGAAAGGTAAAAACAGACATGAATGATGAATCAAAGAAATAACATTCTCTGCCTACTAGCTAGTAAGTATCAGAGATGTCCTATCGAGTAATTTAGCCTTTGAAGGGATTCTGCTTGTTTGTTATCAGCCATTAACCTTATAGGAGTTGTTGATACTTTCTTTCTTTGATGTTCAGATGCCTTTCACAACAGGACTGTTTCCTTAATATTTTTCTTTTGCTACATTTTTTTTAATCTTGACTCTACTTTAAATGAGCATTCTTCTGACAAAATGCTCCAAGTAATTAATCAACAGGCAGGTGATTAATTAAAGAAATCCGTGAGGGACTGGAGGCGGGGAGAAAAGAATCCTTAAAGGATTAGAGATGAGAGAAATCTGATTCTGGGGATTTCAGTTTTCTCTTGTGTATGGTGAAACCAGTATGTTTTCTGAATAATGAGAAGTTACAGGAATAATAATAATAATAGTAATAATAATAATAATAATAAATCCTCAGAAGTAACAGTCTAGTGATAGAACAATAGCAAATGTCCCCATCCTCTCTGGCAATATTCTAGATAGGAAACTTCATCTCCTAATGAAAAAAAAGCACTTTGAAGGATTAATGTTTAAGAGAAATATTCTGATCATTGCAAAATCAGTGAAGATGAAAAATGTGAGCAGGTAATTGAATAGGAAACATTTATATGGCAGTGAAGCTGTGCTGGCAAAAAAATTATTATTAAAGTAACCTTTTATTTAATATATCATCACTTATAAGATGTGCTTTGTAAAATTTCAACTTGGAAGGACTTCCTTTTTAATCGCGTAAAGTTTTGGCAACCCATTTTATTAAAGATTTTGCAACTGAAACTGAGAGTAGTGGAGGGTCCATAAATTTAAATGAACTTCAGAGACCACATAGGCAAGCATTTTATACCGGAGGGGGTTTTTAAATAATCAGAGGGGTGGTCAGTCCATAACCATGCTTATGAGTAGGATTTACCTTAACAATTTTTTATATTTTGTATTTTTATGCAGTTCCCATGCACATAAAAAAGTGCTGAAAAAGAGACCCAAGAACATTTTGCATGAAATTATATCTAGGACATGATCATAAACTAGGACTTTATTTTTTAAACTCTATTTATGTCAGAAAGAAATGCTGTTAGCTCATCCCCACAGTCACTGGGGAGCAAAGAAAGGGTATATGGTTAGCACCCTCTGCACTCACTCACCCTGCCACAGTATCCTAACCGCCCTTCAGCTGGACCATCAGCTGAATGCTGAAAGAACCAAGGAAGGTTGATTGCATGTTTTATGTTCCATCTGTCCTTATTACCAAACACTACATGCCTTTTTTTTTTTTTTTTTTTTTTTTTTTTTTGGTGTTCATGTGTGTGACCACTGATAAGATTGTTAGAAATTGGACAGTCTGAAAATGCTGCAGGTACATCGTCCCTTCAACCTGTTACCAGCATCCCTCCTCATTTCACTTCCAGTCCTTCTGATGGCGGGTAAGAGTGAACCTACATCTGTACCGACACCATGTTCAGCCGCATCGCCCCAGCCGTTGTGATTTCCATCACCTTCAAACAAGATAGTCTTCAGACATGCAGCGAAATGCGGAGAGACTCTGAGAATGTGATTTTTGTCATCATTGAGTTTATTTCCACAGTTAGTTTCTCATACCACCCCACAGGGCCGGAAATGGAACCTAGGTACTTGGGAACGATTGCAAAGCCTTTTGTAGATGAGCTGTACCTACCATAACCCTCACCCCAGTAGTTACTCTACTTGGAGGGAAGGTGCATTCCTTTATCTTTACAGCTTAGTGGTATAGTGAATAAGTAACAATGAAAGTGTAAATTGGATGGCAGCAATCATAATGGGACTTAAATAACCAAAATAATATTATTTTGCATATGACCACCTGAGAGAAGGAATAAAGATGGAGACAAAAATAATACAAATTCTAAGTCAAACTAACAAGACACAGAAGCAAAGAGATTAGTCAGAAAGAGGCACCTTCAGGAAAACACCCCAGCATAATTTAGGAGGTACTGAGCCCCAGAATCCTGAGTTTCTTTACTAATCCTTCTTGTTTTAGGTCAAGTTAGAGAGTGGAGATCTGAGCATGCATGGGTAGTCAAGGAAAGAGAAACCTCAGAAACAGACAACGAAGCACAAAGGATGCTAAGTCATATCATTAAAGAAGGAACTCAGATCAGAGCATATTCAAAGTTATGACAGAGTACAGGGGAAACAATGGAATCAAACTACATCAGATCAGGTCAGAGAGGAAAATGTCCGTGATTTTTATTCTTTTGTTTGAGAGAGGACCTTATTCGGTAGTCCCAGATAATCTGGATTTTACCGTGGCCTAGACTAACCTTTACTATCAGCATTTTCATGTTTCAGCCTCTCAAATATTTAGATTACAAGCCTGAACCACCAGATATGGCTAGTTTCATCTAAAAAAAAAAAAAGAAAGAAAGAAAAAGCAGAGCAAAAGTTACATTCTCAAGATGATCTAGTATTTTTCTCTCTTGGGTTGTAATTCTTGTGTAACACAAACTCATCTTAATGCACGGAAGCATTCATGTTAATAATTGTTTTAAGATGATAAGTTAGAACTACTAACAACTATGAAAACAACGTCTACATTTAACATTATAATTGGAATCATTATGTGAAGTATTTCAGGAGGAAATTGATATTTATTTTAATATCAATAAACACAAAATATTTTAAATATCTTCTAGCATTTACAGATGTTATCTAAATTTTCCCATACCATTTCCAAAATAATGGTTACAGGCCTCTATATTATAAATTATTTGTCTCAGGCCTCATCAGGTGTGGTACTCACATCTTTTCTTTGTCAAAATATATTATTCTTTGCTTATGAAACTGTAATAGCTAGACCCTTCATTGCTTGTGTATCTCTAACCATGAAGAGCTACGCTGTTTCTTTTGTGGGTGTCTCTATATGTGTCTGTGGAAGCTAGATGTCAAAAATGGCTGTCTACCTCTATCAATGTCTACCTAAGGCTGAAACACTGTCTCTCACTGAAGGTAAGTGCCTGGTGAGTGTCTGGCAAGCAAGTGCCTGGAATGTTTCATCTGGAATTTCCTTTTTCTACTCTGAGCAATATGGTTTCAGATACATTCCCATCTTTATATGTGAGTGATGGGAAGCTAAATTCAAGTCCTCATGCTTTTTGACTAAGAGTTGACCCATAAAGTCATCTCCTTGGGCCCTAGAGCTTTCTTAATTCATGGCAAATATGCATCCATTACTGGTGAAATTGTTCAAATATGCAAAGCTCTCTCAATTAAAATCCTACTTATCATCTGCCCTAAAATTAAGAAAAATGCATATGATGTAGTTTATGTTTCCTCTGTTTTAGCAAATCACCTTTTAAACTCAGTCAGGAAATATCAAGTATCATTTCATTGTACATGTGTGATGAAACGTGGCCATAGAAAGGCATTTTCCCATTGGCCTTCCTTCCATAGCATTTAAAATATCTTCATGTCTTCGTGTGTGTGTGTGTGTGTGTGTGTGTGTGTGTGTGTGATATCTGCCACATATTTGTACAATTAGTATATGCATAGACTAATTCATGTAACTTAAGACTGACAGATATGCTAGCACTATTTTTTCTTCCTGACACAGACAGTAATTTTCTTGATTCACTTTAGTCTTTCCTCTCTCCATCCCCAGACTTAGAAGCTTTAGTGATGATGAGAGATGTCCAGCTGGGTTCTGTCTCCTCTGGTCTTTGATGATTTAATTTAGATTGTTTTCTATATCTGTATATTATAGAAACTTCAAATGTTTTAGGTTTCCATGTGACCCTTTAAATGGCTCTTAGCTAACCCCTCCTGAATTCCCTCCCCTTTTCTCCTTCCTCTCCTTGTTTGATCCTCCCATTCCAGTCACAAATACCCCAAATTGGTCCATTTTTATTCTATTTTGCCTTCCTAGGGAGATCCATCACCCCCTCCTTTGCCCTGGTCCCTTTCTCTTTCTCTTTACCTAGCTTCTGTGATTACATGGATTCTAGCATATCCATGACTTAACAACCATATCTTGCCATGGATATGCACATTTATGTGTATCAGTACATAATGAGCTTTATTCTGCAGAGCTGGTTTTGATTTGTATCATCTTTGTAATGAAAATATACTACATTTAGATCTATAAAGTGAAAAGTGAAATTATAACCTCTACTTAATACCATGGAATAAGAGCAATCATTTATTATACCATTTATATAATTAAAGCTAAAAAATAAATAAGAACATTAATTTGATTTTTATTGTAAACTGTCTCACAGTTCTAACACAAATGAACATTTCACTGCATTCTGGAGTTTAATATAACATACTTAATTGTAGAGACACTTTTGAAAACGTTTTATATAGAATATAACCTCCATAGGATAGAAATTAACAATGTAATAATGGTCAGTTGTCTGCTTAGGTAGCTCAGAATAATCGCCCAATAAATATGTCTTGTATAAATTATAAGAGCAAAGAGTGATTGTTTAATTATATACTCAATTATAAGCATCTATTCCTCAAAATGTAAAAGCCTCTTTTATTTTCACTTAAAAATATTGTGAGTACTTTGGAATCTGCCTTAAGAACATGATTGCTTTCAACTGTGGTCTCATTTCTACATTTAGATCTATATGTAATCCCAAGATATTCTTGAACTGGACAGGAAAAGGAGCTGAAGTAAACAATAGCTCGAGGGCCTGGAGAGATGAGTCAGAGATTAAGAGCACTGACTGCTCTCCCAGAGGTCCTGAGTTCAATTCCCACCAACCACATGGTGGCTCAAAACCATCTGTAACGAAATCCAATGCCTCTACTGGTGTTTCTTAAGAGAGCAACAGCATGCTCATACATAAAATAAATCAGTAAAAATTAAAAAAAAAAAAAAACCAACAAAACAAAAATTAGGGCTCAGTGTTTTGGGCTGGAGAGAAGGCTCAGTGGTTAAGAGCACTGACTGCTCTTGCAGAGGTCCTGAGTTCAATTCTCAGCAATCATATCATCTAATGGGATCTGATGTCTTCTTCTGGTATGTCTGAAGATAGCAACAGTGTACTCATATACATAAAATAAATAAATATTTTTTAAAAGCCACCTAAAATTCAACTACACAGAAAACCACAATGAGAAGATACATTCAGCATTGAGATTTTCCCATTCTTTCCCAGATAGCCCACACTGTGTAAAATGACCAACATGTTCGAATTACTATTCATCATTTTCCAATGATGAATCAATCTCAATTTAATGATGTGATATAAATTTCAGCAGAAAATAAACTCCTGAAATATTCAAATAACTAGTCAGAAATGATTTTACATAACTATCATATACTCCTTTCGAAATAAGTATTTTGATGATGGCTAGCATGGTAGTTTAAAAACAGCATTATAATAGGTGTGTTACCATTCTCTGTGTGACTTGCCATTAAATAGAAATGTACACATAAGTTTACTGGATTATTGAAGCTGGTTTCATAGCTAACTGGTTCAACTCTTTGTCTTGGACTGTTTAATTGATGCAGTCTTTTAATGCCTCCAAGGAAGCTGTTGAATGTCAACAGCTGTCACTGACACTGTGACCTGTTTAAATATTTTGAATAAAGCTATGGAGATCTTCACATTTGGTCATAATAGCGACCTCTGAATACCTGGAAATACAGGATCACTGTAACTTTCTTTCACTTCTAAGATAGGTGTCTAAAGTGGTATTGTATTAAAATCAAAGCTTAAAGTTTCTGATGGAAATTTTACATAATCAAAGGACCTAGATGAGAAACACACAGTTCACTTCTCTGAGGACATGTGAGCAAGAAATATTTTACAAATCTGGCATTGCAGTTTCTGTTACACATCGGACATCCATGGGCACAAGCATGCATCTATACATGATGCTGTACAGGGTGATCAATTTCTTGGTAATATTGCAACCTAATATATGTATGCTTTGTTCAGAAAGTGTGAAGATTTTTAGCTGATTTTACAAATAGTTATCTCTTTTGGACCACATGTTATATAGAGTTAACTATCAGTTTTGTTTATGACACATCCTCTGAAGAGGTAAAAAGTAAACTAAAAATATGGCTAATATACAATATTATCATTGTATATATACTATTCAATAGTTTCATTGCAATGGAAAGGTACTGACAATTAAGATATCATCTCCTTTGCCAAATTATGATTATTTACATATTTAGTTAATTTATACTAAGAAGGCAGAACATTTTATTTGACATAGAGAAAATATAGGTGATATTGTAGACTGATTAGTCTGAAAGTATCATAGTTCAAGAAGATCTCATAAGGAGTCTTGCCATAAACCCACCAGAGACCCAGTACTTCTTACCAGTTAAGCATATGTTGTCTAAAACTCTTTAAATATACCTTCTCACATACTCAACTATTGAACTTATAAGTTCAATAAGCCACTGAAGTAATCAGGTAGTAGCAATGAGAAGCATCGTGTTTTGAGTTTTAAACAGTTAAATTTTTCTTTTTTTATGTCTAGAAACCTCTGTTACACGGTGAAGATTAATAGCTGTATATGACAAGTGATCATTTAAAGTGCTAAGCATCGCTGATAAGCTAACCATCTGACAACTGGGACAAGCTAGTAGGGAGAAAGCATGCTCTGTCACAGACCAGTGAGGCAGAAGATATGCAGATCATTTGGTTTCAGCTGCTCAGTTCCTACACATGTTCACTGGAGTTGTCTCAAGGAAGAGAAAGCAACAGACAGGGAGTGAACTCTGTGTTCAAAGCATTTATCACCTATTTAGAGATATGAAGACAGTGAAGGAGTGTGCATGATTATTGCTGCATAGAGAAAATGATGACATTTGTGAAGTCATTCTAAATCCTACTCATGGTAATTTACTCAGGAAGGTAACACTTTCTTTATAGCCCTGTAATTTTGTCACTCTGCATTAACCAAGATGTGACTCCTTAAGCAGAGTCCTTTTTTATTAATTAATTATTTTATTTCTGTACATCCCAAATGTTGCTCCCTTCCATTTTCCCCTCGCAGAGGTCTTCCCCATCCCGTCTCTCCTTCACCTCTGAGAGGGATCCTCCAGGTATTGCTCTCCCTGCTAGGGCATCAAGTCTCTACAGTATTAGGTACATTTTTCCCACTATTGCCAGGCAGTCCTCTGCTATATGTGTGCCTGGGGCCTCAGACCAGCCCATGTATGCTATTTGGTTGGTGGCTCAGTCTCTAGAAGGTCCCAGAGGTCCAGGTTAGTTGATATTGTTGGTCTTCCTATAGGGTTGGCATGCACTTCAATTCCTTCAATCCTTCCCCTAACTCTTCAAAGTGTTCCCTGACCTCTGTCCAATGTGTGCATGAGAGTATCTGCATCTGTCTCAGTCAGCTGCTGGGAGAGCCTTTGAGAGGGCACCCACGCCAGGCTTCTGCCTGCAAGCACAACACGAGATGAGTAATAGTGTCAGGGATTGGTGTCTACCCATAGGATGGATCCAAAGTGGGCTGGTCACTGGTTGGTCATTCCTTCAGCCCCTCCTCCACATTTGTCCCTTCACTTCGTTTAAACAGGACCAATTTTGGGTAAAATGTTTTATTGGTGGGTTGGTGTTGCTATCTCTACACTAGGGTTCTGTCTGACTACTGGTTGCGGTTTCTTCAGGTTCCATATACTCACTGTTAGACAAGTGGGTGACCTTAGCACAGTCCTTCTTAAAGTACATCTCTACCCTACACAAAGAACGACAGGCAACTAAAGAATGATGGAAGTGGGAGAAATAGTCTTTTCCCTAGAGAGGAGCACATCAAATGAATATACACTTCCAAAACAGTCAGCCCTGAAAACATACTTACTACTAACATTATATGGACTAAGCAGATTATATTTAAGAAATATATATATGTATATATATATATATATGAAAAAGAATCCATGAATTTTAAAGACCACAAAGAGGAGTTTTTGCAGAAAGCTTAGAGGGAGGAAAGGAAAAGGGAAATGAAAAATTATATTATAATCTCAAAAAATAAAAGAAATATAAATATAGAAATATTGAGAAAAGACAATATTTGCTCAAGACAAGCAGCATCAGGACCATATAAGAACATATTGAAAATGTATGTTTCTAGGGGTCAAGCAGTACAAAGGAAATTTGTAAACTCACCTCAATTTTGCCTTGACTTAAAACTATACTAAAGGCATCACTTATTTAATACATGTTTGCATGAGCTAGTTCACATCTATTGAATCAAAAAACTTGAGGCTTGTATCAGCATTCTATATTTTAACATCATAATTAAAGTACTCTGAGACAGGTCACAGTTCAGGAATCACTGTGTATTAGCATGCTGGAAGCAAACTGTTGGTCTACTTTCAACCTAGGGGCTCCCTAAACGAAAGCAGTTGCTAGTACTTTATCTACTTCGTGATGTTAACTAGAAAAGTGAAAGACTCATAGAAATACATGTTCCTGCTTTTGACAAGAACCCACGTAGCTCATGATCAAGAGAGATGATCCAAGTTTGATCTATGTTAGCTGAAAGATCCAATGATGGGACAGAGGACTGTATCAGTTCCTACAAAAGGCTCAGCACTGTTACAAGAAATACAATATATCACTTACGACTACTCCACATATAGGTTGAGGAACCCAGGTTGCTTATATCTTGTGAATAGATGAGTTTGTACTGAAAAAAAGAGCATGACACCATTCATATTTAATTGCTAAGAGCCTAGTCAGCTAAGTGAACCAAATTTATGTGAGAGACTGAGAGCCTTGGTCAATTATGGATCAACCAACTGGTTACCATGTTACTACATTGGGACAATCTGAGTAGACATTTAAGAAGATAAGCAGGAATTTCTATCTAAACTATCTGAAAATCTTACAGTATAGATGAGTAATTTTTTAAGTCATCTAAATGGTTCAAAATAAACACCCACTAATATATTCACATGAGAAAATTGAATGGAGGTAGTAGTTATGAGAAATAATAGCAAGAGAGAAAAAGATGTTAGGTATCTATCATGCTATTGATACAAAACAATGCCATTGGTATAAAGAATATGCAGAACGTGGCATGGAAATGGACTCCATTGTGTTCCATTCACATTGTAATTGTGAGTTCCTGCTACATGCACAGCACTATTCTAGATAAAACAATGAGCACACAGAGAACACTGTATTTCAGATCACAGTAGTAGGAGATGAGTAAAACTGTTTGAAAATCTCAGGCCCAGGTGGGAAGTTTAAATGTGAGTACAGTTTAATGCTCTCCTTTGTTTACTGTGTTTTCAAGATAGGTAAGCCTTATTTCATAATCATGGCCGTAGCAAATGGGCTTTTTTATTCCAAAACAAAATGCAAATAGAGTGCTGTGAAAAGAAAAGGAAGATTTATGAGGAACTCCTTTAAATAAACACTTCTAAAATTACTCTCAAGATGTGGCCTAGAGCCAATATAGATTTATTAATTTTTTCACCATATATATATATATATATATATATATATATATATATATATATATATATGCAATCACACATATATATGCATTTAAATATGCAATATTGAACAGTTATAACTGAGCATTTTTCCAGGCCTCTAAAAATTCATTCTTCAAATCTAATAAAGATATGCTATGTTCTCAGCATTGATTTACTAAGGACTAAATAGGTGACTTCTTCAATAAATGGTATTTGAAAGTTATTAAGATCATTGTAAGAAGATATCCCTTTACAATTAATGTTCTTGACTGCAATTCTATTTCCAAGATCACTGATTTCATTTTCCATCATTGTTGACTAAATTACATGAAATTTAAAATTACTTTGCATCCTTCTTTATCCTAGCCAACAAACTCAACTATTTCTTTCAAATTGCATTTCAAACAAATGTTGGAGAGCTGGGAAGATATTTCAGATATTTTAAAAGCTTGTTCCGTATTTTAATTTACTCTATGTTGCTGAACAAAAAGCAATTTAGCTATGAAAAAGTTTGTTTTAGCTTATAACAGGCAGTGATGAAAAGAAGTTAGGACAGGAACCCAAAGCAGGTGCTTGGAGGCAGGAGGCAGTGGCCGTAAGAGAATATTCTTTCATATGTCCCTCAGCTTACCTTTTATGCAATCAAGAGCACATGCCCAGGCATGGCACCATCTCTAGAGCCCTGAACCATACCATATCCATCATTAATGGAAAAAAATAATCTCCCACAAACTAACACAGTCCAATCTTATGGTAGGACTTTCTCAGTTGATGTTGCCTATTCCCAGATTACTTTACCTTATATCACATTGATAAAAAACTAAGCAACATACTCCACGAGCATGTAGAACAGTATTCCATCTCCAGGTACCATGTTGAAAATCCAGGCATGGCGTCCACAGGATGACTCTTTAAATAAAATCACCTGCTATGTTTCATCCCAGGAACTCATAAGACATACTAGAAGGAGAGAACAATCTACCTCAAGCTTCTCTCTTACCTGCACAGACATGTTGTCACATGTATATAACATACATGCGTGCGCGTGCACACACACAAACATACACACACACACACACACACACACACACACACTCACTCACTCACACACACACAATGATATTCCTATACTCCCATTCTAAGCTCTATCTGGTGACCTTGACACAGAGGATTATGTGTCCCTTTCCTATATAAGAAACTGAGGATCCCAGTCTGCATATCATTTGTCTTCACAGCTCTATGCAAACAGTGATTAAAGGGATATGCACAGATCAACAAAGGGAGGAGTCTCTGTCTGGGATCACAAAGGGAGGAGAATCATGTAATTAGCCCGAAGCGCATTCTGTATTGTTGTGTGGATAACAGCGAACTCTGCCAAAATGTTGTGTGGTATTATGGGTTTTCTCTTGTCTCACACCCTCCCTGGCATGGGGCAGCCTCTGATTGGTGTTTGTAATTCTACCTTCAACCTGAGTATAACCCTGGTATGAGATAGTATGATCCTTACCAGAGTCTTAAATAAATAGGGCACTGAGTGTTTATTTTGGAATTAGTGAATTTGGTGTGGCTAGAGAATAACTAAATGGGGAATCCTGGAGTGAGAGAACACAATTACTTCATGAGCTATAAAGGAGAGGAGGTGATGACCAGGTAAAGATATATATTAGTCATGTCAAGATCTCGATGAGGAGGCTAGGTAGAAGGGGCATAAATATTGGAGTCTAGAAGATAATAAGCTCCACACCATTAAAATAAAACAATATGAGAGCTGGTAAGATTGCTTAGCCAGTAAAGGATTCTGTTGCCAATCATAGAGAACATGAGTTCAGTCCTAACGACCAACATGGTAGGAGATAAAAACTCCATCAAGTTGTCTTCTTCTCCACTTGCACATGGTAGAATGTGCCTGGCAACTCTCTGTCTCTGTCTGTCTCTATCTCTACCATCTACTGTTTATCTATCTATCTATCTATCTATCTATCTATCTATCTATCTATCTATCTATCTATCTACCTCTCTATCTACCTAATCTATCATCTACCATTTCTCTGCCTGCCTATCTACCTTTCTACCTACTTACCTCTATCTATCTGTCTGTCTATCTATCTACATCTATCTACCTTTTCTTTTTTCTTTCCTTCATTCTTTCCCTCCCTTTACTTTATTCCTTCCTTCCTTCTTTTCTTTCTTTCTTTCTTTCTTTCTTTCTTTCTTTCTTTCTTTCTTTCTTTCTATAATCTGTCTGTCTGCCTGTTTGTCTATCATCTATCTATCTATCTATCTATCTATCTATCTATCTATCTATCTAAGTTTCTCACACATTAATTAATTAATTAATTAATTAATTAATTAATGTATTTTTAGTATACATGGAATGTTTGCAAAGATGAGAGGAGCTGTTTGCTTCCGTGTGCTCAGACAAATTATGATTTAAACATAAGCATGTATCTTTATCTGCCTAGCAGACCTTCATCCACTCCTGTCACTTTCATTCCTGCTGCTGTGACACATACCCTGAACAAAAACATTTCAGTGTCAGAAAGGCTTCACCTACTTTATAATTCTGGGTCACAGTTCATAATTGAGGTAAAACAAGGCAGGAAGTCAAAGCAATAGGTGATGATCTAGTCCATTCTTAGCTGAGATTCTCTTCCCCTATATTTCCAAGTTGCCTCAGTTTGTTAGTTAAAGCTATCCAGGACACACAGCTACCTCTACTGGAAGAGATGCTCAATTTGATTATTCAGAAGGAAAAGATACTTGAGTCACATCAAGACTGCTCAGTTTACATTTGCTCTCCACTGTTGCTAAATATTTATCTGAAAATATCTCAACTGTCAGAATCAAGTAGAAATATATAAGAATGTAGTCAAGGAGTGCCTCATCCCCTTGCTTGAAAAAAATAAAACCTAGATTCCCCATTAGCATTTTCCTCAAGTCTGTTTGCTGTAAAATCCTGCAGCTAAACACAAACCCAGCCTGTTGCTTCTCAAGAACATTAATTGTCTCCAATCGCTGGTCTAGCATCTGTTTCACATTTTGACAAGTGCACTTATCTTCTTTTCCCCTTTCATTTTCCTCTGGTAAAAATAATGAATAAATTACAGGGGAATGACAAATGTGTTGATAATCAAGATGAAACACAAATGAAGTGGAAGAGGCTATATTTCTTTGCAGAGTTGTAAATTGCTTTCTTTTCTTGTGCTCTGACATGCCTGACTCAGAAAGTAAAAATACCACATGGGAAAATTAACAGAATTGCTCCAACAGAAATTATTCTTCACTGACGAGAGATAAGTATACAGGATTTCTTTCTGCCATCACATATTTTATTTGTCTCACAATCTGGATATTTCAAAAGACAGTAGTTCCAAAGGGCTTAGATGGCACAAACAAGCAAACGAAAACCCATGAAGTACTCAATCTAAGATATCAATCATCAATCTCTGAGAGAGACTACTGCACTGGGTGTGGGGAGACACTAATTGCATCTTTATCTCAGAGCCATACATTTCCCATGAAAACACACAGCACAGATATCCTGGGCTCTTCAATAAGTGCAATCAGGAACCTCAGCAGTACTATATGAAAGGGTGGTCCAACTCGTAGGGATCCTTTGTTGGAGCAGCTTCACTAGAACTTACAAAGGTATTTTCAATTTTTCTTTTCTTTCTCAGTGCATTCCATTGCATAGAAAGGGTCAGCTTTCTCTATTTACCACAAGGCATACTGTTTCCAACGTGCAGAATCGTTAGACACATAGAGTGCAGAGAGGTTAAAGAATTGGATAGATGAGTTCTTCAGATCCATAAAGCTCAAATATTCTATCAGTTTTTTCTTAATTTTAAAGGATTTATTCCATTTTTTTGAGAATGTCATATTTATGTACTATATTTACATTGTATCCACCTTCTTTTCCCACTTTCAACTTTCCAGTGTCCCCCAACTCCCATTTATTCCCATTTCCTTGAGTCTACATTACTAAATTTAAAACCAGAAAAATAAACTCAGAATGTAACAACTTGACAAAACTTTGACATAGCGCACATGTGCAATTGTGACAGACACTTTATAGTCAGCCATGGCAGAGATTGTATCAGAAATTTAGAGATTTTATAAGGAAAAAATTATTTTTACCTCCAATTACTGTACACATACTTAAAACTTGTTTTCTGAATAGATTTCAAGAGACTGCTAGGATAAATGTAAATAGCATTGCTTGCAAACAGGAGTCCCACTTTACATATGCAAATATGTGTTGAAGCTAAGCTTTGCTGTCTTGCATGGATAAACTAGATCCCAAGGGTTTAAAATGGAGAAGGAGATTTCCAAAGTAGCAGTAGGAGCAAGCACAGTAATTAAGAATATTCTGTGATCTTGGGAAATTGGCACATACCATATGTGGGAAATTACTGCTTCATAAATATATGGTGCAGTTACCACCATATGTGATGTTTTGATACAACTATTAAGATGCAATTAAGTGAAGATTTGAAATGAGGAAGTGAATATGATATTTGGTCTCAAACTTAAATTGAATGCTACATTTTAATTTTGTAGAGATTTGACTAATTTCCTATTCTTTAATATGCTGCTTTTCTGTTAAATATTAAACATTACATTGAGTTAAAAATCCTGTAAAAGTTCTACATATTTTGTATTTGATGGCTTAATTTTTCCAAAATTAATTCTTTAAAAATATGAAATTTGCAGGCAAATGGATGGAACTTGAAAATATCATCCTGAGCGAGGTAACTCAGTCACAAAAGAACGAACAGGGTATGTACTCACTGATAAGCAGATATTAGCCCAGAAGTTCAGAATGCCCAAGTTTCACTTTACAGTAACCGCTGGACTGAGAGTGAGGTCCCAGATGGAGGAGTTGGAGAAAGGTCTGAAGGAGCTGAAGGAGTTTGTAGCCCCATGGAGGGAGCAACAGCATCAACTGGCCTGACCTCCCCCCTAGTCGTCCTGGAGTTTGGACCACCAACCAAAGAATACACATCTATGGACCCATGGTTCGGACCACATATGTGGCAGAGGATGGCCTCGTTGGCCATCAGGGAGAGAGGAGAGGCCCTTGGGCCTGAGGCTGTTAGAGGACGCAGTAAAAGGGAATGTCAAGGTGGGAATAAGGGAATGGGTGGGCAGGTGGGTGGGAGGTGGAATTCCCTCATAGAGGTGGGGAGGGGGAGGGGATAGGGGGTTTCCAAAGAGGAGACCTAGAAAGGGGGAAACATTGGAAATGTAAATAAAGTATCAAAAAGGAAAAGAAAAACAAAAAAGAAAGAAAAAAAATATGGATAAAATATTGATTCTTCTTTGCATGAAATTCTGTCTTTATTTAATGACTTAATAACTCATTTTATCATCAAATACATATACTAAAAATTATAAACTCTAACAATAATGTTAGAGTAAAATATACTGAAACATACTAATATTTTCTTTTAATTTTTTGTCAAATTCATTTAACCTGGATATGGTATATGAAAGACAATTTATAGATCACTAAAGCAAACTTATAAAAGACTACAGAAGGAGATGTGCTATATACTAAAATGAACCTGCGAGGTTCTATGAACCAGAGGAGACAGATTTGATGGAGACATACCTTTTAGTGTTGAGTGTTCCAAAGTTTCTCAGTTTCTAATAATGTCTGGCTGCAGGTTTCTGTATTTGTTTCCATCTGCTTCAAGAGTAGCTTTTCTATGATGGCAGAACAAGACCCTAATCTATGACTAGAGCAGAAAGTCATTAGTATTAATTTTATTGCTGTATTTTCTTTTTTCTATTATTTTTTATTTGTTTCATTTTGCTTCTTTT
Source organism: Uromys caudimaculatus (assembly GCA_028551405.1). Classification (NCBI taxonomy): domain Eukaryota; kingdom Metazoa; phylum Chordata; class Mammalia; order Rodentia; family Muridae; genus Uromys; species Uromys caudimaculatus. The sequence goes on along the minus strand of CM052705.1, from coordinate 95,171,618 downwards.
AGAATAGTATTATTTTATTTTATGCTAGAGCCTTGGACTCTCTGTTGTCTGGGTTTTGACCACCAAAGCAGTGTCAAGTATTGTCTCCATCTCATGGAGTAAGCCTTAATTAAAATCAGATATTAAGCTCTGTGGCACCATTCCACTAGCACATCTTGCAGACAGGAAGCCATTGTGAATCAAAGGTTCTGTGTTTGGCATGGTGTTTACATTTCTCTTTTGCTGGTGTGCAGAGTACCTTCCTATACCAAAGATTTGAGGACATAGGCATGAAGACTCTATGTAGGCCCTAACTGGACTTCCCAATATCCAATGGGACGCATCAGAGCTGTTATCAGCAATGAAGCCATGCTAAATTCCCCTGGGACTCATTTGACCAACAATTTAATTATGTGGAACCTTATCCAGGCACTGGAATTGTCATTTGGTGACTAGAGATGTATAGTTGAGGTTTTGACTATTATTTGAAGACTTCATAAATGTATATATTTTAAGAAAATTTACTGCATTAAGTATCCATATCATTAAGTATCCATGCTTCAAATGATTCTTAATTTTATCTCTCTCTTCCTGGATTCTTGCTTTGCCTTCTCTTTTCTCTCCTTTACAAGTTAATCTGCCCATTCCATTCCCCCAGTGATCCATCCATATCTATAATTTAATTACTATTCCTAGGGAACTCTCTTACACCCTACTCCCTTATACTGTACCAAACCTTTGTGGTTCTATGGGTTGTAGCTTTGTTACCATTGGCTAGATGTTTAATATCTGCATATAAGTGGATATATAGTATAATAGTCTTTTGGCGTCTGTGTTACTTCATTGAGGGTGGTTATTTTTTAGTTCCATACATTTACTTTTGAATTTCACGGTTTCTTTTTTATTGACTGTACAATATTCTACTATTAAAATGAGGCACATTTTATTAATACATTCATCTGTTGAGGGACACCTAGATTGTTTCAAATTTCTAGTTATTATGAATAGAAGAGCAATCAATATTTGACACTTTTCTCTGTAGGATCCTTTCTTTGAAGCATCCTTTGAGTATTTATGTGGAAGAATGATATAGTTCAATCTTGAGCTAGATACATTCCGATTTTCCTCAGGAGCTGTCACACTAATTTCATACTAGATGTATATGTTTGCAGTCCCACCAGTTCCTCCAGTTCCTCTCCAGCATAAGCTGTCATTTGTTTTATTAATCTTACCCATTTTGATGGGTGTAAGATGAAATGTAAAAGTAGTTTTTAGTTTCATTTCCCTGAAGACTAAGAATGTTGAACATTTCTTTAAGTATTTCTCTGTTATTTGTGTCTCTTCTTTTGTGAATACTCTGTTAAGTTCTGTACACTATTTTTTAATTGTGTTTTTTCTTGAGATCTAGTTTTCATGAGTTCTTAAAATATTTTGACTATTAGCTCACTATTACATGTACAGTTAATAAAAAATAGTTCCCGTTATGTAAGGCTGCCACTTTGTATGAATGATGGTGCCCTTTTTCTTTCGTGAGGTCACACTTATTAACTGTTGGTTTTAGTTCTGTTTCAATGCTGTTCCTCTTGGCCTGTTTTTGTTTGTTTGTTTGTTTGTTTGTTTGTTTGTTTTAATTTCAGTGAGTACAATGCTCTTCCCCACTTTCTCTTCTATTAGGTTCAGGTTATTTTGTTTTATGTTAATGTTGAAGTTGAATTTTGATAGGATAAAAGCAGGTTCTAGCTGGTAGAAAGAAGCCACTAGGCATGAAGAGTTGGCTTTTGAAGGTTCCACCTATCCACCCTTGTTTTAAGCCATATTCTCTGCTTTTTTTCCTGGTATCATAGGATATTTCTTCATTACATCTTCTGCCCCCAAGAGATTTCATGCTTTGCGGGCCATGATAGACTGAAACTGTGTGCCAAAATAAAACTTTCTCCACTAACTTCTTTTTGACAAGTGTTTAGACAGAGCAATGCAGAAGCATCTAATGCAGTACATGCGAGGTATTTTGTTATAGAAGCACAAGCATACTGAGCGACTCAGAGAACCAACTCACCTGTTGAATTGCCTACTGTATATATTAACACTGTAACAGAGATTCCCAAAGTACAAAGTCTTAAATAAAGTGTAAATTATATGTTTCTTTTGTATGAAAGCCCTAACTAGAACTTCAACACAGTCTCTCATAAAATTATTGTATCTATGGATGGTTCCAGTTCTCAGTAGGAAAACAAGATATACAGAGGAATAATGCAGCATATAAGGACTTCCTTACTAAAGCACTTGACCTGACATTTCATGTGTCATTTGATAGCATCTCTCTGACCAGAATGACCATGTTTCACTTAGAAATTCAAGAAATATAGTCTTCGTCTCAGTGAGCATAGTCCCAGATGCTGGGTAAAAGGTTACACTTTGAAATTCAATGTAATTTCATGTTTGAAATGATATTCTCGCTTTATCATTCTAAGTTATCACTTCAAAAAGATATTCTAAGACATCACTTAATTGACTTTGAAGATAGTTCATTGTAGCTCATATTCCCATCATTTTTGTTGCATTTCCCTTGTCTACATTTACATACTAGACTCTTCCAGGAATGTTTCTGTAATTATTCTTTCTTCATGTAAAACCCAAAATCCAACTCTGATCACTAAGTAAAGACTAATTTCATAGCTCCAAACACCTAATTTATTAGCCTCAGATGTATATTTTCTGAATGTGTCTATGCACGCACCTCAGTCACACACGTGTACCCATCTCATACGCTCATGCATCTCATACACACACATGCACACACACAATCGCATACACACATGCATCTCACACACACACACATACGTACACAAATACATCTCATACATGCATGCATCTAATACACACACATATGCACACACATAGGCACACACATAATCTCATACATATGCTCATCTCATACACACATATCTTATGAACACACACACACACACATACAGACACAGACAGGGAAATATATGTACATACATGTATTACACCTGCCTTCACTCATTCCAACATTGACTAATGAAACTCATCATTAAACAAATAATGTTAATTCACACACCAAAAGGACGAACTTGAGCACTAATAATTGTTTCCCTAATTATATTTATTGAATCAACAAATCTTCTCGGAGTACTACCACATACCTTTACACCAACCACTCAACTATCTATAAACTTAAGTATAGCAATTCCACTATGAGCAGGAGCTGTAATCTTAGGGTTTCGACATAAGCTAAAAAATTCTTTAGCCCATTTTTTACCACAAGGAACTCCAATTTCACTAATTCCTATACTTATTATCATTGAAACCATCAGCTTGTTTATTCAACCAATAGCACTAGCAGTTCAATTAACAGCCAATATCACCACAGGCCACCTACTAATACATCTAATTGGAGGTGCTACCCTAGTACTCATAAATATTAGCCCACCAGCAGCTACAATTCCATTTATCATTTTACTCCTTCTAACAATATTAGAATTTGCCATAGCCCTAATCCAAGCCTACGTATTTACCCTCCTAGTCAGCCTATATTTACATGATAACACATAATGACCCACCAAACACATGCATACCATATAGTTAATCCAAGCCCATGACCACCAACAGGAGCTTTTTCAGCTCTTCTACTTACCTCAGGCCTAGTCATATGATTCCATCACAATTCCACTATTCTACTCTCTAAAGGATTACTAACAAATATACTAACAATATACCTGTATATACATGCATACACTGCACAGAGGATCTATTATTGGAAATTGTTCCTTAGCATCAATGAATTCTCATTATATAAATATATGTTGTATTTTTAATGCTATGGGCAGTCATAGTGGCCAAAAGATTCAAGGTGCCCATAGGCAAGAAGGAAGCATGTTCTCTTTTTCTTACTTAAACCAAGACCCCAGCTCATGGAATGGGCTGCCCACATTTAAATTGTCTCTTCCCATCTCAGGTAGCCTAATGTAGGCAATCCCTTGCAGTCATGCCCAGAGGCTTGTCTTATAGGTCATTCTAGATCCTGTCAAGTTGACTTTTAATACTGATCATTTAAACCGATCAATTCCTACTTCTTCAAAGGCTTTTAAACCCTTGTCTGCCCTTCTGTCTTTCAGCCTCTGTAAAATGAATTACTTATTTAGTTATATTAATAAAATTTAGAACATCCTTAATTCTTCTTTGTCTTTCCAATTCCATACCTAAAACATTAATCTAAAATATCAAAAATACAGCCACTGAATTATATGTACTTGAAGTTGTAAAGTATTTGGCCAGTCAGTGTGCACCAAAGCACCCTGTATCAGTGGATATGACAGAAGTTCTTACCATGGGCTCGAGTGCCATCCCAACTTCCCTCCTGCCATGCTACCTGCCATGATAGTATGAACTCTAGCACTCTCACATGAGCCCCCAATTAAAAGATTTCATTTATAAGTCTCCTTGGTCATGGTATTTTGTCATAGCAATACAAAAATAATGATGCCATCCCACTAAGTGTTAAACAGGTATCAGAGATGATAAGCATCCCTGTGAACTAAGCCCTATTTTCTTACTGTTCTTCAAGTACAGATTCTCTACCAGTTCTAGTCATTATCCAATGAATTCAGCCATGGTGTAATTCTCCCTTACCCCCTTATTTCTAAACATGTGAAACTTCTTTCAGTATCAAACTTTTCAATTTGCTGTTTCCTTGGTTTCTGGGGTCTTCTTTCTGATTTGTCATATTTCAAATGAAACTTCACCTCTCTTATCACACTATTTCAGATGTCTCTGTGCTTTCTGGTCCATTTTTATCCTCTGCAGAGCAATTATTAGTATTTTATTTCATAGTCAATTAGTTAATGGCAATTCTGGTTTACCTTCTTCTCAAGGATATATGTCATTTCATGACTGTGTTGTCTAATACTTAATTCCTCGCATGCAAATAACTGTAGCTAAGCTAATTTTCAAATCTGTAATTTATATTTACAAATTAAGTATTAATGAATTTCTCAGTTATGATATATTGAAACTGTGCATGTAGCTAAGTCAGTACAAAACTTTCTTAGTAGACATGAAGCCTTTGGTTGTATCGTTGATTTTTCTGTATGCCTATAAAACCAGCTCTGGGGAGGTAAGAGATGATTGGGTCCAGATTTCAACATCATCCCCAGGTATATGTTCTCGTTTCTGGTCTGTCTCTGTAACAAAATACTCCGGCCAAAATGAACTTTGGGAGAAAAGGGCTTGTTTTATCTTAGAGATTGCAGTCTGTTGTCAAGAGATGTTAGGACATGAATTCAAACAGGATCTTGAAACAGGAACCATGAAGGAATACTGTTGCTTAACTTTCCTGTACATCCCTGGACTATCTGCTTAGGGAATGCTGTTGTCTATAGTGCTCTGATACCTCTTCCATCAATTAATGACCACAATCACCCACAACAGAGATTTCTGCAGGAAAATCACATCTGGGCAATCCCTCAAATGATACCTCAGCTGACAGTTAAAGTTAAATATATATATATGTATAGATAGATAGATAGATAGATAGATAGATAGATAGATAGATAGATAGATAGATGGAAGAATATGAAGGGAGGCAGGCAAACAGCTAATAAAATTTCATTGATTCTTAAAGTTTATGACTCACTACAGAACAGAGTTGCTAAGTGTGCCAGTAAACATGCCTCTCAAAGACCCTACCTCCCAAAGACTGTACTGAACTGCCCTTGATTGTTGTTGGAAAAGTTAAGCCAATAAAAACCATGGGGCAAGCTTTCAAAGACTCTCCCATTCAGTTGAAAAACTATGCGAACAGAAAGGTAGCATATTTCCAAAGGTTGTTGAACTAAATTTCACTGATGGCCTCTTTTTTATGTTCAGTTTTGATGAGAGAAGAAATTTACTGCTATAATTTGGGTTTTCTGAACTTGTGCATTTCTCTTTCTTCTCTCATTAATATATTTATTGACCTCTTGCTGGCAAAACCGAATTCAATGCCCCTTAAAATTACTTCAGAAACAGGGCACATGAAGGGACTCAATTCTCTTGATGATAATTTTCAGTTCAATGTCAGAATTCTGTCACAAGACAATGAGTGCTCTGTGCAGGAGGGGAAACAGGTAGCCATAAGAATTCGGGCTTCCAGATCCATCAGCTTAGAAAATTTATCTCCCTGTTCTCCTAGAATTGTGATGTCTCTCTCCCCTGTCAGAGTCACTTTGTTACTGTTGTTTTGTATGACCTTGTAGAATTTCACAAAGTCACAACTATGCAGCAGCCATAAAATATGCCAATTAGGAAAAATTCTAAATATGTCTCTAGTAAATTTAAGTTGTAGGATAAATAATATATTTTAAATAATAATATATTTCTATACAGTTTGATTTCAGTTAGTCTGTTTTTCCCTGTGCACATAGAAATTATACTCTTTAAATTTTGTCAGGATTATTAACATAGACTAGTAGAGTGAGAATCCTGAGTAGTAAGTATCCCAATGGCTCTATTTACAAGCCCTATAAAAAACCAGTATATCCTCAAGACAGCTAAGTCTAAAAAGAAAAGAGTGGATTATCTACCTACATGAATTTGATCACGAAATACCTTATTAAAAAATCATTTGTTTTTCCTTGTTTAAGGCAACTGACAGAAACTTCTGTCCCCCAAACATGATTGTATAGGACTCAAAATATTAATAAAACTTCTCAAGAAAAGAATTGGCATGTTTCTTACATGACATTTGAGACATAATTTAGTAGATCGAGTAAAGATTTCTTGTGATAAATTGCCTTTGGACAGATAATCAATTCATGCTGACTGTTAATATTCTTTCTGATAACTTCCTCCAGATGCCTAAACACAGAAAATAACTAAATCATCATTGTCCATAGAAGTCTATCCTATAAGGAGCAGCATGGGCCCTTGTCAGCCCTGTGAAGGCAGGAAACATACAGTATTTACTAACTCCCATGTGGGTCTCCTGTGGACTTTTTATTCCCAATGTATAAGTTGCCACAAGCTGGATCATTAAATATGAAGACAATTGTCTCCCATTAATGTCTTGATTGATATGATATTTTTGAGTAAATGAAGCACCTTCTGATAAATTAACAGAGATTCAGTTTCTGATGAGATTTATCTATCCAACCACCATTGACGTAACCAGCAGGGCTGGTGTCAAGGATCACAGCTACATCATCAAATCATAGAAGAGTGATATTTCTAGACCAGAGGGACTTCAAGTCAAGTGACACCAAGTGACTAAGGTGGTGCACCTTTCCTAACTTTGCCTCGTGTATAGAATTTTTACCACATGTTATCACAGCTGAGTTTAAAACTTTCATTCTGGAAATGAAGATTAGCAGAGGATTAGAAAATAAGTATAGAAGCAGTGAGCATTTTCTGACAAGTTATTTGACAATTTAATCAATCTTGACTTATACATAACACAGCAACTTGATAATGAAAATAAGACTGAATACTGCTGATTGATAATTGTGATTCCAACAAATTGAAAAGAAGTTTGTCTCTTTTAACATATGCATAAACAGTGAATTTACAAGAAGTATTTGTTACCCTAATTTTTGTTTTTTGAATAGTTATACTGCAGCTACTGGATATTCCTTACAATTCCTGCTATCTAAGCCATTAATCTGAATGAAAAATAAATCTGTTGATGATATAAATTATCTTCTTTCTTAATCAATATTATAATAACTGATAAAACACCAGTAAAAAAGATTAAAAAGAAAATGATTTACTCTAAGTACTAGATAAAGATGGTCCTGCTTCTTAAAGTTTGTGTTTATATGCATGTGTATAGGTTTGTTTCCATATGAACTTAAAAATATTTTTTTTTCAATTTCTGTGCCAAATTGTGTTGAAAATTTGATTGGGATTGCATTGAATGTTTAGATTGCTTTCGATAGGACGGCCACTTTCACTATATTAATCTTACCAATCCATGTGCATGGGAGAACTCTCCATCTTCTAGGGTCTGTTTCAATTTCTTTCTTATGTGTCTTAGAGTTTTTATTTTATGAGTCTTTCATGTGCTAAGTTAAAGTTATCTGAAGAAATTTTTGAGACTTCTGTGGGAAGTATAATTTCCCTATTTTTTTCTTAGTATTTTTGTCATTTGTATATAGGAAAACTCCTGATTTTTGTGCATTAAAATTTTATCTTGCTACTTTGCTGAAGGTGTTTAGCACCTACAGAAGCCTCCTGATGGAGTGTGCAGGGCCATTTATTATGTAATCATATAATTTTTAACTAAAGCTACCTTTACCTGTTTCTTTATTATTTGATTCACTTTCATCTCCTTCAGGTGTCTTATTGCTCTACCTAAGTCTTCAAATACTACATTGAATAGGGACAGAGAAGATATCCTTTTCATGTTCTTGATTTTAGTAGAAATGCTTTGAATTTTTTCCATAAGTTCCTTTTATTATGTTGACATATACCCCGTACATACACAATCTATACAGGGCCTAATCATGAAGAGATAATGAATTTTATCATAGGACTTTTCTGCATCTAAGGAGAACACCATGTAGATTTTATCGTTTAAACTGTTTGTGTGGTGTGTTACATTTATTGACTTAGATGTTTTGAACAATTACTCATCTCTGTGTTGAAGTCAGCTTAAATATGGCCAATAGTCTTTTGATGTGCTCTTTTGAATTACAAGTGAATTTGGATTACATGTGAATTTGGATTATATGTATTTGGTTGAGAAATTTTACATCTATGTTTGTAAGGGACAAATGGAAATAAAAACACTCATTAAACTCTAGGAAACTTTCTTTGACTTCATCTAAATAAATATGCAAGTAAAAAGAAGGCATCCGTCAGTTAAAAACTGAAACATTGAGAAAGGCTTCTTCCTTTCCTCTGGCGGCAGTCATCAGGTGAGCCAAAATGGGCGCATGCAAGTATATCCAGGAGCTATGGATGAAGAAGCTGTCCTATGTGATGCTCCTTCTTCTGAGGGTCTGCTGCTGGCAATACCACAATCTCTGTTCTGCACAGGGCTCCCTGCCCCACCTGGCCTGATAATCACGAAGACTAGGATACAAGGCTAAGCGAAGTTATGTCATTTACAGGTTTGTGTCTGCCATGGTGGTCACAAACGCCCGGTTCCTAAGGGTGCAAGCCTGTCCACCATGCTGTTAAACAGATGAAATTTGCCTGAAGCCTTCAGTCTATTGCTGAGGAGAGAGCTGGGTGCCATTGTGGGGCTTTGAGAGTTCTGAATTCTTCCTGGGTTGGTGAAGATTACAAATACAAATATTTTGAGGTTATCCTCATTGATTCATTCCAAAAAGCTATCAGAAGAAATCCTGACACTCAGTGGATCACCAAATCAGTCCACAAGCACAGAGAGATGCGTGGGCCGACATCTGCTGGGCGAAAGAGCTGTAGATTTGGAAAGAGCCGCAAGTTCCACCACATGATTGGTGATCCTCGCCCTGCAGCCTGGAGAAGGCGCAATGCTCTCCAGCTCCACTGTTACTGCTAATGCACGTGATCTTTGTAAAATTCATATCCAATAAACAATTTAGGACAGTCATTTCTGCTTAAAGGTGTTATTTGTCTGTTAACACTAGTCTACAGATTGTCTTGAGTGCTTTGTGAAAGTGTAGACGTTAAAGTGCAACAAAACTGCAGGTGATGGAAAACCTTGTTTTTGATGTACTTTCTTTGCATTATCTGCTTAGGGGATTAAGCGTATAGTGTTTGTGCCAGTTGGTGTCCTGTATGTAAGACCCTGTAACTAGCTCTAGATGTGTTTGGTGAATGAGATAGAATCTATAGCTTTATGATGGGATCTTCTAGTTCACTGAGGTGACTGCTTGCTTGGGAGTTTGATGAGTACAAACTTTAGAGTTGGATTTTGCTTAAAAATGTGTAGAAAGAGAGGGCTTCAAACCTGTTTTGTGAATATTCACAGAAAAATGAGATCAACTAAAATGCACATTTTGAAAATTGAATCTAGTGTTCTATTTTCAGAAGACCAGGTAAATTTGTTGGAAGAAGTGTCATGTTCTGTTGGATCTAGACTATGGGTTTGACACTTGTGGATTTTGAAGCTGGTGAGGATTGAATATTGGATGGAGTAGGGCATACTTAGGGTATTATTTCCATTAGTATTTGTAAGCTAGTAACCATGTAGTTACAAGTTAATATCAACCAAGCAAACAGAATAAGTTGTGATCAAGCTTGCAAACTTTAACCTTTTCTAGTAGCTGGTGTGGTGTGCAGAGGCAGGTGAATCTCGAGTTCCAGGACCACCTATATCAGAGAGATATTTTCTTTATTCCAGTCCACAATAGAGAAAAACAAAAAGTGGAGAGGCTTCCAGTCAATTCATCATGGATAAGAAAAGTCCACTGGTAGCACAATTTCACTGTTTACAGTCTACCCAGAGGTAGTTGCTGGTTTCTGGTACTGCCTGAATGTTCTTCGCGTTTCATAAAGGTCACACACATTTTATTTCTGTTTGTGCCATGCCTTGGAGTAGTTTCCCACAGTGATTGTGAATGTGGAAGACATAGTATTGTCCCTCTCAGATATCTGGGTTTACTGCTTTGAACAGCTGGCTTGGTATCAAAATCTAATTGATGCTTTTATTAAACAGATTTTTCTTTGGAGGTTTTAAAAGGATGACTTGATTTCCAGAAAATGCTAGACTCAAAGTCCCGAGACCTAATACTCTTTTCTACTCAGCAAAACAAGTCACTGTGTATAGAGGTTGTTCAACTAAAGCAAGCATCCGTTAAAAAAAAAAAAACCTGAAACATTATTGATATTGAAAATAAACAATATTAATTTCTTTGAGAATTAGTGAATATTATATAATACTAATCAATAGAATTTAAGGGTGAGGAACAAAGGACAGGGCAGTGTGAGATAATTACCCCTAAGTAGAACTTTTACTTTGTACCACAATCATCCCAAAGCTCAGGATCCTTAAGGTAGTAAAACAGGAAGTTTATAAGAGCCACAGTGGGTGGAATACTACAATAAATTTGTGAAATCGTGGCTTTTTGGACAGAATAGTGCAGTTGAAAATGTGAACAGAGGATGTGATAGCATGCACGAGATCAAAGCAACTCAAGCCAGACAAACTCCAAATATGGAGAAAGAGGGAGTCATGAAGTCTTACCCTTATCTGAGGTTATTAATAGCTGCTTGTAGAATAAGAGTCTTTAGGATTTTAGTCCCTGGTAGGTAGACTATGTTCCTGTGTGTGTGGCCACATAACTATGAGTACATAGGCAGCTTGAATTGGCTGTCCTCTGAGAGGCTCTACCAGCTGCTGACTAAGAAAGTTACAGATACTTACAGCCAGCCATTGGACTGAGCTCAGGGACCACAATGGAGTTATGGGAAGGACTGAAGGAGCTGAAGGAGATTGCAACACCATAGGAAAATCAGTAGTATCAACTAACCTGGACCCCTCAGAGATTCAAGAGGCTAAGTTGCCAACCAAAGAGCATACATGGCTGGTCCCTGGCCCTTGCTACGTATGTAGCAGAGGGCTGCCTTGTCTGGCCTCAGTGGGAGGGGATGTGCTTAATCCTGTAGAGACTTGATGCCTCAGGGAAGGGGAATGCTAGTGGGGTGAGGTAGGAGTGGGTGGGTGATTGGGGGAGCTCCCTTTCAGAGGCAAAAGGGAGGGAGAATGGGATGTAGAACTGGTGGAGAGGGGACCAGGAAGGGGGCTACAACATTTGGAATGTAAATAAATACAATAGTTAATAAAAGAAAAAAAAGAGAAAATAAAAACAGACCAAAAGTTTCACAGATTCTTTAAAGGTTCTATCTTTGTGGTCCCTTCACTGAATTTAAGATATGCAGCTCAATACCTTGTTGAATACAATACAGTACAAAGACAAAACAAGACAATACAATGGAACCCAGATAAAAGAGACCCTTCCTGGCACTGCTATTTACTCCCACAGTCTTCAAGGTAGACGGTATTGAGGCCTGGGTGTATGCTTTGTGTGAAATCTGCAGATGCCCTGCTCCCCAGAGACCCCCGCTAGACGGTACAGAAGATGGACAATCTGCTCATGCTCAGGATCTCTTGACCTTTATCATGACTGTAGTACCTTTAGAGGGCACTCACTGTCACCCTTCTGTTGTGATTGGGGTGGCTGGGGCGATCACCAAGACCTCAGCTAAGATTATAACTAGGCACTAAAAGAAGTGGGGAATGAAAGACCTGACCCCCTTATGAGAAAAATTAGACCCCTAGCACACTTGGAGCCAAAAACAGAAATAGGACTGAAATTGCATCCTTGGCCAATCCTTACCTGGCAGCATTCTTTCCCCTAAGAAACGGGTGACCTTCGCCTGGCCCCAGGGCCAGAGGCACAATGTTTCAGGAACTAGCTAACCACAAAAATGTTTGTGCAACTGCCTTGTGACTAACTTAGAACATTCTGTACTTCCCCATAATGCAAATTCTTTCCGTTCCCCACCACTTGCTTTGTGTTTTTTCCTTTAAATACCCCTGACTTCAGCTGCTCGGGGTCCAACTCCTCTGCATAGGTTATGAGCTCGACCCCAGTGCACTGGTTCCCCCGAATAAACCTCATGTGATTGCAGCAAAAAAAAAAAAAAAAAAAAGAAAAGAAAAGAAAAAAAAGAAAAAGAAAAAGAAAAAGAAAATGTTCTCTCCCTTCTACTTTTGAAAGTTATTTTTTGAGTATAAAATCTAGGACAGCTGATTGCTTAAGGGCTTTTAGCATGTTAAAAGGAAACATAGTGTTTCTTATCCTCCGTTTAGTCAGGAAGTCAGATATCATTTTTATTGATTTCACCATGAATCTTTTTCTGATTTTAGTTTTCTCTCATTTTCAATGGTGATCCATCACTGTGCCCAAGTGAGTGGCTCTACATCTTTTCTCTTGGAGGTTTAGCAGAGAGTTTTTGATGTTGTCTTGATAACATTCAGTCTAGCATGGATATGAGGAAATTATCAATGTTCATCCAACAAGAAAAGCAACTTCCTTAACTAATGAATAAAATCTCTCAGGTTCAGCATTACCTATTAGGTATGAACCGTGGTAAAACATAACAGTTTATAATAAAGAGAAAATACAGTACATGTACATACATGCTATATGGTTACTTAAATTATTTTAATTCATTTGAAGAAAAAGTAAAGTTGTGTCAACAACAAATAAAAACATTATTAAATACATAAGATACAAAGAATATGATAGGCATTCAATATTTTGTTGATGAAAGCTTGTATATTTAATGACTTTTTTATTATAGTCTCATTAAACCCTGATGAAATTGGTTATATGGTACTAGGCACATGGTAAACAACCCACAATTGTTTGTTCAATTTGAATTTGAATCTGTATTTAGGTTAATGGTGTGTAGCTCCATTTTTCTGTCTAGTCTGGCAACAAAGAGAAACTTTTATTCCATGTCTATGACCCCTGAAGTTTTCTGGATGGTTGGAGATGAGAAGGAGAAAACATAAACATTGGGGATTTTTTGGGCAAGGCATTCTCAATTTTCCTGTTTTGGGATAATAAAGCATGAGTTTTAATTAAGTTTGTAGGCTTACCATCTGTGAGCATCTGGAGTTTCATTCTGTTGCAATTTTGAAGCAAGTGTACCAATTACAGTTCTGAAAGTATTGAATATTTAGAACAAATAGCAAGATAAGACAGAGCAGGAAATTTTAGTATTCTTAAATTCACTTTCTTGCCCATTATCAGCTCTACAAGGAAGCTAGTACCACTCCTCACAGTAATTTATATATTTTTTTATTTCCATGAACACCTGTTCCACAATAAAGCTATGCATTTTTTCTTTTAATAATGTGTTAGACTTTGGAACAAATATTATTATTAGCTATTCTTATCTATTCAGTTTTTCCAGTGAATTTTTTATAAGAGCATGTGTGTTTGTGTCTGGTGTGAGCATATGCTGTATTCCATGTGTCTGCATATGGAGGTTAGAAATGGAAATCAGATCCCCTGTGTGCTTCCAGATCAAGATGCTGGGAACTAGACTCAGGTTCTCTGCAAGAGGAATATGTGCTCTTAACCAATGAGCCATCTCTCCAACCAAAGCGGGTAACTTTTTAAAATGAAAACAAGAATCAAAAACATTATTTGATTTTTTCTATGAACTATGTATTCATCTGATACATAGATTACAAATCTTTATTTCTAATTCAGATACATTTCATCTTTCTGAATGACTTTTTCTATGCAAAAGTGTTTAACATGTCCTTGACTGGCCTCAGTTTTTGGTGGTGGTGGTAGACATGTGTGTGTGTGTGTGTGTGTGTGTGTGTGTGTGTGTGTGTGTGTGTGTGTGTGTATTTGTGTGTGTGTGTGTATTACCATAGTCAGTATCCAAAATACTTTCTACTATTTTTTTGGTTAAATTTTCTGTAGTTCTCTTTAAGCTGGCATTTAAAGCTTTGTTTTTCAATCCATTTGAAAATATTTTTCTGAACAGTGTAAAATAAAGATCAAGTACTATTTGTTGCATATTAAGATACAGTTTTCTCATCACTATTATTGCAATTTTTCACAGTTTGTGCTGATAATACATATTTGGAACATTTATCTTTTATTTAAATTTGAAGAATAAATCCCAAGGATCCCAAATAATGCTGTAAAAGAGAGTTGGAAGCGAGATGCGATTCCATGGAGGAAGATATTTGGAATTCAGCTGTCAGTCCATCACAGTTTTCTGTGCACACGAGCATAATGAAAGACAAATATAAAAAATTGTCACTGGTTCCTTGCAATAATTTAGGCAGATCATTCTTTTAGCTAGTTCTATAGCAGGGCAGACTTTCTTGAATCACCCAGGCAAAGTTTTTTTTACTAAATGACAGTAAATAGGTTTGCTCATTTTTTTTATTATTATTACTATTATGATGATGATGATGATGATTTTATTTATTTACAATCCAGCTATTGTCTCCATCCCAGTCCCCTCCCACAGTTCTTGATCCCATTCCTCCTCCCCACTGTCTCTGAGAGGGTGCTTCCTCACCACCAGGCCTCCCTACTCCATGGAGTCTCAAATCTCTCAAGGATTAGGCACATCTTTTCTCATTGATGTCAGGCCAGGGAGTCCTCTGCTATATATGTGTCATGGGCCTCAAACCAGCTCCTGTATGCTGCCTGGTTGGTGGCTCAGTATCAGGGAGCTCCCAGGGGTCCAGGTTAGTTGATACTGCTGGTCTTTCCATGGGGTCACGCTCCTCTGCAGCTTCTTCCATCCTTCCCCTAAATCAACCACAGGGGTCTCCAACTTCAGTCTAATGGTTAGGTATACGTATCTACATCTGTCTAAGTCAGCTGCTGCTTGAGTCTCTCAGAGGACAGCTGTGCTAGACTCCTGTCTGTAAGCACATCACAGCATCAGTAATAGTGTCAGGCCTTGGAGCCTCCACATGAGACGAGTTCCAAGTTGAGCAAGTCACTGGATTGCTTTTCCCTCAATTTCTTCTCCAATCTTGTTCCTGTAGTTCTTTTTGACAGGAACAATTTTAGGTCAGAAATTTTGACTGCTGGCTGGCAATCCCATCCCTCAATTTGAGGCCCTGTCTACTATTCAAGTTCTCTCTTCCCAGTGTTGTTCATTTCATCTAAGGTCATTCCCAGAGTCCTAAGAGTCTCTCACCTCCCAGGTCTCTGGTACTTTCTATAGGGTCCACCCACCTCCCACCCCTGGAGGCTGCATATTTCCATTCATTCTGCTGACCATCTGGACTTCTCTCCTGTGCTCCCAATACCTGATCCTGTCCCCTTTTCCCCCTCCCCCCAGGTCCCTCCCTCTTTCACATCTCCCATGATTATTTTCTTACCCCTTCTAAGTGGGATTGAAGCATTCTCATTGTGCCTTTCTGTTTGATAAACTTCTTCAGTACCATGGGTTGTATCCTAGGTATTCTGTACTTTTTGGCTAATATCCACTTATTAGTAGGTACAAACCATGCATGTCCTTTTGGGTCTGGGGTACCTCACTCAGGATGATATTTTCTAGTTCTATTCATTTCCCTGCAAATCTCATGATATCTTCATTCTTAATAGCTGATTAGTATTCTATTGTATAAATGAACCACATTTTCTGTATCCATTCATCTGTTGAGGGACATCTGGGTTGTTTCCAGATTCTGGCTATTACACATAAGGCCACTATGAACATACCAAAGCATGTGTCCTTGTGGTATGATGGAGCATCTTTTGGGTATATTCTCAAGAGTGGTATTGCTGGGTCATCAGGTAGAACTATTTGCAAATTTCTAAGGTATTTCCAGATTGGTTTTTAGAGAAATTGTAAAGGTGTTCAATCCCACAAGCAATGAAGAGTGTTTTTCTTTCTCCACATCCTTGGCAGCATGTGTTGTCACCTGAGATTTGGATTTTTGCAATTCTGATTGGTGTAAGGTAGAATCTCTGGATACATCTCTGCCGTTCAAGATTTCTATGGTGTGAATTTTGGGTTTAGTTCTGTACCACATTTATTAACTGAGTTATTTGGTTTTTTAGAGGTTAGCTTTTTAAGTTATTTACATATTTTAGATATTAGCCCTCAATTGAATGTGAGGTTAGTAAGATTTTTTATCTAAATCTGTATGTTGCTGATTTGTCCTATTTACTGTCTTTTGCCTTATAGAAGCTTTTTGGTTTCATGAGGTTCCATTTATCAATTGTTGATCTTAGAGCCTGAGCCATTGGAGTTCTGTTTAGGAAAATTCCCATTGTATCAATGAGTTTGAGGCTCTTTCCCACAACAAGTGAAAAATCTGTATTAGAAGAACTTCAAATTTCTCAAGAAAGAAATAGAAGAAAATTTCAGAAGATGGAAAGATCTCAGATTAACATAGAAAATTGGTCATCCTACCAAAAGCAATCTACAGATTCAGTGCAATCCTCATCAAAATTCCAAAATGATCCTTCACAGACAAGGAAAGAACAATTCTCAAATTTATATGGAAAGATAAAAAACCCAGGATACCAAAAACAATTCTTAACAATAAAAGAAATTCTGGGGGAATCACTATCCCTGACCTCATGCTGTACTACAAAACAATAGTGGAAAATAAAACATGATATTGGTACAGAAACACACAGGTGGATCAATGCAATAGAATTGAAGACACAAAAATAAACCCACACACTTATGAACACTTGATTTTGGCAAAGAAGTCAAAAATATACAATGGAAAAAAAGAAAGCATCTTCAATAAATGGTGCTGGTCTAACTGGCAGTCTGGATGTAATTAAATGAAAATAGATTCATATTTATCTTCTTGCACATAGCTCAAATCCATACAGATCAAGAACCACAACATAAAATCTGATATACTGAATTGAACAGAAAGTAGTTTATTCAAATTTTAAGAGAATTTTTTATATAAATAATGTCCTCTTATAAACCCTAAAATAGCTATCAATCACAAACTTTTACAAAATCTTAGTTACCTTCAGACAAATATGTCTTATCCTTGTTCCAGGAAATTTAGTTTGATTTTGTTTTGCTTGTTTTGGTTTTGCTTATTTTTTTTTTGGTAAATTATACTATATTTTGTTAGTATTTCTCACCCAGTTCTTGCCATCCTTTAAACGCTACAGCTCTAGGTGTACAACTTTCTTCACCAATGTTATAAAATGTCTCCAGTAAACCCTTTTATAAGGACTCTTGTGATTACAATTGTGTCCTACTGTCCTGGGTTTGTATTTCCTTGTTGGTGTGATAAAATAAATCAACAAAACCAACATAGTGGTGAATTTTTATTTGGCTTAACTTCTAGGATTCCAGTCCACCATGGCAGAGAAATCATAGAATCAGAAGTTTGAAGGAATTGGTTGCATTTTATCCACAGTGAAAACAGAGAAAGTAATATATAAATGCTAGGGCTCAGCTCTATTTCTCTAGTTCTTTATAATTCTAGATCTCCTAGATGGGAAATGTGACAACCCATATAGATGGTTCTTGTCATTTCAACTGTTGTAATTAAGACAGGATCTCAAAGAATTTCGCAGAGGTTCATAGACCAATTAGTACTGTTTGTGAAGTTGACAACTATGGTTAACCATCACTATTACTCAGTGAAACCACAGTTTTCTCCTTATCACAAGACCATTATACATATCTGCAAAGGGTTTTTTTTTTAATATTAATCATTCCATTCATTTACATTTCAAACGATATTCCCCTTCCTGGTTAACCCTCCACAATCCCCATCTCATACAACCTTCCATTTGCCTCTATGAGCCTGCTCCTCCATCTACTCACCCATTCCTTCCTCACTGTTCTAGCATTCCCCTAGGCTGGGTCATCAAGCCTCCACATGACCAAGAGCTTCCTCTCCCATTGATCTCAGATAAGGCCATCCTCTGCTACATATGCCTCTGAAGCCATGTGTCCATCCATGTGTACTCTTTGATTGGTGGCTTAATCTCTGGGAGCTCTGGGTAGTCTGGTCAGTTGATATTGTTATTCCTGTGGTTTTGCAATCCCCTTCAGTTCCTTCAGTCCTTCCCCTATCTGTTCTATTGTGGTCCCTGGGCACAGTCTGATGGTTGGCTGTGAGTATCTGCATCTGTATTGGTCAGCTACTGGTAGAACCTCTCAGGGAACAGCCATTCGAGGCTCCTTGACATCATCAATAGGGTCTGGATTTGGTGCCTGCAGATGGGATGGATCCCTAGGTGGGGGGTCTCTGGTTGGCCTTTCCTTCAGTCTCTGCTCCAATTTTGTTCTTGCCTTTCCTTTGGACAGGAACATTTCTGGGTTAACAATTTTAAGATGGGTAGGTGGACCTCTCCTTCAACTGGGGGCCATGCCTATCTACTGGAGGTGGTCTCTACAGGTTGTATCTCCCCTTTGTTGGGTATTTTGGCTGAAGTTATTCTGATGGGCCCTGGGATTCTCTCGCTTCCCTGGCCTGTGGGACATTCTAGTGGCTACTCCCATTTCTCCACCCCCACTGCTACATATTTCTATTTGATTTCGTTATCCTCTGTACTTCTCTTCTGCCCCTTCCAATACCTAATCCTGCCCCCTTTCCCATCCTCCTCCCTCCCTTCCAGGTTCCTCCCTCCCTCTACCTCCTGTGATTATTTTTTCTCCCTTTCTATGTAGGATTGAAGCATCCATACATTGGCCTTCCTTTTTTTTAAGTGCCATATGGTTTGTGGGCTGTACCTTGGGAATTCTGAACTTTAGGCTAATAGAATAGAAAGTGGGAAAGATCCTAGAACACATCTGCACAGGGGAAATTTTCCTGAACAGACCACCAATGGCTCATGTTCTAAGATCAATAATCAACAAATGGGACCTCATAAAATTGAAAAGCTTCTATAAAGCAAAGTACACAGTTAATGGGACAAAATAGCAACCCACAGATTGAGAAAAGATCTTTTTCTACCCTACATGTGATAGAAGGCTAATATCCAAAATATACAAAGAACTCAAGAAGTTAGACTCCAAAGAATCAAATAACCCTATTTTTAAAAATGGGGTACAGAGCTAAACAAAGAATTCTCAACTGGGGAATCTCGAATGGCTGAGTAGCACCTAAGATATGTTCAACATCCTTAGTCATCAGGAAAATGCAAATCAAAATGACCCTGAGATTTTACCTGACACCAATCAGAATGGCTAAGATCGAAAACTCAGGTGATAGCAGATGCTGGAGAAGATGTAGAGAAAGAGGAGCACTCCTTCATTGCTGATGGAACTGCAAGTTGGTATAACCACTCTTTAAATCACTCCGGAAATCAATCTGGAGGTTCCTCAGAAAATTGGAAATAGTTTTACCTAAAGACCCATTTATACCACTACCGGGCATATACCCAAAAGACCTTCTAACATATAACAAGGAGACAGATTCCACTATGTTTATAGCAGCCTTATTTATAATAGCCAGAATTTGGAAACAATACAGATGTCCCTTAACCGAAGAATGGATAAAGAAAATGTAGTACACTTACACAATGGAGTACTACTCAGCTACTAAAAATGACTTCATGAAATTCGCAGGCAAATGGATGGAACTAGAAAATATCCTGTTAACCGAGTTAACCGAGACACAAAAGAACCACATATGTACTCACTGAGAAGTGGATCTGCAAAGTTTTTTTTTTAAGATAGGAAGAAAGGCCTCCACATGCCAAGAATCAAGGCATGATATGTTGTTGAACTGTTTTTCCACTGATTTCAGAGTGTGAAACAATGATTTTTTTTTTTTTTTAACTCATGGCCATTTGTGTTGTGTCAAAATTCTATGCATTTTTAATTTGTCTATCGCTGATTTTACTTATCTTGTTCACTGTCTCTTACATTTCATATGCAAACGGGGATTAGTTCTTATGGTTCGTAGAAATGCAGTCTAAAGGACCCTCAGGTTGTAGCATGTGAGATGGTATAGACTTCTAAGTTGGCTTGTTGTCTTTTATTTACTTTAGTGACATCTTTATGTTGTTCTTTGTCAGAAACCTCCATTATAAGAATATTTTTGTTGCAATTATCAAGCAATCAATGAAGTTATTTTGACACTCTAGTGACAAAGCTGTTCTCTAAGATTTTTATCTGTGCTTACATTCACATTAACGCTTTTATTTCCTTTTTTACCTGGTTTTACTTCCACATCCTTGAAAATCTCTGAAAACTTTGCTAAACATAACCCTCTTGCTTTGCAGATACAGTTCAAAGGGAGTGATTTAATCATTCTTTGATTCTAAATTTCTCACAAATCTTGAAAGTTAATTTTCTTTGAATAGCAATAGAGTAACAAGAAAGAAATTTCTAACGACTTAACAGCTCTTCTTATAAGGATCCTGATTTAAGAAGTTTTGAAACAATGGCTAGTTTATATATCTAAAGTATTAACAAAATAAAAATCTATATCCCCTGGACTAGACCCAAGAGCTGTAATGACATCAGAAATGAAATTGAAGCACCGTCTTCTGTTCCTCACAATGCAGTTCAGGTTACTGCACTATGGAAGGTGGAATTTTTTGACATCATGGTTTATGTTGGCTCGTATGAAACTTCCTGCAAGTGGAAGAGCTGCCGGAGGAAGATATCAGACTTGTTTTCTCAAGTGGGCCAGCTTGAGTCCAGATGGAGCTCGCTAGAGAGAGTATTATCATGGCCTCCTTCCCATCTGAGGCCAACTCTCCAAAGATCAGAATCATTTTGCTGGCAGGGAATCAATCAGACTTCTCCTGGAAATTTTATTTGATTGAATTTTTTGTGTCATTTCCTACAGTAACCATCTCGAAAATCTCCCCTGGAGTCTATGATTAAACAACTTTATAACCAGAAGTCACTCAGAATGAGATAGAAATGGTACAGAAGATGCTGCCTGGATATTTCCTTTCTTCATTAAGTATTCTGAACATAGAGGAAAAAATGCTGTTAGGTCAGGACATAGACAGAGTAAAATTCCTGACTAAAATGAAATATTATAATTTCATTTTCTGAAAATAATCATGAAGAACCACAGTAAAAGTTTCAAAGATATCAAAATAAATGACAGTAGGTTGATTCTTTTTTGTCCTACAAGAAAATTATCCTGCACATGAGAGCAAACAGATGCTGAGTTGTTGGAACTGTTTGTTTGTTTGTTTGTTTGTTTGTTTTAGTGTTCTTGCTATTTTGCTATAGTATGGGCCAGCTACTTACTCACGTAATATTGTTAGAGATTAAATGTCATCTTCGAGTCCCTGCAAACCATACAGGAAAAGTTTTTTTTGTTGTTGTTTTTGGTGGGTTTTTTTGGAAAAGCCATTGATATAAAGGGTTTGGGTTAATGGAATGAAAGTATAGAAACAAACCCCAGTGCTGGAAAGCATCATTATCTGAAGGTCTTTTTATAGAAGGTGTTATATTAAGGCCTAAGGATTTAATGAGTCTGAACATGATACTAAGGAATAGACTCTCTCTGAGGTTATGCTTTAGTATGCTCTGTCGCGTTAACCTACTGATATTAGCCTGAGAGTGAAAGAATATTTCCAAAATTGTTCCATTTTCCACTGACTTACGAGTATCAGAGTTATTCTTTAAAATAAGATCTACTTGCAAGATTTAGAACTGTTTCAAATATGGAAGTCTCTTTAATGCCAAATAATATCTCCAGAAAAATAATAATAACAATAATAATAATAGTAATAATAATAATAATAATAAAAGATAAACAAATAAACATATTCTAGTACCAAGAGAACAGGATTTAGGTTCTATCTCTAAGTCTAACATGTGAAGTTAGGCAGAATCCTTCACATTAATCTAGACTAGTGTTCCTCAAAAGTTAATGTTTCACTAAATCATCTATAGAAAATGCCTAAACATACTTTAGAGATTAGGAAGATGCCTCTGTAAGTAAAGTGCTTGTAATACAAAGACCAGAGATTTGAATGCCAAGCCCCCAGTAAAAAGCCAAGATTGGCTTTGTATCTGTATTGCTAGCATTGAGGAGGGGGAAGTAAGAGAATCTCAGGACTTTGCTGGGAGGTGGTCTGTCTTAGTCAGGGTTTCTATTCCTGCACAAACATCATGACCAAGAGCAAGTTGGGGAGGAAAGTGTTTATTCAGCTTATACCTCCACACTGCTGTTTATCTCCAAAGAAAGTCAGGACTGGAACTCAAGCAGGTCAGGAAACAAGAGCTGATGCAGAGGCCATGGAAGGATATTACTTACTGGCTTGCTTCCCCTAGCTTGCTCAGCTTGTTCTCTTATAGAACCCAAGACTACTAGCCCAGGGATGTCACCACCTACAATGGGCCCTCTCCCCACTGATCACTAAGTGAGAAAATACCTTAGAGCTGGATCTCATGGAGGCATTTCCTCACCTGAAGCTCCTTTCTCTATGGTAACTCCAGTCTGTCTCAAGTTGACACACAAAACCAGCCAGTGCGTGGTCTGACCAACTAATGAGCCTGAGGTTGAGTGATAGGGCTTGTCTCACAAAATATCTTGGCTCTGGCTTCTAACCACGTATATACTAGTCATTAGTGAAGTCTTCCTGATATATGGAATGCCTCAATGAGAAAGATATGTCTGACTTATACCTATTCTCTTGTTCCAAATCATAGTTAAATATGGGAGTTTCCCCAAATAGAAGACGAATAACCATTTTGTCATTGACAATCTTAGGAAGTCATGCTGGAGACAAGGAAGCATGTCCCCAATTAATACAGAGGCTTTGATATTAGAGAGCTTGTCATGCTTGATGACTAATAGGCATTATTTAATGTCTCAAGTCAATGTACTAAGAAACAAAATGACTCTTCAGCACACCTATCTGTGTGTTTCGGTGAACAGAGATCTTTTCCTGTAGTCACAGGGAAGGAAGCATAAAGGCAGTGATAGTAAAGCATGAATATATAGAGTTCTCAGATACTGCTTTGCATGGTTCAGATGGACTTAAGGTAAGAGGGTAAATCGGGGCTCCCTAACAGAAATACGGATTAGCACAACAAAGAGTAGTTCTTCAAAGTTTGCAGCATAACTTCATCTGGGAATTCACTAATAAATTCTCACAGTTTGGAGTTACAGTTCACTAAATCATGATTGTCATTCATTTATTTTCTGTCTGGGGAATGCAAGTGCAGGTGTGTGTTTGGTACATATTTGTATGATATATGCACCTATATCAGGAGGGGGTGCTGTTCACGTACCAGAGGAGAATGTGAGTGAAGTGCTTTGTAACTGTCCTATGCCTTGACAGAGTCTCCTCCTGAATTCCTGGAGCTCAGCTGGATGGTGACTGGCATATTCTGGTGATCTATCTCTGAGATTCATAGCATTAAGGCTACAGGTGCATGTCTTGCCATACTCAGACTGCTCTGTGGGTGCCAGGGTCCAAATTTATGTTCTGTTGCATCCTCAGCTCTTACCTGCTAAGATATCTCTTCAGCCCCTAAACACCCTTTTGTAAGTGAAATAAAGCAGAAATATGGTAGGTACAAAGAACCAGTTATTTTCTGATATCCAGGAGGTCATCTTTAAACCATGTGTTACATTTCCTAAATATCTGGTTCATTTGTTCAGTGTGTTTCTACTCTGGGAGAGATACACAAAAGACATGTTCAGTTATTTCTTTACACTTTTATAATAGGACTTGCTACAGAAATGTTCTGTAGTGGTAAGAATTCTGCAGTATCCACTATGTAGCCTCTAGCCAACTATGTCCACTGAGCATATGAACTTCCACTAGTGTGACAAGAAAATTCTTTTTATTTGAATATGGATTTGTAAGTCACATGTGACTAATGACTGTCATGTTGGAAAGTCTTTGTAGAATACATGGTGACCCAAGGAAAATACATATGCTTATAAGGAAATGATGTCATGATATCAGGATTATTGAAATATAAGTTTGGACAACAGATGGAGACCTGATCAGGCAGAAATCCAAACCTTTACCCATGTCCAACACATCATCCAGCTTTGCTTATTGTAACCTTCTGTTTCCTAGCTGTGTTGTTCACTTTCTGTTTGGAACTACCCAAAATATTTCTGCCAAGATCACTGCTCCTTTTTGCCAATGTGTCAGTCTCTCTAATTTTTGGCTGCAATATTTAAAGTATTTTTCATTTAATTAGAGATCTCTCTCCCCCCCCCCTCTCTCTCTGTTTCTTTCATTCCACTGAAAATATTTAATGTCACACCAGCTACTTCTGGCTTCTATAAATCCTCTTTAGTTTCTTTACTTTGTAGATTTCATCTCATGGTTCATGTCAGCACCTTTGACTAAACAGTGTCCATACTAAATGTCTTTGTACTGATATGAATGTTTTATTTTTGAAGCAATCTGATATCCATTACATAAATGTTTTTAAGATGAATAAGCCAACATCAAACAGGCTGGATTTATTACTTCTTAAGTTTGTGTGTATTCATCAAAGAGAAAGCTTTACTGTTTGTTTGTTTGTTTGGGTTTTTTAATGATGAAAGAAACTCAGTTGTTATTATGGTCTTCCCTTTGTTTGGAGTCTGGTCTAAATGCTCAAAAAATAAAGTATTCACTATATGAATACATCAAAAACTGTTCCAATCTCTTTTTAGCACAGTGTACACCCAATTGCACTCCTCAAATTCTCTGTGGAAAGGAGACACACTGGAAGCTTTTGGACTCCTTCTCACCAGATTTATGTAAAATATTTGTTAAAGATCCCACTGCTAAACAATCAAGGGGGTGATTGCCTGAGGCGATTGGAACCAAAGGTTTCTACAAAAGAACACTCAGGCTACCTTAAAATGTAACTGACACACAGCTGATTATCAACCAACCCAACAGCCAAACAAAGCCTGCCATCTTAGCAGATTATGGAAACCAGACAATACTGTTCTGTAAGAACGCAAGCTATTTCTACACTCAGATCCACGCTATGTCTATAATACCCATTGCCCATTCTGTGCTGGGAGTTGGCTAATACTGTTCTGGTTTGGGATACTTACTTTCTGACTCAAGAGTTGGTTTTTTTGCACAAATACAACTCTGCTTAATTGAAATTATCCCAAGTTTATCTTTTACCTCCAGCAGAAATCTCTTTTCCCAGCAAGAAAACAATGGTGGTATTTCAATCATGCAATGATTCTTCATTCATCTCTGTATGACATGCTTCTGAGGTATTGACAATTGATCATGTAGGAGCAGTCATGGAGGAGGGGATATATAGAATTTGAAATTACAACATTCACTGAGGAGAGCCATGCACACCATGCTTTGGTAAACAAAATTTGAATAAAACACAATAGAGGTTGAGATGACTTTAGAAAATTTTGTTGGAATTATTTTTTCATAAGTGCATTCTGATCAGAGTTTTAACAGTGTTCATTCCCTCATCTCCTCCCAGATCCTCTTCATAGCCCTACCATCACTGATTCCAACCTTCTGTTTATATCTCTATAGAAAACAGACAGGCAAAAACAAAAGATAAGGATGAAATAAACAGAAAAAAATAAAAGAAACACACACACACACACACACACACACGTATACGTACACACACACTTTCTAAAAGGAGAAATCTGCCAAGATATATTTTATGAATTCTGTATGAAGAATAATAAATGAGAAGGAACTTTATGGGATTTTTTTTCTTTCTTTTTATTTTTAAACTGGAGCATTAGCATTTTTAGTGATAGCCTCCAAACTTGTGTTTATAGATAGATACACTGCTCTGTATATCATAAATACAAAATATGGAATCCTACCCTCATTTTCCACACTAAAATTTGATATCATCTTGCATCTTCATGAGATGGGTCTTAGAGTGGGAAGCCTCCAGGGCTGTGGTCCCTAATATCCATCACTAAAGTGGACAGACGGGAGACAGCCCTTTAATAGAAACTGGCTAATTTCTTTAGAAATATCTCATTAGGCCCACCCTTCCTGAGCTGCTTCTCCATTAAAATGTAATAAATGAATTCTGCCATTGCCAATCCCAGTCTGTCCCTCTTGCTCTTAATGAAATGAAGATGGGTCATGCTGCCAAGTGTTTGGGACAGAGACAATTATTCATGGGATGCTCGAAGGGCAGCATTACCTAGCCTATCACAGCCTCTACACACTGGAGATGGGTCTTTCAGAAGCTGAAAGGCTTTTGAATAGAGATTTATTTTCATTTTACTCAAGGGAGGAATAAATCCTGTGTGTCTGCATAGCTTTTGCTTAACTTTTTTTTTTCCAGTTATTTTTATTTCTGTTTTATACAGTCTACTTGTTGCGTGTGAGGTTTGGTTGGTTTACTCATTGATGTAAAATATGAATTTGATTGTTTAAAATAAACATTGTCTTAAGGCTGAAATACTTTTACTCTCAGTATTAATTAACTTGTTCTTTCACCATTGAATACAAGCATATGATGCATTCTGGATACTTTCACTGCTGAGCCTCTTTTATCTTTCACCCATCTCTGTCAGAAATCCACTCTTCTCTCTAAGTCCATTTTCCACATTTATGTTGTTTTATGACCAACATTTTGTCTTTAGGAAGCTTTGTATTTTATATACTGACTTTTCCTTTTAAACATTAGTTTTGTGTCTTAGGCAAAGAACTTGTCCCCAAACAATGTAATTCTTTGTTCCTTGTCTTCACTTCTGATCACTCCCCTTAATAACATTTTATTGGTGCTTTCCTTTTGATTCAAAATAGCTTTTCTATTTCTTGGCAAAGTCACTGCTGTTGGGAAAATAAAGAGCTTTATTCTCACGGTTTGAGACCCACATTATCTTTTCTGATGCTCTTTTATCAAACTATGCACAGCTGAATCTACTACTGTGACAGTAGCTAAACTCCCTCACACTGCATTAGTTACTGTTGTGTCACTAGGACAAAACCTGGGATAAGCATTGAAGGGAGAAAGTGCTTATCTTGGAGCCTGGTTGCAAAGCTTTCATACCATCAAGGGAAAGATAATTTGGAGGCCCAATGTAGCTTATATCACAGCTGCTAGGTAGCAGGGAGAATCTTTCTCTACAAGCTTGGGTCTTTTACCTTTTTCATCTCATTCAGATTCCCACCTGTGGGATGCTGTTACTCTTACTCAATGCAAAGCAAGACAAGATCTTAGTTGCTTTTTTATTTAATACTTTCTGAAATACATACACACAAATGAACGTACACACACACACATACACACACACACACACGAACACACCCCTATGATAAAATTGCATACCACACATGGTTAAACAACTGTTTATTTTCACGTCTGAGTATTCTCTTTCCCAAAAACACCTCTCACCAATCTCACACACTAATGATAGCCCATCTAATAGCAGTAAAGTTGATAGATGTGAGAACAGACTTGAGATTAAATACACAACTGCCTGTTTTATAGATTTTATCATCAAGAAAAAGTGTACGTTTACAAAAACAGTGTTCGGTTGTCTGTGGCAGATCCATTTGTTCTAATGTGGCCACCTTCTTGGTAAACATTTTGGTATTCTTTCTAGAGGAAGGTTTCTGAGAAACCTAAAATGTATAAGAGGGTCGTTTCAGCTTTCAGTTTTCAGTTCTGGATCAATAGGTACCATTTGCTCTACCTGTGGTGAAGGCAGTTTGGCTGATAGAATGTGCCAGGAACAAGCATCAAAAAGAGTAAGTCAGGGATCCAAAGAGATTCAATGGCCAGTCAGGGTCTCAATTATGTCACTCTCAAGAGAACTGATGAAACTGTTCATTGTTCCCAAGGGTGATGTCTCCCAGAACTTACTATCTTCTAATATGTCGGACTCCCTTTCTTGTTTCTTCCATTTTTCTTCCTTCTTTCTTTCTTTCCTTCCTTTCCTCCCCCTTTCTCCTTTCCTCTCCCTCCATTTCTCCATTCTTCTCTCTCTCTCTCTCTCTCTCTCTCTCTCTCTCTCTCTCTCTCTCTCTCTCTCTCTCTC
>CM052705.1:95124408-95143128 GCA_028551405.1 Uromys caudimaculatus | reverse complement strand
CCTGGGTCTTCTGGAAGCACAGTCAGTGTGCTTAAGCACTGAATGACCTCTTCAGCATCAGGACCCATTTCTTAGGTGTGGAACTACACTGGGCACCAAGTTACCAGTACATGAACTACTGAGACAAATAACACATATGCAGAAGACTTCAGACCCACTGTCATGTTAAATCTTTACATGAAATCTTATAGGTAGGTAAATATCATTATTTCCAGAATACATATTTGGAAACTAAATGGCAAATTTCTTGTCCAGAAAAGGAGTAGCAAGTTGAGATGAGTTTCCAAAGCATTGTCTATGTTTCTTCAGTAGTAATACAGTGAAGGGTATCAGTTAAATGCAGATCTCACTTTCTCTGCATTTTCTTTCATTTACAAATCTCAAAACACTAAATAGTACGATAGTAATTCAAGCTCAAAAGGAATGGCAGAAGGCAGACAAAACCAGCATGGTACACAAGTTTTTTTTGAAAAGTCATTTATAATCCCTTGTTTAAAAATGTAAAAAACTCCAAAATCTTTTCAGACAGATAACCTAAGAACTTCATGATATCAAATACTGTCACTTGGTACTTTAATAACAATGATCACTATAATTAATAAGGAACGTAAATTATTGAATCAGTTACTGCGAGCCTGTCAACATGATAATAATGTTAGATGTGTTATCTCATTTCATCCTTATAATATTATGAAATAAATTGTGCCCAAATCCCTCCCAGCTCAGTTTTAGGAGAGCCAGGCCATAACTCAGGTTTCTCTGCCTCCTAATATTGACCTCTGATCCACTTGACTCTATATATGTAGAGTCTTTTTTTTTTTTCCTAACGGATCATGTTGGGTTTCATTGTATTACTTCTGTTAACTTCCAGCCTGAGGATCTTCTTTTTCTCCAGCTACCCTGCATTGAACTAATTCAGACATTTACTCTAAATATTTCCCAGCAAGAGAATGCCATTTAAGTCAGAATAGATCTGAGAATTGGAAAGCTTCTTTGGGTAGCACTTTACTCTTTAAATGCTCCAGTGTGAATGGAGTTCACTTGCCAGCCTCCACAGCTGGCTTAGCTGGGAGCTTGTGATAGCTCAAGCTGCAAGGCAAATAACTCTGCTCCTTCCTGTGCAGGAGAGCAGCATCTGCTGGCTGATCAGCATGCCTGCATGCACAGAAAAAACAAAAAGCAAAATAGCTTCATACTTTGTTTTTGTTTGTGTTTTAATTCAGCAGCCCACAAGAAGCATAAATGAATAGGCTGATAATCACAGGGTATTGACAAAAAGTAAAACATATAAAGCCAACCAAAAATCTCCCTTATACTGTATGAGAAATGCATTGCATGGAAATTAGCATAATACATGCTCTCAAATACACAGGTAAAAAAGAGCACCACTGATTGCTGGCTCCATGTTTGAGATTTAGTGGGTACCAAAGAAGCAGCGAGTCAGGCCTGTAGGACTAGAAATACCTAGGATGTCTGTATGTTCTGCAAAATACAGAAAAGACATTTTCATCTACTCAAGAAGCTGGGGCTTAGACATCACAGACATTTTCCAATGCATCTGCTTCAGTTAAAGTCAAAATGCAAGCCTTCAGTTCTGGGTGCTCTTGTTTCCCACTTCTCCCACAGGTAACTGACGGCAGAGCTGAACCATTTTATCCTTTTATCTAACAAAGAAACCTCCTATATTTTATTTATCCCTAGCTTATTCTCTTCTTTTTGACCTCATCTCAAATCCCAGAGCTTGCATAATCTACTCGATGCTCTTTTGGGTCCCAGCAGGTATGCCCTGAAGAAATGAGTGTGTGTGACAAAGAAGCTGATCCCTGCATTATGCTGCTGTCTTCTACATTGAGAGGAATCAATGCCTGGTTTGACTACTTTTATTTTCTGTGTTTCCACATGATTCCCACTTCCACCTCAGCTCATTTTTATCTATTACAATCCTT
This sequence comes from Uromys caudimaculatus, assembly GCA_028551405.1. Classification (NCBI taxonomy): domain Eukaryota; kingdom Metazoa; phylum Chordata; class Mammalia; order Rodentia; family Muridae; genus Uromys; species Uromys caudimaculatus. The sequence continues at coordinate 95,141,182 of CM052705.1, read as the reverse complement.
ATTTGTAGTCTGTAGCTGTCCACTCATTGGTCTGCCCAAAGTAAATGGCATACAAGTAACACTATCTGCTTCCTATCCCACTGTTCTATGCACACACAACATTTATCTTGCGTATACTAAGCTCCCCAAATTTGAAAATTAGTCAATCAATTGTGTATTCACTGATAGCTTGCCAGATACTGTATGTGTTCTGACCTGCACACTCTGCACCATGGTGATTCTACCTCATCTGTCGTTGTGAAGAATGGTAGGTGTCAAGAATTTTGCTTATTACACAGTACAGAATAAATACTTTAATAAGAGCAGTTGTAACAGCATCTTTTAAAACCTAGTCAAAAGCTTGCTTCCTGATTCTCTTTAGCATCCAAGAATGAGACATATAATCTCAATAGAGCAACAGAAAGGAGTAAGAATTAATATAAAATGAAGCCTTAGAAAACATCCGTCTCATCCAAAGGTATTAAATCACATGGGTTTATTCAGCGGATGGGTATGAGAACATCCTCAGAGTGATGTCAGGTGGGCGCTGGCCCTCTTTTCTGTTCACTTGGCTAAGCTTTACTGTAACAGTCCATCAGATTCTAACAAGGAAAGAATTGCTTCTCTCATAGAATATTTGCGTCCTTGATACTTGCTGTTTACTTACTCCGTCGAATTTTAAGATCCAATGGGAGAAAGAAAGACAGAGAGATGGAGAGAAAGAGACAAAGGTTGGGGGGATGCTGAGTCCTAATGTGCACATGTACTGTGTCTGTTTATGCCATTGTGTAGAGAAATAGGCAGAAAAATAAGAAATTAAATTTAGTTTTAATCCGGAAAAAAACAGAAAGAAAACATCCGTCTCCTTTTTGTTTCAGCTACCCTAGGAGGTAGTCATCTTATTCAAATTTAAAGATTCAAGCTGAGACAAACTGAAGTTCAGAAAAGTAAACCGACATGGGATTAACCACACAAACAAAGAGGGTGACTTTAGACTTTAACTGTTTTATTTAAACCATGGGACTCCAGTGAAGCCAGGTCCCTCCTTCTTTGTAGCCTGAACTGGATCAGAGAAGCAGACTATTTTATTTGTTAGCTATCTAAGATATTTTGGGATAATACTGTCAGTTTGCATGAGTATTTCCATCTACATTTGAGGCTAATTTATGCACAATGTGTGGCAATATTGTTCTTTGGTTGGAATGCAAATCGACTGAGCACAGCAGCAAGAAACAAGTCTTCCCTGGCAGTTCACTCTCTGCTTGTCACATTTTCAATGTCCTCTGTGCATCAGATACAAGGTAGGTGAGAATGTGGCAGAGGAGGGCCTTGTTGGCCATCAGGGGGAGGAGAGGCCCCAGTAAAGGGGAATGTCAAGGTGGGAATACGGGAGTGGGCGGGTGGGTGGGTGGGAGGTGGAATTCTCTCATGGGGGGGGAGGGGATAGGGGGTTTCCAAAGAGGAGACCTAGAAAGGGGGAAACATTGGAAATGTAAATAAAGTATCAAAAAAAAAAAAAAGTAAAAAAAAAAAAAAGTAAAAAAAAAAAGTTTGAAGAAGAGAATTGCTACTTCTGCAACTTCACAGGATTATAGTTTAGTGATGGTTAGTATGGATGTCCCCTATTTTGTACCAAATAGACATGACTAAGCTTAGGCTTTTAAAACACTGAAGTATCTGCGACTTATTCATAGGAGCAAAGATTTAGCATGTGAGTTTGAATATTAGGTTCCATCTGGAGAGAGATTACTGTTGTAAACCTCATAAGGAACGATCATCCCTATGACCACAAACCCATTTGTGTCATTAGAAAAAGAGAGGAAATGGGACCTGTCTTCACTAATGCCTTAAATGATGACCTCTAATGCCCATTCTTTTTCTGTCTCTAGGTTGTCCTACAAAAGCTGACTTCTATTTCTGATCTTTGTAAAGATATAGCAAAGTGATTGAAATTTATTACTTTAGGACATGACTTCTTCAAGGGAATAACTCAAGGAACACATAATTTTGTCCGTATTTATTGTGAGTCAAAAATAAATGAACTCTTCCTTAGGGAAAGTAAAATCAGTTTCAGAGATTGATTCTCTTTACAAAAAGAAATTAAAATATTGCTTTGTTTTTAATTATCTCCTTTGGTTACTCTCAGTGTTTACATGAGATGCCTGCATGCGTGCATGAGCATGCCAGGGCATATTTATAGAGGTCAGATAACACATCTTTGGAGTCAATTACTTTCTCTCATCTCTTCACCTGTTCCAGGGATCAAACTCAGGTTACTGCGCTTGTGGTGCTTTTGAGCTCTAAACCATCTCAGAGTCCCTTTTCTGTATTTTTAATTTTTTTAAAATATTATGTTCCTTTGGGTAAAGAAATTATACAATAGATTCAGATTAGCAACAAACCAGAAACAATGCTGTTTCTCTTTGGTGCAATAGAACTGTGTTGGCTAGTTTTATGGCAACTTGATGCAGACTTAAGTCATCTGAGAGGAAGGAGCCTCAATTGATGGCCACCAGGGAGAAAGGAGAGGACTTTGGGCCTGAGGGTGCTAGGGGTGCCAGTAAAAGGGAATGTCAAGGTGGGAATATGGGAATGGGTGGGCGGGTAGGTGGGAGGAGGAATTCCCTCACAGAGGCGGGGAGGGGGAGGGGACACGGGGTTTCTAAAGAAAAGGGGAATCATCGGGAATGTAAATAAAATATCAAAAAAAAAAAACAAAAAAAAAACAAAAACAAAAAAAAAACAAAAACAAAAAAAAAGAAAATAAAAAAAAAAAAAAGAAAATGCCTCCACGAAATCAGGCTGTAGGCAAGCCTATAAGGCATTTTCTTAATTAGTAATTGATGGGGAAGGACCCAGAATATTGTGTCTAGTGCTACCCCTGGACTGGAAGTCTTAGGGTCTATAAGAAAGCAGCCTGAGCAAGCCATTTAGAGCAAGCCAGTAAGCAGCATCCTCTGCTTCTGCATCACCTCCTGACTCCAGTAGTTCCCTGCCCTGTGCATGTTCCTGTCCTCACTGCTTTGGGGGACGTGATGTTGCTTTAGTAATTGTTTTTCATCACAGGACTAGACACTTAACTAAAACAAGGACAATCTTAGGAACCTGCTCAAAACAAACAAACAACAACAAAACACACAAACCAAACCAAACCAAACAAAAAGGCAAACAAAAAATTGAAGAAGCCATAGATGTTACCAATGGATACCTTTGGCAGGACCTATGGTAATAGCTTTTGATTTCCTGCTCCTGATCCTATAGTCCAGTGTTCATGCTCTCCATAGCTTCAGGGCCACAATGGATAGCCAGGAAATCACAAATTCCACTCCCATTTCAGTCCCTACAGAGCTGTATTACTTTGAATAAATTAGGTCATGTCTCTGGGACTTAGTTCTCTTTTCTATGTAATAAAAAAAGACAAAATCAATGATCAAAGCTTGCTTCCATCTTTCATTATAAGTGATAATGCAAAGATTTTATTGAAGATTTACCTTTCAGTTATTGAAAATGACAATCATCTCTGCAAGGATATTAAATACATACATGCTTAATATCAAGCAGTATGAAAGGACCAAGAATACAGAGGGGGTCATTTTCCTTTCATTACCAATTCTTCATCCTAGCCTTTAATCTAGGACCTTCCCCTTCTCCTATATGAAGCCAAGATATGAGAATATAAAACCAAAGTTCCTATATTACAGAACAATAGTCACGTTAGTGTATTCATCAGAGTACTCTACAGGAAAGGAACTAACAGAATGAATATATATTGCCAAGGCAATCTATTAGATGGACACACGTATTCAAATAATGGCTTTCTGTAGACTGGAGAGGCTAGGAACCTAAAAGATGCTCCATCTACAAAGCTGTGCATGGTTTAGCAGCCCTAATCTGGGGTTGAATACCTGGAGGGTTCCAGAGTTACTGGTCTTTAGTTTACTCAGGGAGGTTGAAGAAGCTTCCTAAACTGTGGTGGCAGCAATATAGTAGCTGTACCCTCCATCAAGAACGAAGGTAAGCAGGCAAAAACCATAATGATTTTCCTCTGGCGTCTTCAAATTTGGACTGTTGCCAGATGGTGTTTCCATGCAGGGACAAAATTTCTCCCATTTTAGCTACTCCTTCCCCCCAAAAAATGTCCTCATTGACCCACTCAGAGGAATGTCTGTTAGTTGATCCAAGATTTACTATATTTGAGAAGAAAGATTAGCCATCACTCCTTGCTTTTAGGCAACAATAAAACAATGTTAAATACATTTGTTCTTTTTGTTTTGTATCTTTGTTATGAGTGTGAGAGAGAGAGACAGAGACAGAGGCAGAGACAGAGACAGATATCCAGAGAGAGAAAGAGAGGGGAGATGGGGTTAAAGAAAAGAGAAGAGTTTCAGTTTGTTTGCTTTGGTCTATCGTTCTATGCCTTATTCCATTGAGGCAGGGTCTCTCTATGAATACTGAGAACAGGATTTTTGGTGGTGTTGCTTGTTTTAGATTTTAGGTTTGTTTTGTTTGTTTGTTTGTTTTTGGATTGCTGTGTTTGTTTGTTTTTTTTAACTAAGGCTGGTAGCCAACAAACCTCTAATATCTTCCAGTTTCTGCCTTTCTCTGAGCTAGAAGTACATGACTGCATGGAACATCATGCAGTTTATTATGTGGGAGAGGAGATTCAAGTTCTGGTTATCATATTCCAGCAGCTAGAGCGTTTAACTGATGAGCCATCTCTCCAGTACCGCTGTATGTATTTTTTTTTTTACAGTGTCTCATGTGAAGCCTAAATAAACAATGACCTTCCCCCTCTGATCCCCCTTCTTCTATTAAGTTCTAGGATTATAAATTTGAGACACATTATCTGGCTCATTCTGTCATTTTTACTTTATAGGGTCCAATTTTGTCACAGTGTTTCATTTATTGATTGATGCGGTTTTTGAGAAAGAATTATGCATGTCAGCATTTATATCTCCTTAAATGAGTGATAAGAGACTAGGATCCTGAGGTTCAGGATAATAAGGATGTTGCAAACTGACTTTTCCAGCTAAAGAGACATGATTCTGACATCATTCACCTAAACCAAATTTCTTTAAAACAACTTCTTAATGGATTAAATGTAGTGACTGGCAATCATATCATTTTAAATTTATCAAATCAAGTTGCTCAATTTGAGATAATTTCATAATAGGATGTTGTCTGAGAATTTATGTCTCCTGCCTGAAAAATAAATGCTTCTCCTGTTAGGTAGCAATAGGAAACAGTCCCAAAGAGTCTCCAGTCCATTGACATCCTGTCTGGGGGGGTGACCTTACTGGGAAGTGATGATGAAATTGCCTGTTTGTTAGCTGTGGGGAATTGAGATGTGTAACCTGGAATCTGTACAGCTGAATCCCTAAAGCACAAAAACTGACATTGTGCAAAATGTTATACATGTGGGATGGAGTAAACATTGTTATACAATCCTATCCAAACCACAAATACAAGCAGCTGAGGCAGTCTACTGATAATAAAAGGAACAATGTAATGGGCTCCGCTGTCATTCCAAATCCCTGGATCACAGTCCTGAAGATGTCTTTGTCTATTGCCTTCATGCAATCAGTTTTAACCCTTGTCATGAAACAACTTGAGTTTAATTGAGACCATTCATTGAGTATTTCCTTTCCACACAGTTCATGACTCCTAGAGAAACAGAACACAGCCTTCTCAGGTTTGAAAACTCTGGTTCATTTTTGGCTGCTGGGCTTTGTAGCTGTGTGACATTTGGCAGAGTTCCTTTGCCACCTTGAAATTCAGTATTTAGGTCTAGTAATAGAAATAAGCCAATATAACTGTCTCATCTTCACTTATTTTCTTGTTGTAAAAGAATAAAACTGCTTATCAAATATAAGCTATAAAGCACATTGAATGTTGATTGGTAAAGGTAGATTATCTATGTTTTAGTTTCTGTTTTGTTGTTCTTTATTAGTCCTTCAAGAATTTTATACAATCTATTTTGATTGTATTCATCTCTTTTTCACTCCTCCTGGATCTATCCTCCTTTCCTAGCCTGTCCAGCTTTGTCTTCTGACTCTATTTTTAATCTATCCAGTTTGTGCTGCCCTTATAATCTTGGATATGTGTCCTTCATAAGAAGGGAGTCAAGCCACCAGAAGCCACACCATTAAAGAGAAATGACTCAGCTTCTCCTAGCAGATATCAAGTGCCGATAGTTCCCCTCTTCATGTGGCTTGAGCTTCTTGTCTTATGCATGTTGTTTAAAATACTATGAATTTATGGGTGCAACTGTCTTGCTGTATTAGAAAATACTGATTCTTTGAAGTCTTCTGTAGCCTCTAACTCTTACAGACTTTCTGAACCCTCTTTCACAAAGATACTTGTGTCATGAGAGAAGGGACAGTAATATAGATGTCTTGTTTAAGTCTGAACATTTTACAATCCTTTACTCTCTGAACACTTTCCAGTTTTAGGACTCTTTGTTAAGTGACAACTACTGCAAAAAGAAGCTTCTGTCGTGAGGATTGATAGATGCACTCATGTATGGATATAATGAAGAGCCATTCAAGGATAATTAATATGACATTTTGGTTTCTTGCTGTTGCTACATTTTAGTGTCTAGGAAAACATAAAGGAACATATTAATGCCTTCTCAATTTGTAGATTGCATACAGGAAGAGACAGGGGACACTGATTCCCCAACATTGGATGATGGTAATTAATCATGTATTAAAATCACTCAAACTATGGTTCCTTTTTTAAAACATGTATGAATAAATGAACCTTGAGTAATTAGATTGAGGAGCTCGGAGATATAAAGTGAAGCATGCAGATTGAGAAGGAATCTAACCCTAATCCTAACCAAAAGCAGTTGAAAGAATTAAGTGCAGCTAGAATGTGTATAGAGACTTACAAAAGAGTAAAAGAAAAGTTTCCCTTTCTTTTTTTTTAATTGGAAGGTATATTGCTGGCTCAATGTTTTGGTGAAGCAGTGAACTCCAGATACTGAACTTAGATTAAGAGTAGAACATGCCGGGAATGTGTACTGGGGTAATTGAGAGAATGAATCCTGGAGAACCCAAACTATTGGCATAGACATCATATAAGAGCAGACGAAATACTGCGACACACTCCACATCATCTAGATATGTCTTTTATGAAAACAATAACCTATTGTCTGATTGATAATCAGCCTTAGCCGTGCTGATCAGTGTGACACAAACTCATGATGTTACAGTCAGTCTGGAAATAGCTTCACAATTAAGCCAAAAGATTTTAGATTGGGGCTCATTTTCCAAGGCAAGGTCAAAACTTCATTTGCCGAAAAGCAAAGAATGTGGAGACATAGGAATATTTGACTTTTTGTAATCATGCTGATCACTATACAGACAAGGAACATCAGAGTTTCGATTTAAAAGACAGAAGTAGATAAATCACCTGAACTCACTAGTGAGGACTGCCTTGTTCTCCCTGCATCAGGGCGAAGAAAAGATGATTCAGCAGTTCCAGCTAGTGAACAGACTCAGCCACATGAGGTTATGTACCCCGGGGGATTGCAGATGTAAACCAGCCCTACTCAAATAATTTATGTCAGCTCAGCATTACTTATACCTAACACAACACACATACTTCTGAGATAGATACTACAGTGCTGGGTTTTGAGTAGAATGAAAATGGAATGTTAGCATGTTCATTACCAATGCAATTAAAAAATATTTGTGAGCAATAGTTACTTGAATCCATGCTTACAGTAATCAGAAATACAGAAGGCTGCCAGAACAGCATATGTTCCACTGATAGGAAGGTCAAAACCAGAAACTTCTGGATTTGGCTTCCGACATCAATTTCATTGTCACTGCTGCAGAACAATAAGAAATAATTCTTGTGAAAAATTATTTCTCTCCATTAGGAGGTTAAGCTCCACATGCATAGCCAGAATTTGCTTAGCTATATATTAGAGATGTATTGTGCATAAATTTTATGTTATAAGCTATAGTCAGTATCATGGAATTTATAAACACAGAGATGAACAGACAAAACCTTAAATACTGAGAGTTAGAATATAGCCTAGAAATTAGGGGAAGAACTTGCCTTAGCATTGATTGCATTGAATAGTTTATAAAATCTTCAGATTTATGCTCTGTGAGACACATTAGTTCATGTGAACTGCCCATTGAAATGTAGTAAAATAGAAATCATTAATGACAAATTAGACCAACGTAAATGAAATGGCAATGCCAGAAAAGTTCAAAAGAGGGATTAGAAAACAGCTAAAGACTTCTGAGAAGTTGCTGTTGAGCAAGAGAGACTTAAGCAGCTACTAGAAAGCAGAAGTTATCCTTTAATTTGTAGGTATCAGTATGCAGTTCGACTGATGGGCAGAGTCTAACAGAAAGAGGAAATGATGGTGGAGCAAGGCTGGAGACACTGAACTATGCCCAAGTCCTATAACTGAACACACAACATGGTACAAAAATCCAAGGCAAATTATATTTGATGCTAGAGTTGTATCTGTATGTGTGTGTGTCTGTGTGTCTGTGTATGTGTGTGTGTGTATGAGAGAGAGAGAGAGAGAGAGAGAGAGACAGAGACAGAGACAGAGACAGAGACAGAGACAGAGACAGAGGCAGAGAAAGAGAATTAAACACAGCAGTGAGTTCTACTTAATATAGCATCTCAACATCTACTTCTCTAAGCTTCAACTTCTTCATTACAAGTTAATACCAAATTCGAACTATTACCCATCCCTGGTATTTTGAGTAGCCCCAGTTTACTTATTTTAAAGCACAATCAGCTTGCTTCTAGCTACAAGGCCATATACTATGCATGTGAATAAGTACATAAACTCATTAGATTTTTGTTGTTTCTCCTTTTCTTTCTCTGACTGGAATGGGTTATTAATTTACATCTATGTTGCCAGACACAGAGCTTGGTTTCATAATAACCTCACTGTGTGATTAGAAAGCAAATAGCCATCTCCCCTTTTACAGGTATGTATTTACAATCTATGTTTCCTCAAGCTCTGTAAGGTTAAAAATTATGAGATTATACTAATCGGCAAATAAGAGCTAAAAAACAGTTTCGGTACTCAGAACAGCAACAGCAGCATCTCCTGGAAATTGTAAGAATGGCAAATTCTTGGCCTTACCTAAGGCTGGGGACTAGTAACCTGTAGGTGAGTTTCTCAGTGTATTGTAGTAAACAGGTTCCTAAATGGCATCAATGTAGACTGGATTTGGAGATACAGGGTTCGAACCTAGAATATTGGTTCACAATCCTTGGACTGAGAATATCTAAGGGAATTGTTGGCTACACATTGATTGTCAGCCAGAGATAAGGAACCTGGCATTGTAATTTTTCACTTATGTTCTTTAAACATATTTTCAACTTAAAGACAAATGTGAATTACAATACCAGATACCTTTAATTACTCCTAGGAGATGAAGAGGAGAGATGGATTCTCTGTTTCCAAGGCAAAGACATGGTATTTTCTTACTAACAAGTACTTCTTCCATTCCTGTTGTAAAAGAAAAAAAAAATGATCATATCTTTTTCTTTTTTACAAGAATCTCTTAGGCAGATCCAATTCTGGAAAATAGTCAGTGCCCTGTAACAATTCCAAATGCTACATGGTGACACTATAGAATTTCTGGGAAGCTTGAGGAAGACAAGAGTTAGAAGAATAGAATACTGAAGAAACTCTGTCCCTTAAATCTCTGATATTCTCATGAAAATTTATACATGAATTAAAACTAAATATAATTTTTATGTTCATCAAAAAGGACATAAATTATAAATATAATTGAATTTAAGAATACCCTACCTAGTTTTTGTTCTTCAAAACGTACAGATAGATCCACCTTTTCTGAATCCATGGTGAGAATCACTCAAATATGTGTCTTCAACATATTGGCAACTGTGGGATTACATTATTATCTAGAGAAATGATGAGGATACATAATTAACTCTAATACAAGAACATTTTAATACCTAGTGCCTCTAATGATATTATACGCTTTCAGAAAAAAATGTTTTTACTTTGAAACAATGTTAAATAAATAACATACATTATTAAAAATAAAAATGGCAGAGAGCATAGTAAAATTACAAAATCCCATTAACAAAAATCCTGACAAAATTAGATTTTCAGAGCCCTGAGAACATGATTTATTTTATGAATTGCATTGTGCACTGCCACACCTTTCTATGCATGAAGGAGATATGAGATTGTTTCACAATTAGTTTAATATGCTGCCACAAATTGCCAGATGTAAACAGTGTCCATTAGTTATCTCCCAGTTGTATATGCTCCAAGTATATGTGAGCTGAGTTGGATTCCTTTCCCATGTTCTCAGAAAGCTGAAAGCAAGTGCTAATGATACTGGATGCTTTCTTTTAAAATAATAAAAAATTGAGAATTTCACACATGATTATTTTTTGTCATTTCTTTCTTTCTCTCTGCCCTCATCAAATCTTCCCAAATCCCTGTACTATTTCTCAAATTCATGAATTCTTCTTTATTATTGATACACACACACACATACACACACACACACACACACATCCTTACATACATGCACACATAAAGACAACCCACTGAGTTGCTTTCTAGTAATTCATATGCATATTATTGCAGAATGAGAAGAAATATGGTATGAGTTGGAGGATCTGAATATTTGTGGCAAGATAGTCTTTTATACACAACCAAAAAGTTGTGCCCATGAAATCTCAACAATATGATTGTACTAAAGACTGTGCAGTGGCACTGGACTTTTAAATGAGGTATTTGAAAAACTCCACATACAAGTTCAGATTTCCAGCTGCTGACAGAATCAGGACTCTGCTTCCTTCCTGTTAGTGAGCACTGAGGCACTGCATACTTCAAGACAGAACTGGCTTGCCTTTAAGAGTGCCCATTTTAAGCTATACCAGCAACAAGCCCTTCCATTTTCAATGCCAGTCAGAGTCCATCTGACTTGGGGTTTACTGAGGAATCATTGTTTGGATTTTGCAGTCTTAGTATCTCTGCTGAATTAATCAAGCTCTATGCTGAGGTCCTACTCTAAGGGAGAATTTGAAAAAACAATGATAGGGATGAAAGAAGAAAGGGAAGGCAAACATGAAAGAGAGAGGAGAGGGAACAGAGAGCACTTGAAAACTGAGATGTGGCTGTCAGGATATATGAGCTTTCCCTGTTTTCGGGGAAAATTGGCTAGAATGTCCTTCCATTCTTCGATCTTAAGCTGCACAGCACATCATTGGCTTGACAGTCATGCATGCAAACATTTATGTAAGACATTGCACTACCATTCCTAGGAGCATTTGCAACCTTATCTCTAATCATGGCTCTGTGAGTCTTTACTATGCTGCAGTTCTGGGGTTGAGAATAAATAAGAGGAGATTTGGGGGATAATGCAGTCAAGTTTTAAAATGTCATACCTCACTTTCTAAGTCACAAGGCATCTTAGATATAAGGCTGGTTCTATATATTACCTGGCATCCAAAGCTTAATTTTCGTAAAAGGGGAAAATCATTGGGCTTCTCTTTCTGGTGAGTCATATTAAATTGGTATATATGGGTAGGTATCCGTATAAAGCTCTCAACCAATCAAGTAGAAATGTCAGGTTGTGCTTGGAGAGGTACTGAGCTAAAGCTACAGGGCAGAAGTTTAAGAGAAATGGACTTTCTGCAGTTCCCAGACTCACTATGCTGGGCTATGAGCTGATTCCAACATTACGGAGTCCTAGAATTCATCACCTTCCAAATGCTAAAGTAAAATTGGGGAAATGTCATCAAGTTGTTAACCATTATTATCTATTAAAGTAGCACTACTGAAGACAGGAAAATCACCTAATAAAGCCAGTCTTTCTTCTTTTTATCACCTAGAACTGTCAAGACTCCAATAAATTATAATGGACCCAACATAAAACCAATGACCTGCATATTCTCCGTTGAAAATCCCTCTTATCTCAGCAAGTAACCACTAGCAGACATGTCAATTAGGATGGGAGAATGTCAAGGTTAAATGTTTCTCAAAGCTTCACGTGTCTACCTTTCAAGTTTGAACTGCTTGAGTATCTGTTTAGCAACTCTTTGACAAATATACTTTTCTATTTTTAAGTGAAAAATAGATGAATTTTATAGAGTTCTTTCTAGAATATAATACTTGATTTATCAAAAAAGAAACAAATTGAAAAAAAATAAGAAAACTCCAAAGTGGTTTGTTCTATGGAGCGTTCTTGGCAAATTTCTTTGGTAAGCAAAGAGAATTTAATTTAAATATCATAATACAGTTATCTCTTAAAAGAAAGTAGAAATTTTAGTGGCTATAGATCAGACAAACCTAAGATAGTATGGTAAGTTTGAAACATTAGTAAAGGCTGCCTAAACCAAATAACATTAAAATTATATTCAGAATGATAATAAATAATTAGGCTAAGTGGTAATAGAAAAATGCTCAAAATGGATGAAAGCTGGCATTGGAAGGGATAGAGCCAAGATAGTCTTCCAGCTTCTGCCTCAGAAGATACTTATCCACAAATCTCTCATGTGTGAATGAAACAAACAAACTAACAACAATCAAACAAATAAAAGAAACCCACCAGCACCACCAATGAAACAAAACAAAAAGCAAACAGCAACAAAAAATAACCAAATATGACTCCAATCTTTTCGCAACATAAGCAGATGTTCCTTTTCATCAGTTGTAACTGGATTCTAATAAGCAGAACCAAAAATTAGTTGAGATAGTTTAGCAGCCCTGAAAGATTTTGTAGGGACTTTCCCTTGTGGGATGAGAAGGACTTGTATCTTGAAGCTTCTAGTAAATCATAAGAGTTTAGTGCAGGTTCATCCCTTGTACAGAAATCATAGCTATGCACCTCAGGAGAGATAATAGCCAATTCATTGGCTACTAGTCATTGACTCCCTCAGGTAGGTAGCATCCCTTCAGTAGCAATTCTGACTTAGGTAGCAGTGTTGTGGGCTTCACTTAAAGAACATCTATAGGAGGTAAAATAAAATGTTACTTTTAAAAAAGAAAATTTGCATGCCAACGTGCCAGGAACCATGGAGTTGTCTTGGTCTAGTTGCCTTAAGAGACATGCATTATAGGTTTTTCAGGTTAGAGTCCATGGCTTCTGAGCACAACGTGCCTTCCAGTTTCTGACAAACTGATGCACTCCTTCAGGCAGTGAAGTGTTCAGGCTGCTTTATGTTTCTTTGCATGTTTCCTTAGTAGACAAGAAAGCATGGAAGCTTGATAGAACAATTGGTCTTAGACATTAATCTTCTGTACCCTATATAACTTGCAAATGTCATTGTATCCTAGTAATCACAACTGTATTGATCCTGACAATTGCCATTATAATCTGTTTCTAATAAAGGTATAAAAAGTCTGATTGCTCTCAGTAAACTTGACATAGCTTCAGTTATGCTGTGGCCCCTCCGACCTGGCCTGATTTAATTCCTCAAAACCATATCAAGTGACTTTACCTGGTAAGCAAGCAAAGGCACATTAACAAGATCAGGTACTATTAAGAGAACACCTAGCATTTAATCTTCCTTTTACCAATTAATTTTATATTCTTCTCATTCCATTTTTCTCTTAAGTAGCTAAGAAAAGGTTTATATTTGATGATAAAGAATTTAACAGATAATTCCAGTTTAAGGCTTTGTAAAAATAAACATGCATTAAAGAATTTAATCTGTACATGAAGGAAAATTCATAAGTGGAAGGAGGGGCAGGGGGTGCATTTTGTAAAGAAACTAAACCTGAGAAGAAACGCAGATAGTAGGGACCTGGGCTTCCGTAGCATACTTTAACGATTTTGTCTTTAATTGAAAAGCAACAGTCTAATAATAATCAGCAGTAAGACAGCCACCCACATGCTTACTAGCTTTTATCCCAAGCTGTCCTGTGAAGCATGCATGGCAGCCTAGGCAACCCCTGAAATTGAGGGAAGGATGAATGCCATTGCTGTACCAGCCTCCAAGAGACTTTTTTGAAAACAAAACTTAGAGCTAAAGAAAGCTGTTACTATGCTTACAAAGGTACCCCCTAGGCAGCTCCTCCTGACTACAGCTTACAAGGACCAAGGTGGACAAGTTCACTGCTTATTCTCAATGCAACAGTATTTATTAACCAAGTATATGATCTATTTAAGTTCACCTTCACTAGCTGTGTTAAGTTTTCCACAATCACTAAGCCCTTACATTTATCACTATAAATATTTTTTTAAAAAAATGTATTCACGATCTGTGGCAGGAGACCTTCTGCCTGGGCCACCAGGGTTCCATAGCCAAGCAGTGCCAGGAGAAAGTTACTCTCTCAGGAGCATGGAAAAGCCTGGAGTGGGGACAAGACAAGCACCACTGCTCACCTGGACCCGCCTAGAACGAACAGGACACCGAGACTGAGAGACAGTAAACTTCTGGTTTCCATCCCTGGTGGGAGACATGTGCCTAGTCTACCAAGATTCCATAGCCAAGTAGCTGCAGAAGAAAGTTACCTTCCCAGGAGCATGGAAAAGCTGTGAGTGGGGATAAGAAAAGCACCACTGCTCACCGGGAACTGGGGACCTCAGCATGGGTCATAGGGCTCCAGGAGAGAGCTGGTATGCCAGGAGTGCTGACACACCTTCAAGCATAGGCAAAACCACCACTTCTGTTCAAACTTACTGGGTCAAGAGGGACCCTTGCAGAGCCATCAGGAAACAGGAAACAAGGGACAAGATCCTTTTGGTTTCTGTCTGTACCCCAGAGCTGACCCTGTGCCACAGCCCTCCAAACCCAAACACCTCTCAGAGAGAGCTAGTCTTCAAGGAGTATTGATACAGAGGCCTGCAGGAGGGACAAGCCACAGCCAGACAGAGTAAGATCAGCTAACATCAGAGTTAACAAGATGGCAAAAGGCAAGGGCAAGAACATAAGGAACAGAAACCAAGCCTACCTGGCAACACCAGAACCCAGCTCGCCCACCACAGCAAGCCCTGGATACTCCAACACATGAGAAAAACAAGACTCAGATTTAAAATCAGTTCTCATGATGATGATAGAAGACTTTAAGAAAGAAATTAACACCCTTAAAGAAATACAAGGGAACAGAGGTAAACAACTAGAAGCTCTTAAAGAGGAAACACAGAAATCCATTAAAGAATTATAGGAAAACACAATCAAACAGACAAAGGAAATGAACAAAACTATCCAGGAGCTAAAAATAGAAATAGAAACAATAAAGAAATCACAAAAAGAGACAACCTTGGAGTTAGAAAACCTAGGAAAGAGATCAGGAGCCATAGATGCAAGCATAACCAACAGAATACAAGAGATAGAAGAGAGAATCTCAGGAGCAGAAGATACCATAGACAACATTGACACAACAGTAAAAGAACATAAAAAATGCAAAAAGCTCCCAACCCAAAACATCCATGAAATCCAGGACACAATGAGAAGACAGAATCTAAGGATAATAGGTATTGAAGAGAATAAAGATTCCCAACTTAAAGGACCAGTAAATATCTTCAACAAAATTATAGAGGTAAAGTTCCCTAACCAAAAGAAAGAGATGGACATAAATATACAAGAAGCCTACAAAACACCAAATAGATTGGACCAGAAAAGAAATCCCTCCCATCACATTATAGTGAAAACAACAAATACACAAAACAAGGAAAGAATATTAAAAACAGTACAGGAAAAATGTCAAGTAACATATAAAGGCAGACCTATCAGAATTACACCAGACTTCTCACCAGAGACTATGAAAGCTAGACGATCCTGGGCAGAACTCATACAGACCCTAAGAGATCACAACTACCAGTCTAGGCTGCTATAACCAGCAAAACTCTCAATTAACATAGATGGTGAAACCAAAATATTCCATGACAAAACCAAATTTACACAGTATGTGTCCACAAAGCCAGCCCTACAAAGGATAATAGATGGTAAACATCAATTCAAGGAGGGAAACCACACCCTAGAAAAAGCAAGAAAGTAATCTTTCAACAAACTGAAAGGAAGATAGCCACACAAACCTAAAAGTATCCTCAAAAATAACTGGAACCAACAATCACTATTCCTTAATATCTCTTAACATCAATGGACTCATTTCCCAATAAAAAGACATAGACTGACAGACTGGATCCATAAAGAGGACCCAGCATTTTGCTTCATTCAGGAAACACGACTCAGTGTTAAAGACAAACACTACCTCAGAGGAAAGGACTGGAAAACAATTTTCAAGGCAAATGGTCCCAAGAAACAGGCTGGAGTAGCCATTCTACTATCGGATAAAATCGACCTTCATGCAAAAGTCATCAAAAAAGATAAGGAAGGACACTTCATACTCATCAAAGGAAAAATCTACCAAGAAGAACTCTCAATTCTGAACATCTATGCTCCAAATGCAAGAGCACCCACATTCATAAAAGAAACTTTACTAAAGCACAAAGCACACATTGCACCTCACACAATAATAGTAGGAGACTTCAACACCCCATTATCATCAATGGACAGATCTTGGAAACACAAACTAAACAGAGACACAGTGAAACTAACAGATGCTATGAACCAAATGGATTTAACAGATATCTGTAGAACATTTCATCTTAAATCAAAAGAATATACCTTCTTCTTAGCACCTCATGGTACCTTCTCCAAATTTCTCACAAAACTTCAACAGATACAAGAAGATTGAAATAATCCCATGCCTCCTATCAGATCACTACAGGTTAAGGCTAGACTTCAATGGCAACAATAACAACAGAAAGCCCAAATACACATGGAAGCTGAACAATGCTCTACTCAATGACAACTT
>CM052705.1:95095910-95123908 GCA_028551405.1 Uromys caudimaculatus | reverse complement strand
AAAAAAAAAACGAGTTATGCTATGTAAACTTGTTTTGTTTTAATCCCAAGTATGGAATATGGCTCTGGCATGAAACAAATGTGGAGTGTGATGTTTCTAGCTGAGGACAGTCTATGTTTGGATTCCAGGGGATTCTTGAGAGAGTATATATATACCAGAGCCCTGAGAGGCTGTGGCAGCTGCTGTTCTTGCTGCTGGTCACTGCTGCTTCTTCTGCTGTTTGCTGGACTGCTGGATTGCTGGATTACTGTTTGCTGGATTACTGGGTGGAGAATCCTTACAATGAAGATTAGACTTTCCCCAGGGTACTTGACTTTCCTATTCAGCAGAATGTAGAGTTGGCGGTTGGATGAGATTGCAGTGGGGAAGGATGGTAAACATAAGAATCCAATAAAGAAGCAAAAGTCCAGTTATAGGTACCTCAGCTACATAGTTGGATCATTGGAGCCTGCTGGATAATCCTAGCAGAGGAAAAAAAAGCCCTAGGTCCAGAAAAACACTCTACCTCAAGGAAACAGGAGAAAAGTATCAAAGGAGGACACTCAGCAGACACCCTATTCTAGCCTCAGAAGAGCCTGCACAGGTGTACATATGTGTGCCTATATTCAGAAAAACATGTGCATACATGAATAAAGAACTAAATACAGTAAGTCATAAAATACCACAACTAAAATGGTAATAAGAAAGGCAGAGCCACTGATGGTTGCCAACCATTTATTAACCATTACGCCACGTACTAGCCATTCATACATCGCATCATTTATCTTTTCACTTTTTTTCCTATGAGGTCTTCCAATATTTAAATGTTAAATGACTCCCACAGGCTCATGCGTTTGAATGGATGGTTTCTACCTGCTTAGGAGGGATTATGGAACCAAATTCACAGACAACAGGGCTTTGTAGCCCACTTCATGATTTTGGTCCTACAAGAGAAGAATGATGAAATGACAAGACCATGTCACTCAGGATAGAAGCTGGACTAACTACCACCATACCTTGTTTACCCCAAAACTAGGAGACAAAATGTTCCCCTCTTCTCTAAGTTACTTCTTGTCAGATTTGTGGTCACAACAAAGAGAAAAGTAGACTTACATAGATATATAGATACTATATTGTTTCCATCTTGCAGAAGGGGAAACTATTGCTTATTGCTTTTGATTAGTGTGCTCACTTTTCTACAACTTTTAGGCAGTAGACTCAACTTTAAACCCCTGCAGTTTGGTTAGAAGATAGTCCAAGGATTCTTATACAGAAGCAAAAGTCCATGGCATGAAATTCTTCAACAAAATACTACGCTAACATATTTTGCACAGGCAAACATTAGCTAAGGTTTTGAAACTACTATTGGGGTTTTCAGTTTGAACATCTGACTAACCACTTGGATTAGCATCATCATACACAGCTATGAATTTTGAAAATATCACAGTCCTACTATAATTAAAATTGGGAATTAGAAATTATAGAAGATAGTAGAAGGGCACTAATTTTAGAGCTGGCAATCACTTAATACTAAAATATAAAATGTGAATGATTAAAATGTGATGAATCAAATGAATGTTGTAATAACTTTACATAATTGTATCCTTTTATGATCTCATATTTCAATGATCATGAATTAATCTCTTCTTTAAAACCTTTTAAAAGGAGTCTAGTGGTTTCTTCAAGTTATCTCTATTTTTTTTTCCTTTTGGAAGGTGATATTAAGCTTGATAATTCTAACTCATAGGCCCAAGAAGTTTAATTAGAGATTCATGAGTTTTTCTGATTATTAATTTTTTCTATGGTTTTCACCTGAAAATTCCTCTGAGAAAATGATTAACTGTAAACATTTCAAAAATGTTTAGATTTTGTACTACTCACATAATTTGTATAGTGCATTACAGGACCCATCTGCCATATATTTATTTAAAATACTTTATTTTCAAGGTGAAAAGGACATGGCAAGGAAGCAGATTGTGTAGCTTACTTTGAGGGTCTCCTCACTTGTGACCCTAGCTCCTCGTGCTGCAGTGCGCCTTCCTTTCTGGGTTACCACAAGGGTGTAGGCCTGAGGCAGCTTGAGAGGCAATCAGATGTTAGGAGTCACTTTTTCTGCAACTATGAACACCCAACCATCTTTAATAGGCAATAAGGTTAACTTCCGTTATTTCTTTAGAACTCCATTTCTGGCTCTGTTTGCAGCTTCCTCCACTCCTCTTTAGCCATCACTAACTTTAGAGAGCTTGTTACCAGCACTCATTTAGTGCCTCTTTCCTTGATGAAGGTTCTTTCAACCCTAGCAATTCTTGTTTTTCATTCTAAGTCTATTCCTTGCAGGTAGCTTCTGCACCCTCATAACTCCACAAGGAGCAGTCAGGACCTGCATATAAAGCAGCACTCACATTCTCTGAAAAGAAGGAGTTAAACCGTTTGTTTGCATACTTTTATCATATATTTCTTCCTCTGGTGGTATCTGATTGTAGAATAAATTACCCTCGCTGTTTTATTTTAACCAAAATAAAGAAAAATTCTAAAATATGGGACTATTTTTCTTTCTTCCTATTTTTAACATGTACTTGAATTTTCAAATTATCTATGGTTGTAAAATTATCTATGATTATCGACAAACCCAAACACTATAATTTTGCTTTCTTTCCTTCTGGGTCATGGTTACATCTAGAGGTAATATATTATTTGCAAAAACAAGAGGTTTAGGGGGATAAAAAAACCTCCAATCAGGATTTAGTTAAAGAAGCTTACTTCATCTGAAATATTTGCTGATATCATTGAGGTTTCAGAACTGATCCACAAATGACTTTGAAGATTTTAAGGTCAGGAGGAGGGTGAAATGTTCTCACTTATCCTCGCCCTACTTTCCCTCAGAATTCTGCTGGGTGATAGAAATGTGTTATTTATTCTTTTCTTTAAGTAAAATGTCTATTTGCTGATCAGAGTTAGATGCTAGCGATACATTACACAGACATAGTCCTTGCTCTCCGAACCTTACAAACCAACAGGGCAGACAATCAGAAAATTAAAATCCAGGCAGATAAGAGCAACAATGCATGGGAGTTCAGAATCATGGAGAAGAGCAACCCCACAGCAGCTCACGGGTCAGAGAGCTTCCAGAGAGGTGACAAATCAGCTTGGTCTTACATCTTTCTCTGAAGGAAGCCAGGTAAAATCTAATGAAATTCTCAGTGAGGAGATTATCTTTAAACTTCTCTGTAGATTCATTTGGGATCAAAGTGCTGTTTCTTTTCTTTTTAGAGCTTTTCTTCTCCCTGAGACAATTATAGAGGCAAGATATCCTGCTTGAAAAAGAATCAACAGGGGTCAACTTACAGGTGGGGTGCGCCATTAAAAAACCCATAGCCAAGCCTTCAGATAGTGGAGTCCCCTAAGGAGGGCTCAAAAGCGATAACAGGGGTAGGTTATCTCAGGATGCTTGTTCTTGGCCAAGATTGAAAACAAGAAGTGTGACACTGTATCAAAAAATCTTTCCCCTGAGAGGCAGAGATGCAGACAAAAGTTGCTGGGTTATCAGCACTGTGAATAAATGTGTCAGTTTGACAGCTTCTATGGCAAAGACAGAACACCCTGAGGAAAAGACACTGATCTTCGCTTTGTTTATTCAATTGGGGCTGATGTTTTGGCAGGTTTTGATAAACTTGCTCAGAAAAGTAAAGAGATGCAGTCATTGTGTGGCTTTTGTTATTGCAGAGTTGATGCTACCCAACTGAGTTGCAGAGCAGCCAACTGGTGCATATTTAAAATTCAAGCTATCAGACAATCCTGAGTGTGGCCAGTGACTATAATATGCGTCCTGATGTCTCTTTAAACTTTCTTTGCCCATTAGTCAGGCCAGACTGGGCTTATATAGGAGTTTTTAAAAGATACCTTCTTCCTTGTAATAGCTGGTTACTGGCCTATGGAATTCCTTCAAGGGAGATAAACTTTCATTTGGATAGCAGCAGCAGGGCTCAGAAAACAAACAGTCCTATTGAGACAGAGATTTGAATTTGAACACTTTGCCGTGAGTTAACTGAATGAAATCTTATTTATTTTATTAATTTCTATGTGTGAGTCCAGGTGAATACAAGGGACTGCAAGCCTGTGACAATAAGAGGATTACTCTGGGAAGTCAATTCCCTCCTGACATCTTGTGGAATTTACGGATGGGTGCAGGTCATCATGCCTATGCCCACCATGCTCCCATCTGTTGAGACATCTGTAAGGCCCTAAATCTTATCTTTTAAGAGTGATTCCTTTATTATTCTTGCAATTTTAATAATTATATTATTTTCTCCTTTCCTTTCATCCTTCCAAACCCTGTCTTGTACAATATATAAATACAACTGCTTAGTCTATATAATGTTACTAGTATGTATATGAATGGCCATTTGGTATTGGATAGGAAATTGTTGTGGTCTTCTCTGGGGAAGACTATTTTCACACATGATCACCCAATGGGTGCAGTAATGGCACAGAGACCTTGGCCATAGTCCACGTCACCTAAGATTATTTCCTATCAGTGCCTGTGAGGTCTGGAAAGCCTAAGTTTATGAATGACTAGAGAACAGGAGAAAGACAGGTTGCAAGACAGGAGAACTGAGGAAATATGAAAGGGAGGAGTGTCTTCCTTTATATCTGGTTCACTTGCATGTTTACGCGTTACATGGGAACAGTGGCTGCACAGGTAAGCTGACATTTTATAATACTAAACTTGTTAATGTTGTTGGAAAGGATGTTTTGGTGAACAACAAATCTGTTGACATCATTTAGAGTCTTCAGTTTAAGCGCCCCTATGCCATTTATTGAAGGTTTGTGAGGCTCACATTTTGGAAGTATTGATAATTAATTAAAGCTATTAAAGTGTTCCAAAATGGCAAAAAAAAAAAGTAAGATTATTGGCGTGCTTAGAACTTGAGAAAAATAGATTAGAGAATAATGCTAGCAAATTAAATCAGGTTCACTCAAATACAAAATGTCCCCAAAGTGAGTCTTCTTGCACAGGTCTCCTGATGTCATTGAATGAGCAGGCTATTGAATCAATAAGAAAGAATGGTACGAGGCCCCACTTTAAGATGGTGCTGTGAAGGTATATCTATTCACCTGCTTGGATATGTTCCTTTAGGATACTAATTAGTAACATATGGGATATTCAAAATTTTATTAAAAATCTGCTGTTGTGAAATGACTTTGCTCAAATGTAGGCTTATTTGGTTATTTAAGATCATATAAGGTTGGCTTGCATATGCTAAGAATTCAAATAGGCTAGGGTTTAGAGAGTATATTTTGTTTATAATGATTTATTTATTATAAATCAAAAGGGAAATGCATCTTGAAGGTAGAACTAGATATTGTCATGTAAAAACGTTCTGAAATCTATATGCTCACCCATCTATTTGCATGTTTTTTACATTATTAATTAAACTGTTCAGTTGTGCAACTTTAAAATATAGATTATGGTATCTAGAATGCAAAACTTTTTTTTTTATTTTGCAAAGAACAACCACAGTAATAAATTAACTACTGCTGACAAATCATCCTCATCATTACTCTTCTTTAATAACTAATTCTTTGTGTCAGCTTGTCTGGATTTAAACTTAGTTACCTCTGAGAGCATTTGTGTCATTTCAAAAATGTTTAACTGAGCAAGGATGGCCATTCAATTTTTTTCTCCTTAAAAAAATCTTTTTAATTAAAAATATAATTACACAACTTCCTCTTATTTTCCTCCCTTCAACTCCTCCTTTTGCAATGTGTACCCTACCTTGGTCCTTCTTAAATTCATTACTCTTTCCCAAATATATACATATGTATAATATGTGCGTGTGTGTATAAATTATTAGCTGCATGTAGTTCTTTGTCTAGGGGTAGCTCTTTTTCAGTTTTGCCCTTTCATATTAGAATGTCTGTTGTTCTGGTAATTTAGGTTCTTTAGAGAGCCACATGTTAAGGTTTCATGGGCGAAGCCTCTGTGCCATTTTCAGCAGACACAGTCTCTCAGCATATTTTTCTCATCAGCTGGTTCTTAGATCTTTCCTCCTGCTTCTGTGATTTTTCTCTGGGTCTTATGTATAGTAGTTGTTTTGCAGATGTAGTAATTGGATAGGTTCACTAAAGGAACACTTGTTCCATGAATTTTGGCTAATTAGAGTTTTCTGGAATGGTCTTCATCTGTTGCAAAGAGAATTTTCTTTGATGGTGGTTGTAAATATATTGTGGCTGTGAATATAGAAATAAATCTTTACAGTGTTGCTAGAAATCATGCTGGCTTAATAAAGTAGTGGTAGTAAGTTATCCTCTAAGATCCAGGACCTAACCCCAGGTAGCTGGCTAGGTTTCCAGTACAAGCCATTCTGTTTCCATTCTGTTGAGAGAGCCTTGGATTCAGTTACATAACTTTTGGTTGCTGCCTAGTTATGAATGGCATTATTACATCCTTAGGGATACCATGCCATGATGGAGAGTACCCATTACTAACATGGGTGATTCTAACCCATGTGTTCCCTGACTGAATAAAAAGGAAATTGAATAATGAGCACCAGCATTCACCTCTGTCTGCTTCCTGACTCCAGCTATCTCATGCGCTTGCTTCCATAACTTCTATATCATGATGACTGTGAGATCAGGTAAACTCTCCCTGATATTGTTTTGTTTTTTTTGTTTTTTGTTTTGGCACGGCAACGAGAAAGGTAACTAACAAAATCCTATTTAAAAATTCCTGGACAAATATTCAATAATAAATACCTATTGACCCCTGAAAATATTTTTTGTTTTATACTGCCACAGAGATTATATTATTAAAATATAATATAATATTGTTGAAAATATAATAGCTAATCATTTTGTTTGAAGCTTTAAGAACCTATCTGATGCCAGATGGTAGTGTTAAGCATCTATCTTGTACTTTCAGTCTAATCTGTTACTTCCAGGGTTGATACCATCTCACCAATTTACTTCATTCCTTTTGTACTTCACTTTTCACTTAATGATGTTTAATAATAGTAACTCATTCATAGATTACTGAAAAGGCTAAGTAACATGATACTTGCAAATTGCTGGCAGAGAGTTATCTCAGCAACATTTTGTAATGAATGTTCCTGGACTTTATGGAGTGTTACTTCAAAGTAAACTTTATAAAATGAC
This sequence comes from Uromys caudimaculatus, assembly GCA_028551405.1. Taxonomy (NCBI): domain Eukaryota; kingdom Metazoa; phylum Chordata; class Mammalia; order Rodentia; family Muridae; genus Uromys; species Uromys caudimaculatus. Next base: position 95,116,774 of record CM052705.1, on the reverse strand, counting down.
ATTAAAAATAAGTGTCCAATGACAAGTCTCCCATGTTCCTTACAATGTCTAATTTACCTTATCCTGACAAATTCAATGAGCTCTATGACAGGTTATATTATTTTAAGGACATAGAAGGCAAAGAACCTGCCCAAGGGTAAGAAGTGAGAAAATATTGGAAGAGAAGAAAAATAATCAATACTAATTATTAATTAGATAACTCATTGAGTAGCTATCCTTTAATTCCACTGAAAGGATTCTAGGTATATGTGAAAACAGGCTAAACGGATGAGGGTGTGAGGATATGCAAATTTGATCCCTAGGACACATAATGTGAGAAGTATTCCTAAATCACTGCTCTCACACCTTATCAAATAGGCATCTGAATTGTGTCTAGAGACATTAAAAGGCTCTTCACTATGAAAAGCCTGAGATATTTGCCGCAAGTTGGACACTCACTGATGAACTCAGCGAAGAATGAAGAAGGGTGTGGGTGGGAATCACATGGACACATAGTGTTTTATCCTCACTTCCCTCGGCATGCCAAACATATGTGAAAAATCACATCCGACAATTTATTAATTTTCCTGCTTGTAAATTCAGTACAAACGTTTGTCTAATTTTGAAGGACATCTCATTAATAACATCTGTGTTTCTTATTTTTCTAATGATCTGGTAAAACTAATTTTTTTTCATTAGAGGGAAAGGTTTACAGAGAGTAATAATAAGAGATTTATTCAGCACAGTGGATTCCAGTAAAATATGAAAGTATCGCTAAAAGAATGCATAAACTAAACCCAGAAGCAATGGAATTACAATTATCTTTCTTTAATTACTCTGTACAATAGGTAGTCCCACCCTGAGGAGTTTTCCTTCTGGTTACTTACTGGGAATTTCCTATGTGCTTGCACATAGTTATATATTCATGCATAAATATGAAATATGTTAGAGGATATTCACAGTTTGAATTTAAAAATAAGCTACTGCATCTTGATGGATAGATGTGAAGTTTGAATTCTTGTAGTTGCTAATGTTGCTGGTTTGTAGAATATTATTTATAATACCATATATATGATACATCTCAGACCTCAGTGAAAAAGAATGCACAAAGGGTGTTAACATGCTCATTTCTGTGTTAGAAAACCAACATCTTGTGAATATTGTTGAAGCATGCACAGAAGTTATGTAAACACAAATCAAACAAAAAATGATGATCTCCATGAAGTTATATTATTTGGCTTTGGCTTTCCATCTTAGTGCAGTGTGTGATATAATATTGTTGGAGAATCAAATCTTTCCACTGGTTTATAAAAATAAAGTTTTATTGAAAATACTGTCACCCATTCTGTGTTTGCTTTTGGAGCGATTCATGGTAGATTTGGGGATTGTGATAAATACTGTTAGTGACCTGAGAGAAGAAAGCATTAAGATCTGACTCCGACATGAGAACAGTATGGTAGGAGGTCCTCTCTTAATTATCAACACTTCCCAAATTTTCAGTAGTACTTCATTTTCATTATCTTGCTATAGTAAAGTAGTATGTTTTCATTACAATTAGAATTATAAGATTATGAAGTTTTTATTGGATGGTGTATATTACATTTACTTGCATTCTTGAAAAGGGCATAAATTCTTCTAAATTCAAGCAGATGGGCTCCATATTAGATGGGATGTGGATTCTCTTGCCCCAGTCTTCTTTTCATGAAATGGAGACTTGGTGCCAGATGGTATCACTGTAACCCTATCATTGTTATGACAGACGTGTTCTCTTCATTCCAGATCAAATTATTACTTCCTTTCTCTTTATCTGTGACTTAAGAGTCGTTGCCACACATAGTTCATTAGGAATGTAATCTTGACATCTTGTCACAGCATGTAGTTGAAAATCAGTAAAGTGAACACAGGAAAGTATCCAAGGACTAAACCCTACTTATGGGCAACTGAAGAATGCTGATGGGTGGAGATAGAGTTTTTCCCAAGGAAGAGGACAGCACTGGTTACCAATACCTAATGGTCATCCCTGAAAACATACATATAAGAAACATTTTACAAACTGAACAGTTTTATTTAGCAACATTTATATATACATGCACATTTATCTATGCAATAAGACTAGAATAATGAAGTCATGAATTTGAAAGAGAGCAAGGGGGTAATAGGAAAAGGTTTGAAGGAAGGGAAGGGAAAGGGAATGGTGTAAGTTATAGTAAGTTTTAAAATAAAATGAATTATCAAAAAGGAAGAGAATTGGAAAGCAATAATTCAAAGTTCCTCTTCCATCCAACCTCTTTTCTTTCTTTATTCATTCATATATATATATATATATATATATATATATATATATATATATATATATATATATATATGAATGAAGAAATAATAAAAAATAGAATGTTATTAGGTACCAGAGAATAATATGCCTATAAAGTTGACCAATTAAAAATATGCCTTTTTAGTAACACATGTCTTAATATATATTTAAATAGTTTAAAAGAAAATGTTGAAATTATTAATTATCATCGTTCTTTTAGTAAATTGTACTTTTTGTGTTAGAGTAACTGTTGGATGCCCTGTATGCTTATGATTGAAAATTGAATAGTTAATACAAATTGATTAAAAGGGACAAACTGAAGTTTAGCCAGATTCCTTAACCTTCAAAAACACTAGAACACTGAATATGCAATTTGGAACACATAAACTATATTTTGTCTTTTTTATTTTATTTTATTTTATTTTATTTTATTTTATTTTATTTTATTTTATTTTATTTTATTTTATTTTATTTTATTTTATTTTATTTTATTTGGAGACAGAGTTTCTTTATGCAGTTCTAGTTACCATAAAATTCCCCAAGCAGCAAAAGTAAGCCTCAAAATTTGTAATCTGCCTTTCATAGCCTCTTAGGGGCTGAGGATACAGGCACACACTATCATCATAAGTGGAATGTATTTACTTTTGACAATTTTTGAATAATAATTTAAAATAGCATGAATATTACTGCAAAGTTATAGAATTCTTTCACCTTAAACATTAGTCCTAATGCACCTTTTCAAAATTATTAGAGGTGAATTATGAGTCCCAGAAACAGGTAAATAGTTTCCTATAATAGACACTATTACAATGGCATATTTACTTAGCACTATAAAATTTTCATTAAAAAGGGCAGCGTTCTTGAAACACATAAGATGAGCAAACATTTAGTCATCTTATGATAATACAACCTAAAAGATAGGCACCATAAAATAACTACTCTAGGTCCCTGTGACATTCCCTACTTAGTTAGTGGTAATAATTGCCAGACAACACAAATGTCCTACCTGTGCTAAGGATAGGTGTGCATAGGGTCACTTACCTACACAGGATTTGGCAGAAGGGGTCCTGTTAACACAAATCAGCCATGTGCGAATGAACTGACATTTAAAATGTATAGATATCTAATTGTGAATTGTCCTGAGCTTCATTCTGCTACTGCTGTTTTCCTTGTACAATCCTGTTATAAAAATGAATATTGAATGCTTATATACATAACTGTATATTGAGCCAAGGCTAACAATTACTGTATTTTTGCTTTTTCCTGGCTTCGTCCTTATACCTGTAAAATATAACTATTATACTCTATTACATGTTCTTGTGTATAACCATAGCTGGAAAAAATGATACTCTTAATATGTAGGCATATCAGCAATAAGTCATGGAACCAATAGCTGGTACTATTTGCTATTAAAGCGCTCAAGAAGATATAACTAGATAGGTCATAAGCTTTAGAGGAGAATCCAATGTTATTGCTTTATGCAATAGACATAGATTAAAATCTACAGATTTTCTTATAAGCACATATACCAACTGTTCTTCAGGATACATCTAGGAAAGAAATTCTCCTGGTAAATACTGTGAGTTTCCTATTGTTGTTTCATTTATTTAAGCTACCATGAGCTATAAGGCAGCAGTCCATAGCTATAGAAGTTTTTCTTTCTTTTATGTCATTCAATACTTTTTAATCATTCTGATAGGAAGTTTTGATTTTAAGATTTATTTTCTTCATGTGTATGTGTGTGGGAGGGGTGGTTAGGGGTGTGGGCCACATGTGTGTGGGTGCCAAAAGTCCGATTCCTTGAAGCAGAAGTTACAGGTGTCTGTGAGTCGCCTGGCATGGGTGCTCAGAACTTAACTTGTGTCCTCTGGAATTGCACCAAGAGCTTTTAACCACTGAGCCACCTCTTCATGTCCCATTTACAGGAACTGCAAAAAAGACAATGATTATCTTTTCATGGGGTTGTTATTTGTATGCTATTTTAGTAAAGGGAATTTTCCATGTCTTCTCTCAATTTTTATTAAGTTTTCTGTATTTATTATTGAATGATTAAATTCTAAATACTTAAATATCATTTTGCTATCTTTCTTTTGTTTGTTTTCAGGTCAATTACTATGTAGTCATACATTACCTGTGCTGCAAATACATTGGCATTTTTGAAATAATTTTTATTGAAACACTATTCATATTAGATGTTATGTGCTTTATTATTTTGTGTGTACTTGAAAAGATGTGATTTTATACTTAATGAATTCAATGTTCTAAAAAGATATTAAATTATCTATTATTGAGGCTTGAGAGATAGTTTAGCAGTTAAGACTAGCTGCTTTTCCAGACAACCTGAGTCTAATTCTTAGTACCCAACTGGGAACTCATAACTGACCATAAGCCCTGTTCCAGGAAATCTAATGCTCTCTTCTGGCCTCTGTGAGTACAAGACATGAACATGATACATAGACATACAAGATAGCAAAGTACTTATATACATAAAAATTTTAAAAATATAAATTAAAAATAATAATAAAATTTAAAATTTATTATTGTTAAAATCTACATCAGTGCTGATTTGTGTATGCTCCTCTGTCATTTATGAAGAACAAATTATTAAAATGTCTAACCATGTTCAATATTTGTTTTCTGTTCTTATGTTTGTCAAATGACAATTATATTTTAGGAAAATATTAAAGATCACAAACTTTCAATACATTAATCTTCCCATTAATTTATTCTTTGCCAGTATGAAAACTGTCTATATATCTTAAATAGTATGTCTTTCCTTAGAATTCCTTTTTGCTTGGCACTAGCCAGGATATAATATTGTCCTCTCAATTAACGTGTTTCTATTCTTTAATTTCTACCTACAATTTGATATTAATGTTGAATTTCTTCTGATAATTGGAAAGAGTGTTTGATTCTTTCCTTTCTCATTAGTCTGGAAAGTCTTCTTAGAAAGAGGTCACTTAATGGCTAATAAGTACAGATGCTCTTGGTGTTGAATCTACCATTGTGTTCATTGTTTACTGTTTCTTTCCTCATTATTTTCGCCATAATTTCTTATCTTCACTTAAATGTAGTAAATACTCCAAACCAGGTGCCATGACTCATAGGAGGTTATCAATTTAATTTATTGGGAAAGGAAACTTTGTGTTAATCACTAATAAAACCTCCCTCTGCTCCTTTTTTTTCCCCATGAGGTATGTTTTCTAATGTGTGTGTGTGTGTGTGTGTGTGTGTGTGTGTGTGTGTGTGTGTGTGTGTGTATGGTATATGTGTGTATGTGTGCATATGTGTGTGTATGTGTGTATATGTGTGTGAGTGTATTTGTGTATGTGTATGTTTGTGTGTGTGTCCCTGTGAATACACATGTTTGTATGATCATGTGAAGGTAAGAGGTCAACCTAGGATGTATTTCCTAAGAACCATCATCCTTTTCTTTTCTTTTCTTTTCTTTTCTTTTCTTTTCTTTTCTTTTCTTTTCTTTTCTTTCCTTTCCTTTCCTTTCCTTTCCTTTCCTTTTCTTTTCTTTTCTTATATTTTATTTTATTTGAGGCAGAACTTCTCATTGCTACTTGGCTTTCTTTTCCCAAGAGCTGGGATTCTAGGAAAGCATGTGCTATCATGACCAACCATGGATTTTACATAGATTATGGTTGTTCTACAAGCATTTTGCCATCTGAGGATCTGTATTTATTAATGGTATCATACTCATATTAGCCATTAGATTTCTATACATAAATGTTTATATTTCCGAAATGAATCTTTCACAGCATAACCATCTTTTTCTTAAAATGAACACTGTGTTGATATATTAAAGTCTTTTTGCTGTTTAGGTCATTGTGGAATATAAATAGATTTACATTATTCAATTTATTATTATTAAAATCTATTTTTCCCAAAAATACCATGACAACATCTTTACATAGAGAAGCCATATGATCCTGGTCAAATTATTTATCTTATTTTAACTGTTTTCTTAAAATGCAAACAGTGGTATTACTGGAGTTAGTTGGTACAAAGATTAGAAATACAGCCGTCTTGCTTTTCTATACCTTCCTCTTCCATGGCCTGGGTTCTTCTATTAGTCTTTTGCTTAAAAATATTAATGGGACATTTAACAAATAGGCAATTCATAAACTTTCCATAAAAATTCTGCATAGTGTGTTGAAATCTCAGGTTGTGTAGCTGTGCCACAACTGGATGGAAATCAGGTCACAGGCACATTATCATAGCATGGTGTTATAATTATTGTATTTTAAAATTAGCTAATGTACTTACTGCGAAAATGTTATAAACTCAGTTTACTATAAGTATGTCTGTGAGGGAATAAGTATTTGTGAGATTCAATACTAAGTATGCTTGAAGGTACCTGCTTAGGGGTCATAGTGCACTAGTGTAATACATGGGAAATCATGGAGTTACGGTGGATACATTTTAGATGCTAGCAAATGCCCAGTGGAAAGGAGATCTTGCTTTACTTTTGAACTATAATGGCAGAGGGCTGCTTTTCAGTGAAGAGAGATGATTTCAGTTTTGTAGACTTTATTGGCATGTATGTACAAAAATGTGTTTATATGTATTCATATTTATAGTTTGTATATTTAATACTGGCAACAATTTCTGATAGATGCAGCTTACCACTTAAGCATTGTCTACTAGTGTCTTAGTTAGAGTTTCATTGCTGTGATACCATGACCAAGGCAAATTTTATAAAGAAAAACAGTTTACTGGGGCTTGCTTACATTATCATCATGGCAGGAAGCATGGCAGTTTTAATGCAGACAGGGTGCTGGAGAAGAAACTGAAAATTCTACATTTTATCCAAAGGTAGCCAGGAAGAGACTCTTCAGAAGGCTGCCAGAAGGAATCTCTCTTCTGTACTGGGTGAAGGTTGAGAACTAGGAGCCCTCAAATCCTGCCTACACAGTGACACACTTTCTCCAACAAGGACACCTATTCCAACAAGGGCACACCTCTTAATAGTGTCACTTCCATGGGCCAAGCATATTCAAACCACCACAGCTGGAATCATTTATTATGTTTGATTAACTGAAAGTCCGTTAAGTACAAAGCAACTTTAGTGGTATTGTGTTTGGAAAAGTAATGATTAGATCTTAAATGATGACAAAATTTTATATATATATATATATATATATATCCTATGCAAAGTCAATATATATGTATATATATATATATATATACACATATATATATTAATAGAATCTAAACGTCTTTGTCCATACTGACCTGAGTTTGACCCTATTTTATTTTACTTATGATATTTTGAATTATTTAAGTTGTGGTCTAATCATATTAATTAGATGGAATTAAAATATAAGCATGGTGGTTATAAAAAAAATTAAATTTTACCTTGACCTTACTTCCTGAGTTAACTGTATAGAGATTGCCATCTGAATAAACCTAAATATATTTAGAATTTTGAAGGAAGTAGAAGCCTGTGTGATTATCAGCACCATCAAGGCCACATAAACAACATCATCTTCTGCTCAAGTTTCTTCTTACTTCCTTTATTATTCTTACTATTAATTACTGTTATTATTATTAATTACTACTACTACTACTATTACCACTACTATTACAATTGCTACTACAACAACTACTACTACTACTAGTATTGATAAAAATACTTGATATAAGGTCTACCTTCTTATTATACTTCTAGTACATAATGTAGTGTTATACATAGAATATTTATTTTTCAACCCTTAAAAGGCTTGTGTTGAATTAAAAGTCATTTTCTCCAGCTCATGTCAGATGAAATTAAGAAACCAAAAGTAAGAATTTACTTATCAATCAACAATCTTCCCAAGATTTCAGAAAGTGATTCTAAAAAGACATTTTATTTTCTTATTTCTTTTTTTCCTTTTTCTTTATTTCCAGATTCTAAGGCAGTGACCATTTTCAAGTAATGAATATATGTGCATGCACTTCAGATCATGATTAGCAGGAGAAGGCAGGGAAATTCAACTCTATCTTTGCCATGTCTAATATAAGCCTCAGTTCTCCCTGTCGAGGAGCAGAAAGATTTCTCTCTTTCTATGCCATCACTAGTTAATGAGGAAAAGGTAAAAATTTTGTAGGCTGCAGCAAAAAACAGGAGTGAAAAATTTCTTGTTCAGATTAATAATAATTTGTACACGATTGCAGGCGAATGTCGAATCAAGCATGCATCTTGCAAACCTGAGCTGAGAGTAGGAACTGGGAAACGTACCCTAAGGTTGAAGTTGACTTTAGAATCAGAATTATGCCTCTTTGAAAATTAGGTCTTGTGCAAGTGGAAGGCAGAAGTATTTGTTCTTGATTGGTTTTTAGTTGCTTTGTACAGATGATTCTTTGCAGTCAGCATCTTGTTTAAGAATGTTGTTGTCACATATTCTTATATATGGGAATCAGCAAAGGAAGGAAGGAAGGAAGGAAGGAAGGAAGGAAGGAAGGAAGGAAGGAAGGAAGGAAGGAAGGAAGGAAGGAAGGAAAAGAGAAAGAAAGAAAAGAAAGAAAGAAAGAAAGAAAGAAAGGAAGGAAGGAAGGAAGGAAGGAAGGAAGGAAGGAAGGAAGGAAGGAAGGAAGGAAGAAAGAAAGATTCACTTTGTCATGACCATATGGTGACCTTTTTAAAAATCACTTTCCTGGTTAGCATCACTAGGCTTCTTTAATGCATTGCTGAGTGAACCTACTGAAATTTTGGAGTCAAGGAAACATTTGACACTGAAAAGTTCTCTTCAAACTCTGGCTTCCATGCTTCTATAGCATAGAAATAAAAACATGCCTAACTTAAGATCTGGGCTGTCATGATACTTTCTGTCTGGAGACCAAACATCTCATTAGCTAGCAAAACTCTACAAAGTGTTTCTCACCTGAATCCCATTAGTAGCCCAGACATTATAAGTAAAATATAAAATAGCATCTATTCACTGTTTTCTACCCAAGTGGGATTTCTCAACTCATGTCTGTAATAACAAGATTTTTTTCTTTCCTCAAAAACTCATAAAACTCATTTAAAAAGCAAAGAGAATAGTTATTTTTTTTCATTATTTAGGAAATGATATGATACAAAAATCATGTCCTCCTTCCCTTTGGATACATATAATTGTTTTAGTTCATATAAATTCTGCCCTAGTATCTACTTTTTAGAATAACAAATTATGAAGCAAAATTTTAGCTTACAGAAAATTAAATTAAATGAAAATTATTTGAAATTCTGAACAGAAAAGAAATGAAATTATGTGGAACTATATTTTTCAATTTCAAAATCCTAAAAATTATGATGCTACTAAATTGCTAGAATGATCCAAATGCTGACAGGCATAGTTGAAGTTTCTTGGTAAAAGAAACAAAATACCTGGAAGAAAAATTACAAATCTCTACCAAAGGAGGTCAAAAAATTCACTTTAAAAAATGTAAAATGTCTTTGTGACCCAATAAAAAATCCTTACCATGCCATTTAAGTGTTTCAGTATTACCAGGAAAACCTGTTGGACGGACGCAATTGTTACAGTTAAAAGGAAACTTACGTTTTTCGTCCTCATAATATAATTAAGATTCAGGACCATGACCTTAAAGTTAGGTGTTTTTATCTGCTATAAGTAAGCTGCTTTACATATTTAGCCTTTGAAAAATCCCCAAAGTACTTAAAATGCAGCTTATCCCTTATATGTCTTGGTGAGAGATCATCTTAGTGTTCTAGACAGAAAATTTTCACAACTCCCAGAAAAAGGGGATAGAGAACACAGGATCGCCAGAAAAGTGGTCACATTCTTATAGATGGAAAAGAGTAAAACAAACAAACAAATAATAAATAATATATGTGTTCTCTGACATGTGTGTTTCTTATCCAGACCTCTGGCCTATTGCATCACTTCCTGTCATGGCATTGTTGGACTTCTTGACTGAGGCATTGGGGAAGTACCTGTTTGGCTATGATTTTTAAATAATGTATATTTCTGTACTTTTCATTGTTTTTCCAATTTCTTATCAAGGTCATTTTGACATTTATTTGGAAATAAAATGGCTATCCTCACAGTGCTATAAGCACGAGTGTGCTAATAATTATTAGTTACAATAGCACTCATTTATTTGCAAAATCAACATGTCTTCAGTAAGAAACTAGTAACAATCCTCAGGGTAATGGTGTTGGACAGGGTTAATAAAAGGGGTTGGTGTAAGGTACAGGGTGTAATAAGTGTTCATTCTTTGGTCCTGAAACAGTTCATTATCAGGAGAGTAGGTGCTTTAACAAAGCACATTTATTGCTTTCTTGGTCTTCCCTTCCTGTTAGTCTCCCTCTCCAGCCCTCTCTGATAAATGTGTCCATGGATGAAGCAAAAATCAAAAAGTCCCTCATTGGATGCAGAGCTTTGATACTGACTTCTCAGCTTCTAGAACTTTGAAAGCCACACAGACACACACATACACAGACACACAGACACACAGACACACAGACACACACACACACACAGAGAGAGAGAGAGAGAGAGAGAGAGAGAGAGAGAGAGAGAGAGAGAGATTCTACTTTCCCTGTATGTCAACTCTTTAGATATGGATTATAATCCCCAATGAACTGGAGACAATTCTTATTATCAAATAATTTCAAAATTTTCATAATTTTTGAAAGGAGTCTGTCATCACATCACTAGCTAAACTGTAGGACGGATAGTTACATAAACACAAGAATCCATCGGTATGTATATGAGAGGCTGCTCCTCCCACTGTGACCAACTGCTAAACTTTGACCAGCAAGCACACTTCTGGGCTCCAAGCACCAGTGAAGCTTTATTCATTCCACCTCCTGTCAGCACTAATAATGCTATCATAAATCAATCTATATGAACTGCATCAAAACCTGGTCATTCTTTGGTGTCTGAGCTCCACACAGACAGAGAGATAAGTGGGGGAGGGGGGGAAAGAAAGTACTTTTAGCTTTGCATTTTAGTAATCACTTCTTCTGGAGTCCCGAAAGAAGACAATCCGAGTTTTCTCAGAGTGGCTGGTCCTCCGGGGCTGCCTCCTGGCTGGTTTCCTAGGTCACTGCCTGCTGCTTCCTGCTCAGAGCCCCTACTGGCATCTGGGGAAATTGAGTTGGCAGAACAGATGCTAAATGTAGGGCAGAAACCCACGGGGTGCATCACCATCCTGCTGATGTGTTTCCAAGCTGGTTTTATGCATTTTCATGTACCAGGTGTGCAGGACAACATGTGCCTCTTGTCCTACTTTGATGGAGGCTTTGTAAGAATGACACCTGACTGGTAGCTTCTCTAACCATAATTCTTAAGAAATTTGCCTAGCTGTAGACAGTCCCCTGAAAATGCCATGCTTAGAGTGCTCTACTAAATAACACCTTGCACCTTTTCCTTTTCAGACCCCGCTGCCTTAAACATTGCCAAGTACAATAACTGACGTGCACTTCACTTTCTTTTCCACGTGGATCATTTTGCCATTCCGGAAAATAGGTTGTGTTCTCCACATCAACACTTTTTTGAGTTCTGATTTTGGGAACATAATTGATTCCTGCTGTCTGTCATGGGGTGTCAAGGTTTCTTTTCCATAGAAGTTTTGATAAAATTGGGTAAATAAATGAGAGTTTGCGGTCTGCTTCACATTTCCGTAGGGACAGGTTGCATATGTGGGAATAGAAGAAGTCTGTTTTTGAAATTCATGTAAACCACTTCTCCTCCTTTCAGTTTCCTACCTTCTCAGCTTCCCACCTTTCTGCTCCTCTTGGGCACTCCTGTGTTAGGCCCTTTGCCCTTCTTATGTTAGTGAGACTACATTCTGCCACTTAACCTTGATTTCAATATTGATCTGATTGAATCGACTGACTTCATTACGCTTTGCTTCAAAGTCGGATCCTTAAGAATAAGACATGGTTCCTAACGTCTCTATTACCTTTCCTCCCAACTCAACATCCCTTTAAGTAATCCTTTTGTAAAAATCTCATAAAGTAAGTTGTTGGTGAGCTATATCTGCCTCCTCACTGGCTTCCTATAATATCTTCTTTATTGGTTCAGCATCTAAATTGCAGGATGGGATCATTTGAACATCTTGAAATTTAATTTAAAGAGAGAAAATAAACAGCAATGAGAACGGAGAACAACTTGAAATAAACTGCAGCTAAGGAAAGCTCTGGTGTGAGCACCCAGCCCTTCCTCCTTGGTGGTGTATTTAATGGAAATCTCAGGCAGCTGTTGAGAGTGGATGCCTGTGCTGCTTTCCAGGTTTCACATGGATGACCTGGTTTCTCTGGATGCTCATTACTTTATGCTTGATTTCTCTACATTTCTTTTCTCCAGCTTTCACACAGTATGAGGAATGAATGATTTTAATAGCCTAGGACTGGGGTGCGTAACTCCAGTCTTAGAATATTTAGTGATAGAAATTTAACCCCATCAGCCTTTCTGTCTTAATCACCTGTAAATCTTCTGTCCATCTAGATGAACAATGCAGGAAGCAATTGCTTTCTTTTGGCCTCATTATTTAGAGAATTTACTTCCTTTATTTTAGTCTTTCTTAGGATGACCAACTAACCAAGTTAACTAGGGATTGACTTTTCTGGACCAATCACTATAGGTCCCATAATATAGGGAAGAGTTGATTATATCATCATTGTTATTACCCGAGGAACATGAAATGAAACATTAAGTTTTGCTGTGCACAGTCTTTTCATTGACATTAATCTAGATGAGCACAGCCCATTAAACAAATTAAGCCTCTGAGCTTTTGAGTATAGTGTATGGCTCAAGAAGGTGTTTTATATTATTAATTTTAAAATAAGATACATATGCAACAGAGACCATGTAACCAACAAAGCAAAAGACATACTTTTCTAGTCCTTTAAAAAAATAAAGTGAACCACTATTAATCCATGGATGAAACAGTTAGTTCCTTGCAGTGCAACAAAATTTGGGGCACTAAACCAGTTCATTTTCTAAAAAGAATGAAGGAAGAGATAGCAACATTAAAGAACATGTAATTTTATTTCCAGAAAATAGATTCTGGGAATGACACACCATTTTTGGTACTAGTATATCAATTATGATCCTATAGAAAAGGAACGGAATGAGATTACAAATAATGTGGTAGGCTGAGCATGGTGGCACACACGTATAATCCTAGCAATAAGGAGGCACAGGCAAGTGGATCTCTGAGTTCAAAGGCAGCCTGATTTATATAATGAGTTCCAGTATAGACAGAGCTACAGAGAGAGACCCTTTCACAATAAATAAACAAACAAACAAGTAAACAAATAAATAGATGAATAAATGAGTAATGGGGAATCTCTTAGAGGAACTTGACCTTATTCCAATTAGTAGAGGCAGCGTTTTAATCTTTGCTTGCAAGTGGCTTAGTGGTTTTAAAGTATGCACTGTAGGTGATCTCCCAATTGATATATATATAGTTAATCAGAACAAAAACTTGTCTGAGATATATTTTAAATTAGGTCAATCAGACAAAAGATAAGTTTTTACATTCCATGTACATTATCAAAATCCCAAAACAAGCACCTCTATTCGCATTTTAAAAAGAGTCAGATGTAGATATTTGCATTCAACCAATGGACGGAAGCAGCTGACCCCTGTGGTTGAATTAGAGAAAGGCTGAAAGAAGCTGAGGAGGAGGGCGACCCTGTAGGAGGACCAGTCATCTCAATTAAAATGGACTCCCGAGATCTCTCAAACAATGGACCATCCAACAGGCAACACACACCAGCTGATATGAGGCCCCCAACATATATAGCAGAGGACTGCCGGGTCTGGGTTCAATTAAAGATGATGCACCTAACCCTCAAGAGACTGGAAGCCTCAGGGAGTTTAGAGGTCAGGTGGGGTGGGGGCTGGGGACATCCATGTGGAGACAGAGGTGTGAGGAAGAGGTATGGGATGTGGAACAGTTGGAGGGTGTACGGGGCGAACAAAATCTGCAGTGTAAAAAAAATTAATTAATTAAAAAAAAACTTGGCAAGACAAGAGAGTTTTTAATTTCTTTTTCTATGAAGTCTTTGAATTGGGCTTTTTGGTTTCCTTCCTTTGGTTCAGATCAACAAAAGGAATATTTCTGAAAGTTGATACAGTTTAGGTCATTAGGCAACTTGTATTCACATACACTTTTCATGGTAGTTTTAGCTTCACAATATTTTTTTTTTTTGATAACTTCATCCATTTAGTACCTCTTTACATGGTTTGTATATTCTTGGCCCAGTGAGTGGCACTATTAGAAGGCATGACCTTGTTGGACGAGGTGTGGCCTTTAGGAGGAATGTGTCACTAAGCAATGAGAACCTTCTCCTAATCACATGGGAGTCAGATGTAGAACTCTCAGCTGCTCTGGCACCCTGACTTCTTGGACACTGCCATGCTCCTGCTTTGATGGTAACAGACTGAACTCTGAACCTGTAAGACATTCCCAATTTAATGGTGTTCTTTGTAAGAGTTGCCTTCATCATGGTGTTTTTTCACAGCAATGAAACCCTAACTAAGACATATGGCTTAACAGTAACTTTTTGGTAAAAGTCCAAAAAAAAAAAAAAAAAAAAGAGTACATATTTTTTTGACAGCATAATAAGGTGTCTTACTTAGGGTTTTATTACTGTTAAGAGTTACCATGACCAAGGCAACTTTTTAAAGTCCAACATTTAATTAGGGCTGACTTACAGTATCAGAGGTTCAGTCCATTAGCATCATGGTAGGAAGCATGGCAGCATCCAGGCAGACATGGTGCTGGAGAAAAAGTCCTACATCTTGATCCAAAGGCAGCCAGGAAGAATATATCTTTCTGCAAGCATCCAGGAAGAGTCTCTTTTCCTCACTGGGTGGAGCTTGAGCATAGGAACCCTCCAAGGCCTTCGTACACAGTGGTACACTTCTACCAACAAGGCCACACTGCCTAATAATGTCACTTCTCATGATTCAAGCATATTCAAATCATCACATAATGGTTTGGTCAAATTCTGGGACAAACAGAAACTAGGTCATTTAGCTGTGGTATCTTATCATCTTGTATTTATCTCACTGCCATGTATTTTGTGGTTTTTTTAGTCTTAATTGAGAAGGTTTTAATCTACTTTATTTTGAGACTAAGAACTATCTTTACATTTTAACAAGAATTGTTCTAAACATAGAATTATGAGTAATGATTTCTATTTCTTATTCTTCGAATTTTGAAACAAGGATATTCTATTCCCTTTAAATTGTCTTTTGCTGACTTGGTTCCTGACAAGTCAATAGCCAGACTTCCTGTTAGCAAGAATTCATTTATTTTTAGTTTTCAAAGTTGAAAATGGTATGAAAATTTAAATTAATACAGAGGCTGTTAGATCATTTTTAATGCCAAGTGAGCTTATAAATAGACTTTGCAAACTGTCTCAGAAATGTATGTGGTGAATATATGCATTTCAGGGAAAGAAGACCCAAGCATTGATAACATGGTCACAGGGGTTCCTAATAATAGATATAGAATCCTTCCAACCTCTGTTTAAGGAGGCATGAGTACTTATGAGACTAATCATCCAACTAAATAGAGCTTCAATATGAGGAACAAATGAAGGCTGTTCACTCTCAGTCTAAGACTAGAATCACTTGAGGAAAACCTTTGTGTACATAAATAAAAAGGGTAAAAGAACCCTAACACATATTTCCTGGAAACTCAGTGTAAGTTTTTCATTAGGACATCCATTACAGAAGTGTGATTCTCACATGTAGTTTGAGGAAACAATAACTTTGTTTTGCCAGATGCCTAAACTTAATCAGGGACAGAATTGGGCTCATAACTGTAATGGTTGTATTGACAGATGATGTCATATCTCTAAATATTTAAGTGTGAACTCATAAAATTTTAAATTCAGTTTAAAAATTAGCTATCATCTAAGTTGCCATCTGTAGTTAAGGGAAAAACCTGTGCCTGTCTAATTAGTAATCAGGAATCTGGTAATTTCTTTGGCATATGAGTCTGAAAAACTTCTCCAGAGTACAGTAATGCCAAGTGGTATATTTGCTGAGCTCTTTTCTTTCAGATTGACAGTGCTAATACTCTAATAACATATTATTTGACATTCCATATGAGTCTTTAAAGTGTTGTGTTTTCTTATTTTCCGTGTGTGTGTGTGTGTGTGTGTGTGTGTGTATGTGTGTGTATGTATTGGGAATCCCTATGTTTTTTAATGTGTGTGGGGTACACATATTTGCAGAGGACCATGCATATGTATGCATGCATGTAAAGGATTATAACTTGTGACTTCTTCAATTTTTCATTGTTTGTTTATTGGGGTAGGGGCTCTATCTGAACTCAGGGCCTGTTAATTCTATGTCATCTAGCTAAACCCCTCTCCAACAATACTGTTTCGCCATTTTGAACATTGAGATGAATGTTTTTTATGTTGGTGTGGATTTTATGTTGTGGATCTAAACTCTGGCCCACATACTTGTGTAACAAATACTTTACATATTTACCCATGTTCTCTGCCCCTATATTATGATGTGATTCTCTTTAGTTGTGATAAAACATTGAGTAAAAGCAATTCTGGGAGTAACGGTTTTATATGGCTTATACTTCCTGGTCATAATTCATCATCAAGTGAAGTTGGGACAAAAATTCAAAGAAGAAACTTGGAGGAAGTAAGCATTCAGGAATGCTGCTTGTAGGCAAGCTCATTTACTCATGCTTTGGTAGCTTTGTTTTACAGCTTAGGATCACAGTCTAGAGACACTATTACTCACAGAGAACTGAGCCTTCCCGCATCAATGACCAATGAAGACAGTGTCACACAGACATGTCTACAGGGCAATACGATCTATAAAATACTTAAGTTGAAGTTCCCTCTTCTAAGGTGACACTAGGTTGTGACAAGTTGACAACAACAACAACAACAACAGCAACAAGAAGAAGCCAGGGTATACCTGGTTTCCCATTTTATTAGAATAAAATTATCTATTTGTTTATTATCTATCTATCTATCTATCTATCTATCTATCTATCTATCTATTGATCATCTATCTATTAATCTATCTATGATCTCTCTCTCTCTCTCTCTCTCCCTCTCTGTCCCTCTCTCTCTCTCTTTCTTTCCCTATCTACCTACCTATTACTTATGTCCAACAAGAAATAAAATGATTATTGTTAACTGTTATATAATTGTGAAGGGTATGTCTTTCACTGAAGTAGGAGCTATTTGTGTTTGGGTGGATACTCTTCATGTGTTAAAATGACCATTCTATTAAGAATAACTTAGATGTTTAACTAATTATGTCTATGGTTATTTGTATAGATTTTTTTCCTGTTATATTTGGTTGCTAGGAAGTAAGGAGGTATACAAGACTTATATGAAGAGCAAATAATTATTTAGTTAGATTGGTTGAAATTTATGAAGGGTAGTTTCTGAATTTTTTGTGTGTATTCTCTGGAGAATATGCATGTTTCTTTTTAGCCTTTGAGACACTTGTCTTTAAATATACTATAGAGAACTATGTTTATGATGAACATAAACCAGTAGATGTATTTTTTGCTTGCTTATCTATTTACTTTGCCACAGTGTGTCCTTTTGTTTAGGCTGACCATGAAAAGATGCTCCAAAGTCTCTCCTATAGTTGACCTTGATGTTATGCTCCTTCATCTGACAGTGACTTACTAAGGACCAACCCTCATGTATTTGACTATGAAAAGGGCCATTCTTTGGAAAGCAATTCCATCTTTATTTGTGTCACCTTGTTTGAGGAGAAATGAAATCCAATTACCCTTTACTATGATTTGTGAAGTAGCAAATGGCTTTGACATCTTCTCAGCGATTCTGAAGACAGCCCATTTTTACTTTTTCCCCTGTGGAGCTAAAATCATCACAGAATTTGGCCTTTGGCTCTCTCCTTTGTTACAAACTAAACAAGGTTTATTTAAAAAGAAAAATGAAAACCAGAATACTATGGGTAAGAGCATAAATAACTCCTCATTATAGTGTGGTTGAAGCAGTGTTTAGCCCTAAGTGTTTCATTGAGCTAGGGTGATTAAACAACCAGTATTTTTATAGCAAAATTCATCATTTATTCCACCATAAATATTGAGTACTGACTGTGTGCCGCATACTTTTGTAGAGATGTAGGATATGGAAATGAATCATCAATACCATTTCTCTACTATCATGGAACAGGTAGACAATCAAGTTTATCAATGTAGAAGCAAGGCAAATACTGCTGGGAAGGACTGTGGAAAGAGTACTATGATCCAGAACAGGATTTGAATCTTCCATCACTGGATCAAAAGACAACACTGAAGCTATGTTCCATACAATTTCTGGGTTAATTCAACATGATTAGAGCAAAAGAAGCCAAAGTGTGAATGCCACACTGGTGTGAATGTTATTTTGAGCTAAAGGCAACTGAGAATGATCAGACCTAGAAATCTCTATCCATCATACTATCCAAAAAGGCTTAAATATACTTTTATGAAGGTGGCATTAATTTTCATTTTCAAAGTTGCTCCCTTCTCCTATTATGAGGACAACTCATCATAGAAGATGTTGTTAACACCAGAGAAAGCCTAGATTGAGTCTTCCTAAGAAGCCTTATTTGCCATCCCTTTCCAATATGTTTCCTAGTCACCTTCTGTGATGAATTGAGTGAGAAATGTCCCTAATAGGCTCATGTACCTGAAAACTTCTTTCTCAATTGGTCGTGTTGTTTGCAGAGGTATTGAGGCCTTGCTGGAGGAAGTCCATCACCAGGGTTTGGCTTCCAGACTTCATTGTCTTACCTTACTCTCTCTGTTTAGTGCTTGAAGTTGAAAATGAGATCTGTCAGTTTCTTGCTCTACTTGCTTACTACCAAGTCTCCCTTGCCCTTGTGGGCTATCCCTCTAGAGCCACAAGCCTGAAATAAATTCCTCTCTCTAAAAGTAATTGTTGGTCATTATATTTCTTTAAGTAAATAATACACTTTCTATTCTTACACATGCAAACTGAAGGAGAAATTTCTGGTTTTGTGGGGAAAAAGTTGAACCGTGTGATGTTTTTCTGGAAACTGTCCTATGAGAGGATGTTTTTGCTGAAGCAGGCATGTGACAGGATGTTTTTCTAAGAACAAACACATGGTGTTTTCTGGAAGCTGCTTGCGAAAAGGGCTTGTGATGTTGTGGTAGAGCAGACAATTGAGAGTCCATTTAGACCATTTGGAAAGGGTATAACTATAACCCAACAGAGAGGGGACAATGCTGTGTGATATTGGTTCACCTTGTCACTCTTTGCTGATCATCATTTGTCTTGATTCATAGAGAGAAACACACCAAAGAACTTCCAGTGGTATTCATGTAGACTTGCCTCTTCTGTGGACTTGGGTTGACTGAATGAGTCTTGGAGTTTCTTTCGGATCTAACTGCCATCACTGATTTGTGAATGGTGTTTGTGAGTGGTTCTAGCTATGATCACTGATTTGTGTGAACTCAACGGCTGATATCCTGAAATGCACATTGGATACTCCAAATAACTACTTCTAAACAGGTCCACATTTTCCTTTGCCCTATTAACTTTTCCTTTCCACAGTCTCGGGTGGGTGGTAGTCTAGAAGGAAGGTTAAAGCATTTAGGTACACTTATTAAACTAAGTTTTGAAAATAATAAGGCTACAATAAATATTCTTTTTGTTTAACCATCCTCCGTAATTTAGCTTCCTTTGCTAAAATGCCATTAAAATTTCTGATTTAACTATTCATACTATACTTTCTTTGTAACCCCTATGAACAAAATCTAAAATATCATGTTGTTTATCTGGTTAATTTTCCTTGTATTAGTTTGATTCACAATTTTTGTCTATGAAGAATTGAGTTGAAATTTTGATGGGGATTGCATTGAATCTGTACATTACTTTTGGTAGGATGGCCATTTTTACTATATTAATCCTCCCAATCCATGAGCATGGCAGATCTTTCCACCTTCTGAGGTCTTCTTCGATTTCTTTCTTCAGAGACTTGAAGTTCTTGTCATACGGATCTTTCACATCCTTGGTTAGAGTCACACCAAGATACTTTATATTGTTTGTGACAATTGTGAAAGGTGTCATTTCCCTAATTTCTATCTCAGCCTGTTTATCCTTCAAGTATAGGAAGGCTACTGATTTTTTTGAGTTAATTTTATATCCGGCCACTTTGCTGAAGTTGTTTATCAGATGCAGCAGTTCTCTGGTGGAGGTTTTCAGGTCACTTAAGTATATGATCATATCATCTCTAAATAGTGATATTTTGATTTCTTCATTTCCAATTTGTATCCCCCTGACCTCCTTTTGTTGTCTAATTGCTCTAGCTAGAACTTCAATTACTATATTGAATAGATAGGGAGAGAGAGGGCAGCCTTGTCTAGTCCCTGATTTTAGTGGGATTGCTTCCAGTTTCTGTCCATTTAGTTTGATGTTGGCTACTGGTTTGCTGTATATTGCTTTTACTATGTTTAGGTATGGGCCTTGAATTCCTGATCTTTCCAAGACTTTTATCATGAAGGGATGTTGAATTTTGTCAAATGCTTTTTCAGCATCTAATGAAATGACCATGTGATTTTTTTCTTTGAGTTTGTTTATGTAGTGGATTACATTGAT
>CM052705.1:95069164-95095410 GCA_028551405.1 Uromys caudimaculatus | reverse complement strand
ATCCTTAGTCTTCAGGGAAATGCAAATCAAAACAAGTCTGAGATTCCACCTCATACCAGTCAGAATGGCTAAGATCAAAAACTCAGGTGATAGCAGATGCTGGTGAGGATGTGGAGAAAGAAGAACACTCCTCCAGTGTTGGTGGGATTGCAAGCTGGTACAACCACTCTGGAAATCGGTTTGGTGGACCCTCAGAAAAATGGACATAATACTACCTGAGGACCCAGCTATACCACTCCTGGGCATATACCCAGAAGATGCTCCAACATGTAGTAAAGACACATGCTCCACTATGTTCAAAGCAGCCATATTTATAATAGCCGGAAGCTGGAAACAACCCAGAAGTCCCTCATCAGAGGAATGAATACAGAAAATGTGGTACATTTGCACAATGGAGTACTACTCAGCTATTAAAAACAATGATTTCATGAAATTTGCAGGCAAATGAATGGGACTTGAAAATATCATCCTGAGCAAGGTAACTCAGTCACAAAAGAACGAACATGGTATGTACTCACTGATAAGTGGATATTAGCCGAAACATTTTGGAATACCCAAGTTTCACTTTACAGTAACTGCTGAACTGAGAGTGAGTTCACAGATGGAGGAGTTGTAGAAGGGACTGAAGGAGCTGCGGGAGTCTGTAGCCCCATGGATGGAGCAACCGTGTCAACTGGCCTGATCCCCCCCTGGTCTTCCTGGAGGTTGGACCACCAACCAAAGAATACACATGGAGGGACCCACAGTTCAAACCACATATGTGGCAGAGGAGGGCCTTGTTGGCCATCAGGGGTAGGAGAGACCCCAGTA
This sequence comes from Uromys caudimaculatus, assembly GCA_028551405.1. NCBI lineage: Eukaryota > Metazoa > Chordata > Mammalia > Rodentia > Muridae > Uromys > Uromys caudimaculatus. The sequence goes on along the minus strand of CM052705.1, from coordinate 95,094,600 downwards.
AAAGGGAATGTCAAGGTGGAAATATGGGAGTGGGCAGGCAGGTGGGTGGCAGGTGGAATTCCCTCATAGAGATGGGGGAGGGGGAAGGGATAGGTGGTCTCCAAAGATGAGACCTAGAAAGGGCGAAACATTGGAAATGTAAATAAAGTATCACAAAAAAAAAAAAAAAAAGAAAGAAAGAAAGAAATACGAAGATTGGAGATGGAGTGTAGACTAAAGGAGTGGCCAACCAATAACCAGCCCAACTTGAGACCCATCCCATGGACAAGCACCAATCCCTGACAATATTAATGATACTGTTATTCTTTTACACCGAAGTCTAACATGACTGTCTTCTGAGAGGCTCCGCCCACCAGCTGAGTCAGACAGATGAATATATCCACATCCAAACAATGGATGGAACTTGGGGACTCTTATTGAAGAATAAGAAGAAGAATGGCAGCCCATAGAGGGAAAGAAACTCCACAGGAAGACCAAGAGAATCAACTAACCTGGACCCTTGGGGCTCTCAGAGACTGAACCACCAACCAATGAACATACATGCGATTGACCTATACCTCACTGCCCACATGTAGCAGATGTTCAGCTTGGTCTTCAAGTGGGTCTCAAACAACTGGAGTAGTGGGCTATTCCAAAGCTATTGCCTGTAAGTGAGATTTATTCTTGTAACCGGGCTGCCTTGTCTGGCCTCAGTGGGAGAGGAAGCACCTAGCCTGACAGAGACTTGAAGTGCCAGGGTGGGGATATATCTAGCCCTCCCACCAGGCTCAGAGGAGAAGGGGAGGAGTATCTGTGAAGGATTTTGGGAGGGGATGACCAGTAGGGGCACAGTGAGTGGGATGTAAACTGAATAAAGAAAAATAAATGAAGGAATGAATGTACGAATAAATAAATAAATAAATAAATAAATAAATAAATAAATAAATAAATGAAAAAATTAAAAAGTAGTCTGAAGATCTCCTTCTCAATCACTACATATTAGTGACTGAAGAATGAAGAACACACTGATGAGATATGTGGTTGTCTGAATGAAAGTGCTTCCCCATATGAACAGATATTTTCATGCTTAGTCCAAAGTTGATGAACTGTTTGGGGAGGATTAGGAGCCATGGCCTTGTTGGAGGGGGTCTGTCCCTGGGCATAGGCTTTGAGGTTTCAAAAGCCCATGTCAAGCCTAGCGTCACTCTCTCTGCCTGCTTCCTATTGATCAGAATAGCTCTCAGCTATATTTTTAGTAACATGTTGGCCTCTGTGCTACCATGCCTTCCACCATGATAATAATGGACTAACCCTCTGAAAAGGTATGCAAGCTCCCAATTAAATTCTTTCTTTCATAAGAGTTGCCTTGGACATGATGTCTCTTCACAGTAATATAACAGTGACTAAGACAATGTCTAAGTGCATAGTTTGGACATGTTTATACAGATATGGAATCACCAGTACAATCTCTCATCCTAATCTAGGAAAGTATCATGGGGTCTTTGAAAGAGTGTCTTTAAGAGGAATAAAGTCTTTCAACACGTGAGTGGCTTTAATTTGGGAGTTAGGGTGCTGAATGCTCAGGTTACACAAAATTTCCACTGAGTTAGTGTCTTCAGGTTTTTGTGTTAAGAATCAAAGAAGAAAATTAGACACAGAGGATGAATATTAGAAAAAAATTTTTTGATTCATAGGTGGGAGTTTAATAGGGCAGAGTCCTTTATAGCAAGAGGAGTTCCCAAGGATTGTATACCACCAAAGGCTAGTCCTAGAGCCTTTTAAAGGACTCATAGGAGAAACTGGGTTAAGTCTGGGAAGGGAAATGAACTGGACAGTCCACTGGCCCAACCCTTAGATGTCCATGTTCCTCCCCAAGGATTTCGTCCTTATTTACAGATTCTAGTCAAAGGTAAGAGATAATGTGGAACCTGAAGGCTCTTGGCATTCCTGACCAGCAAGAATTTTACTGACCTTGCTGTTTTTACTGGGGCAGGGTCAGTTCCTGGCATACCTCCTGTTTTAGTCATTCATTTCTCTTTGTATTTCTTCCTTGTATGCTTTCGCATTCTCCTTCCCCAAACCTAAGCACCTATTATGGCTCTGCCCTGGGTTATTGAACCAAATTTACAGATTTATTTATTTTTTTAAATTTTGTCTGTGTGGTACAATCTGTGGCTCATTTTTCTCACACAGCATAGACATGTGAGGGTCCAACCATGTTGTTGTATGTAACATAGCACTTTATTTTTCAATTAGGTTCCACTGCATAATCCCACGTCCACACTGGGAATCAAACCCAGGACCTCCAACACGCTAAGCAAACAGTCTAGTACTGAGCTGCATCCCCATTGTGGGTTACAACACATCTTTATCTAATCACCTGTCAATGGATATCTGCATTGTTTCTAGTTTAGGTTATTACAAAGAAGGTTGTTAAGACCACCAATACACAGGTTGGTGTTTACACATAAGTATTTTATCCTCTTGAATAAATAAATACATAGATGGAGAGTAGTATGGGCAATATGAAAAATATGTTTAGAATTTGTAAAACGTTTCCCACTGAACTCGCATTACAGTATGGTAACTAGAAGGATCTCACTAGAGCAACTAGACTAGGGACGGACAGAAGACAACTTTGGCTTCTAATGTATGTAGATGCCCATGGGACATGTCCTTGACCTGTTTTATATGTCATTATACATTTCTAATATGTTCCCTTAGATCAGGGAGACTTGTCATAAAAAGTCTTGAACATGGGCTGTGACTTTTAGGACACTATTCTACTCTCCTAAGGATACAGAGTGTTAGGTAGGAACCGCGATTGTCTTTTGCTATGTATATTTTAGGGATGAAGACTATATCAGTTATATAGTGTAACAAGAATTATTGTATTTACTTGTTGTACATACATGCCATAGCACATGTGTGCATATCAGAAGACAACTTGAAAGAAACCAAGCTTTTATATTTACCTCGTGTTCTGCATCCTTTCCACAAATGCTTAGCAGTTCTGGGGGGATATTTACATTGTTTCTTTTGGCTTTCCTACTTAAACAATTACATCATCTGTCACTGACAACTGTTTTGTTCTCCTTTTCCTAATGAATATATCTTTCATTTTATTTATTCTATTATTCCATAATTAGTGCTGTCATGTGTTGTGGAAAAGCAGTGGAGAGAGAAATATTCTTGCTTTGTCCCTTACTTAAGTAAAGAAACCTGTTAGAGATGCTCTGGAAAGAAAAGTCAGTGTATCTGTACATCTTTGTCAAGTGGATGGTTTTCCTATCTATTTCTAGTTTCAGAGTGTCTTGTTATGAATGAATGTTAGAAGATTTTCATGCTTCTCTATCCATTGCTATGCTCACAGGATTATTTCTCTAAATTTTCTTTTATTGTCATACATCTGTAGAGATGTGCTAACTTTTTGTTTATTGATTGCTGTCCATTTTCTGTTTCCAATTTTATTACTACTTGCTCTAAATTGGTTTTCTTTTATTGAAGTTTATTATTATTATTATTATTATTATTATTATTATTATTAATGTTACTTATTCAGTTTACATCTATCCTCCCATAATCTCTCCCCTTCCTCCTCCCCTTCTCCTCTGACTTGGGGGAGACTCCCTGGGTATTCTCCAACCCTGGCACTTCAAGTCTCTGCCAGGCTAGGTACATTCTCTTCCACTGAGTCCAGACAAGGCAGCCCAGTTAGTAGAACATATCCCACATACAGGCAACAGCTTTTGGTATAGCCCTGCTCCAATTGTTCAGGACTCACATGATGATCAAGCCACACATCTGCTACATATGGGCGAAGAGGCCTAGGTAGAGTCCATGTATGTTCATTGGTTGGTGGTTCAGTCTCTGAGAGACTCAAAGGTCCAGATTAGTTGATTCTCTTGGTCTTACTGTGGAGTTTCTATCCCCTTAATGGATGCAATTCTTCTTTCTATTCTTCCATAAGTGTCTCTAAGCTCTATCCATTGTTTGGCTGTAGGTGTCTGCATCTGTCTGACTCAGCTGGTATGTGAAGTATCTCAGAGCACATATATGCTAGACTCCTGTCTTCAAGCATAATAGTTTGTTTTCTTATACTCACTTAGCATTGAATTTAGATTAAGAAGTTAGGCAAATATTTACTTAATGGTTGTGGTGGTGGTGGTGGTGGTGGTAGTGGTGTGTGTGTGTGTGTGTGTATTATTTAAATACATATATAGAAAATTGTCTAGTCTATGGAGCAGGACTTGTATTTTTGTTTGCTGAAATCTACATATTTATAGTTAATAGCCATGCTGTTTTTAACAATTATCAGAAAGTATTATATTCAGTTTTGCATTCTCTTCCTAGTGTATCAGACCTCTAAACCTTCTTACGTATCTGAGATTTTGTTTTCCTGATGTTGTTTTCTTTCTGCCTTGATATTTTAAACTAATTCCATTACAGTCAATTTGATTTTTACTTACTACCCAAGACATCAATTTTAGTACATGTGTACACTGACAACAACAAAAATATTTTGTCAAGCAGATGAAATAAAATTGGCAATCATATAAAGTTATTAGTTGGATACCATGGCAACTATTGGCTAAAATCTTTGGCTTATATTGGGAAAATATATTCTTTTAATACATACTTTTACTAGTTTTTAAACCTGTGCAAGGTTTTGGTGGATGATGCCTCACAGAAAATAGGGTAGAGAGATAAGGGCATCACAAAGTTGAACAAATATTTTTTATAAGATGCAATTTAGATATGGGTCATATAAAATTTAAGTCACCAAAAATTTAATTTTTAGATCTAGATCTTTTGTTCCAAAGGCATTCTTAATTCGGTTTCTTTCTGAAGTCTACAAAGTTTGTAGTTACTTCTTTGTCTTCTCTAAAATTGATGCACATGGGAATAGTCTAGACTCAATTTGATAATAGATTAAAAAGATTTGATTAGAAAATAGACTCTGAGAACTTCGTATTCTCCAGGCACTCTTTTATATATTGTACAGACAGTAATTTCTTTAAGTTCTTCTACCATATTGCAGAATTTGATGTTCTATATTTTGGAGGTTAATTCATTTTCTTGAGGTCACAATAGTAGTTATTTGTCTGAATCCATACAACTATAAAACTCTGGCTCCAGAATCTAATCCTTTATCACTGACACCACTTCCTCTGAGTAAGTAATAGCAAAAGTCCTGAAATATTAATTACCCTTACATCTACTATTCTGAAGAACCCTCTGATTCTCTGCCAAAGACTAAACAGATTGGCAAGTGTTTACAGTTCAGTGGTGTAAGCGTCTGTTTTGTTTCACAACATGCCAAAACTCTACCATCAATCACTCAGATGCTGACAGCGAAGCCCTTCTTTAATTCATCAGCTGTAATAATTTAGCAGAAGTTTGACCTTAATACTTTTTTTTGCCAGTATACACCTTGTGGATCTGAAGGCTGCATATTATTGCTCACCCACATTCCTTTTGATGCTATTAGGCAAGCTGAGTACTGTCTCAGTGTCAATGAGGGGAAAATAGCCTGATTTCTTCTACTCCACATGATTAAGTCATTGGGCCTTTCTTTTGTTTGCACTGCTAAAACATTAAAATCAAACATCTTGAAATGTGGCTGAAATGGTTTGATAACTAACTGATAATGGATACCTTGCATGGGAAAGGATTTTTCCACAGTAATCTGTATTTAAGCCTCCATACTTTTAGATAAATGATATTAAGCAATTTATTTTTAAAATTTCAGAGAGATCATGCCTCTGATTTTCCTTTATAAGGTGTAAAAGTTATAATGCCATTTTAATAAAATGCATCCTAGAATTATTTGAATTGAGTAATTAATATATATAACATTAAAATATCCTTCCATAGAATAGAATACATCTATTTGTTTATCTCACAGTAATAGTGCAGTTTCTTGATTTAGAAAAACTTATTTCTCATTGATTATATGTAATACATATGTATATGCACATATGTTTGTATATAGAAAATATAGTTACAACTAGAATTCTTGTAAATAAAATGCCACTGTTCTATAATGTATATAGCCAGAGAACATGAACTAGCCAGAGAATAGGTGAGAGATATTCAGGAAGATGATAAACTCGAACACTGTTTGGATTAGAGGTGTCACTCAGTGGAAGAGCCCTGCCTAACATGTTTTAGGGCCTGCATGCAATCTTCAGTCACAAAATTGCGATTAATAAGTGTTAATATGTAGAATAAAATGAATGACACTTGCAAAATTCATGGAAGAAATGCCTGTTCAGAGAATGAAAAGAAGTCCAGTGTGGTTTGAATTTAAAGAGAAATAAAGAAACATTAAGAGATAATTAAAAAGATAATATGAGACCATGTAGACCATACTAAAATTTTGATCTTTATTCTAATACAAATATCCACTAATTGCCCCTCCAATTAGTTATTCATATTCAGGTTCATCATAAGGAAATTGTTCTGGCCAGTTTGTGTTCATTTAACCAATTTTATGTTTTCAATCCACATAAGTATGATTAGTGCATTCTTTGTAGTAGCTTTACTTTTCTGTATGTTCTTCCTTTCCATGCACAGAACTCTGCCACAGCATCCACACTTTTCTATGTGCAACCTCCTCTGTAGTCCTTCAGGTATGGATGCTACAATCCCCAGTACCGCAAGATGGGACAATAATGTAATGAGGTGTTTTCAGGTAGTAATTAATTTAAAATGAAGTCGACTAACTCTTCATCCAATCTAACTATTGTGGTTTCAATGTGAAATGATCCCTATTAGACTCCATATTTAAACCCTTGGTTCTAAATTTGTGGCACTGTTTGGGGGGGGGGTGATGATGCAGCCTTGAGGAAGTTCATCATTGAGGGTAGACATTACAAGTCATAACTGGATTCCTCTTTTAGTTTCCTCTGTGCTTTGTGTTTGTGGTTTAAGATCGGATCTCTCAGCTTGCACCTGTGCCATGCCTCTGCTGCCATCCGGGATTCTCCCGCTGGAACCACAAGACTCAAATAAACTCTTCCTTTTATAAAATGTCTTGGTGATTCTGTTTTAGCATAGGGACAAGAGTAACTAACACATAGTAATTTCATAAAAGGAGACTGTGAATTCATAAGTTGAAGAGTCAGGAAATGCACATAACAGAGAAAAGTTCAATGTGAGAACCTAGCAAGATGCTATACAACAGAAAGCTAAAAAGAAAATAAATGTACCAACTGTAGATTTTAGGCTTCTAGGAAGAAGAATATAAACTTTGATCGTTTGATATTTTGTAACAGTATTCTAGAAATGTATTATGCCCTGCCTCCTTCTGCCTTTCCTACTTTTCAGTTTTAAATTTGCAATCCTGAAACTGGAGATATTCATGGAAGAAAATTGATTCTCAAAAATTTTTAATCAATATTATGTTAGGGGGTGTGCTGGCTAATTTTATGTCAACTTCACACAAGCTAGAGGCATGTTGTAAGAGGGAACCTCAACTGAGCAGATGCCTCCACCAGACTAGCCTGTTGACAAGCCTATAGTGTATTTTCTTGATTGACAGTGGCTCTGGGAGGGGCCAGACCACTGTAATCAGAACCACTACCAGGCTAGTGGTCATGGTTTTATTAAAAAGCACAATAAACAAGCCAGTGTGAGCAAGCCAGAAATCATCAATTTGACACGACTCCTATATCAGTTTCTCCTCCGGGTTTGTGCCTTGAGTTTCGGGCCTGAGGTTTTCTATACTGAACAATGATGTAGAAGTATAAGCAAAATAAATATTTTCCTCCCCAAGTTGCTTTTGGTCCTCTTGTTTGACAACAGCAATAGAAACCTTAATTAAGAAGAGGTCACTTTAGCATTCCATTTCCTGAAGAGTATTGTTTACAGTTCAAAATAAAATTATTTGGGGAATAAACACTAATGTGTAATTATATTGGTGTGTTTCACTCCCAAAAAATTCCTGGTGAAGCCCTGAAAGTCATGTGGCCCTGACTGACAGTTGCACTATCCCTGACCCTGCAGTTATCACACTAGGGTGGTTTTAATAATTCTTAGTATGGTTCTGTCAATAATTAATGCTCTGGTTGTTACAAATGTTTTAATACAAAAAAAATTACCTCACATTCAGTGTCAGATCTCAAAGTTATAACACAAAATAGATGTTTTGCATTAATTTGCATGTAATTAATTGCATCCTATGGTTCTGGAAATTTAGAAGACATTTAAGGGTAGAGCTTCGATAGTTTATATGCCACTAGACTCCCTCCATAGAACCATTTTCTTGTAAATCCATTTACATTCTGCACACACTTAGTCTCTTGATGCCTCTGATGCATCGTAATTGCATTTCTCATAGGCAGCCTTGGTGGTAAGCTTGTTTCAACTAAGGAGTAGTAGTTATATGTCATCATAGGCTAAAACTTTTAGTCTCCGTTTAATTATTAATAATAGCAATTTTCTTTTAGTTTCTTTTAAGAAGACATGAGAACACATTACCTAACAGCTAATTCAGTAAATGGAGCAAGTTGCATTTGACTGAGGTTCTAAAAGTTTTATTTGTGAATTTATCATTAACACCAGGTGTCCTACATTAACTTTGCCATTCTCTTTTACTTATTAGACACTAGAATTGACAAGTTAAATGATCTAGACATTTTATTTATTTGTTTGTTTACTTTGTGTCTTTTGCCATTTTCAGTTTCTTGTCTTCTGGAAAATATTCAAGAATGATTTTGAAAAATTTGTGCTTTGGGTTTTGTTCTCATGAAGTATATGCATTTTCCTGTTTGCACAATTGATATGTAATATAGGTGTTCTGTTTTCTACTTTCTCCTTTACTTTCCTTAGGCCCACCTTTACTTAAAACTTTAAAAAAGACAAGAATATGATCAGGGGGATTATTAAGTTAATAAAAGTATTTGTCCCGAAACCAAGTTCACCTGAGTTTAAATATCACCCACGGAAGAAAAAAACATTCACAGCGTTCCCCAGCTTTTGCAGGTGGAGAAAAGCAGATCTTTGTAGCTCCCTGGCCAGGTAGACTAGGAAAAGTGGTACAAAATGCACTGAGAGACTCTATCACAAGACAATATGGCAAAGTACAGTTGAGGAAGATACCCAATGTCTTCTTCTGAACAATGCATATATGTTCATAGAAGTATGCATTCATACAATACACATATCTGTGCAAGCATACATGTCTGCACATATGCACACACCCAAACACACACCCACCCCCACACCACCCCCACACACACAAACACACACGTATTCAGGATAAAATATCACCTTCCACCTGGAGAAAAAAAATATTAAAATTGCATAGAGTCTATGTTGTGTTAAACTCACTTCTCTCAAGTGCCTAACATTAAGTAGACCTAAAGTACATATACAGGTAAAGGCGTAGTGAAATTGAACAAGACTGTAACTCAGGCAATAGATTAATATACAACACTTAAACATATAGCCTATTGGAAGATGAACTGAAGGACGACAAATGTATTTCTGATTGAGATTGGGATGTGTGTAAGGGAAGTAGAAGATGGTACTTGGCATCCAAGAATTATGATTTTCTACCTCAGCTTTAAGGAAAGTAACTGAATATATATACTGCAGAGTGCTTCTCCTTGCATATGTTCTCAATAATCAGTCAAGTAGTTAAATATCAGTTGAGATTTAGTTTAAAATTTCAACACAAGACATTATGTAGCAATCGGAGCATTCAGATAATTTGATGGAAGAGTCCATGCTATGAAATATGGGCTTTTTTGTATCCATGCAATGTAGGGGGTCCTGTGTCTGGAATGGGCTTTTTTTTGTGGAATGTCAAAGTTTCTATGTCTGTAGATTGTGAAAGTTTCTGTTTCTGTGAATTGTAGAAGTTTCTGTGTCTACAGAATGTGTAAGGTTCTGTTTGTGGAAAGTAGATGCTTCTATGTCTATGCAATTTACAGAGTTCTGTATTAATTGTATGTGGAAGGTTTTGTGTCCATGGTATGAAGAAGGTTATGTGTCTATAGATTGAATCAACATGTGTCTCAGGCTGTGTAGACAATGGCAATATATGTCTGCTTTTAACATTCAGAGAATATTGAAAAGCAATACATCTTGAGTCTTTATTTCCTAACTACAAGAAAGAAAATTATAGCCAAAGTGTTTGTGTGAATCTCTGTGTGAATTATTTTACTTCTGTAGATTAATACCACCCATAAATTCTATACATTTATTTGAAATCTTTCAACTAATTATAGGGGTTTTAAATAGATTTATCTTTATTATTCAAAATTATTAATGTAGTAATGAAATAGTAGTGAAGAATGCTTGTCTTGTTTCAGATATTACAGAAAGACTTAGAAAAATAAAGGACAGAAAAACCCCATGTAATTTTTAACTAAGTAGATTTCCAGGGAAAATTAATTAATTCATGAGTGCTCAAGTGCTTGATGATCTTTGCAGGATGATTCTCTTTCTCTCTCTCTCTCTCTCTCTCTCTCTCTCTCTCTCTCTCTCCCTCCCTCCTTCCCTCCCCCCCTCTCATGTCTGGGTTCAGAAAACTATGTCAAATAGGTTAAATGTGGCTTGATGGTTGCTTCATTTTTTAAATCGGTTTCATTGAAATGGCGCAGTATATGTTTGCTTACACATTATGGCTATTTTGTTATGAATTTGCAGAGTTGAGTAGTTTTGACAAGAATTATTGGATTCCCAAAGACTAAAATATAGGTCTGACTTTTGCATGTTTGACAAGTTTTTGACTAGATAATACCAAGTCAAGTTTCTGATGTGAGTAGAAATCAGTATTACAGTGACTGGAGAGAAGAGGAAAAAAAAGAGTTTAGCCTAAGTTGAGCTCCTAGTATCTTATTGGGGGTTAACGCATCAATGTCAGAGAAGATAAATACTGATGATGGTCTTCAATTCAAGCATGAATAGCAAAGTCATGTATATGTATGTATATGTGTATGTGTATGTATATGTATGTATGTATGTTTGTATGTGTGCTGGCTAGTTTTATGTCAACTTGACACAGGCTTGAGTCATTTAAAAGGAAGGATACTAAATTCCAAAAATTCCTTCATGAGATCCAGTTGTAAGGTCTTGAATTAGTAACTGCTGGAGGATGACCCAATTCATTGTGAGTGCTGCCATCCCAGGTTCTAAAAAAAAAAAGAGAGGCTGGGTAAGCAATGAGGAGTAAGCCAGCAGCACACTTCCACGGCCTCAGCATCAGTTCCTGCCTCCAGGTTCCTGCCCTTCTTGAGTTCCTGTCCTGACTTTCCTCAATGATGAGCAGTAACTTGGAAGAAAAAGCCAAATAAACCCTTTCCTCCCCAAGTTGTTTTGGTCAGGTGTTTCATTACATTGACAGTAACCTTAAATAAGACAGTCTGTATCTACTTACATATGAGAGTACAAAATATGAATTTAAATGCTAGGAACCAGGCAGAAAGTCAATACAAAATCAGTTTTCCTACATGGAGAAAATTGCAAATGAGCAAGGATATTGCTTCACTTTCACACAACAGTTAGGAATGACGGATGCTGCACGTTCTCATGAGTGATTTTTTTTTTTTTTTACAAAGGGGAAGTGACAATTCCTTCTTTAGATTAAAGGGGGCATAACCATCTTAGAGTAGGAGTTTGGTCTGAGAAACACCCTTTCAGAAATGTAAACTCAGAAAAGTTTATCTGCTGCTTAAAAATATAAATTCAGAAGCTTTTAGGAAACATTCCTGAGGTCATATTGTAATGCCCCTTTGATAAATCCTAAATCCATATTGTAAGGACTGATTATGGTCAGTTTAACATCAGGCAAACAGAAGTTTCCACAACTGCAGATACACACAATTCAGTTATGAGTTGAATATAAATGAGGTAGTGGCAGGTATTAACTGTATCATATGGCTTGTCTTTATTACTAAGAAGAATGATCAGTCTTCTACACCTTCAATTAATGACAAAACTTCTAAAACTATGCACAATTTGAGTAACTGACCCACTTTTAACTAGACATCAAATTTAAATCTGAAATTTTACTTTCTTGTTCCTTTTTACTATGAGATTTTAAAAGGGAAGATGAATAAAGAGGGACCTGACAATATTCAATGAGTTCAAGTGTTTACATGGACTAACTTTGGAACATGGTTCTAATATTAAAGGCAAAAAAGTCAAACACATTTCACGGAAATGCCTAATTTACCATTAGAAATGTCATTGACAGATTCCCATGGATGACATTGCCATTAAGCAAATTCTCCTCACCCCTGTGGACATTCTGCTGGAAGGTTTGCAATAATGAAATTATATGTGATTAACAGGAGAAATTTCTGATCAGTCCTGATCTTACAATTATAGCCATCTGACAGTTTGGAATCTTTATTGAGATATCCCGATTATGCCTAGACTCATTTACATTATGCTATTCCAGATTCAAAGTATCTCAGTTTTATAAATGACAAGATTGAGAAGCAGAAAGTGTAAATGTCTTTCCTAAAAAAATCTGGGAATCTGGGAATCAAGGTTATGTCTCTAGAACACTGACAGTAAATTAACACCAACAACACCTGAAGTCCTTCCCATAAAGTAATCTTTATACTTTCTTTTTCAGAAAAAAACATTATAAGAGTTTTGTTTTAATCACTTATTTCATGGTGTTGGATTGACTGCACCTGCATTTAGCATTCTTTATACTCAACACTTGTATCCCTTCAAGTTCATCTAATTTTTCTTTCTACATTTTAGTCAAATAATTTATAAACAGACATGATGCCTAACACTTTGTATTATTATGTGCTCTACTTCATGCTGTAGTCCTTCTAATTAGATCATTCAATCATCATTGTTTTAACACTTTTACTACTTAAGTTTTAAAGTACTAGCTTTCCTAGCTTCTCTCTCTCTCTCTCTCTCTCTCTCTCTGTGTGTGTGTGTGTGTGTGTATGTACATCAGGAGAACAAAAATGGTACTATCGAAGAGGAATCAAGGATCCTTAGAGATAGTCATGGCATATGTGATATGAAAGTGGACCTGGAGATGGAAGGGTATAGCAACCCCATTTGAAGATATATAACTCAGACAGCTTGTCTTGTTGAACTACAAACATGAAAAAAACTACACATACAGAATCAAGTTAAACTCCATCAGAATGGCTAAAGGAAAAACACAGCATCAAATAACTGAGATAGGAAGATTAATCACGGTGCTAAGGCATATGAGGCACAAATATCTTGTGGACTCCCTTTTGTATAAACAAGCTGCCTTTCCAATATTGTACATTTTTATATTCTACTTCAGTTTGCAAGTACAGAACTATTGTCTGTCATCCCTGGTATGCTTTTCCTTGTAATAATCTGAGCATTAACTAAGAATGAACAGTAGTAGTTTAACAATGATAGTCTAATGGTGTGAAGAGACATCATGACCACCATGGTAACTCTTATTTAAAACAGAAACAAAACCAAAAACCATTTAATTGGGGTTCTGTTACAGTTTCAGAGTTTTAGTCCATTATCTACAGAGCAGGAATTCTGGCTGCATGTAAGCAGGCATGGTGCTTGAGAGGTAAATGAGAGTTCTACTTCTGGACCCAGAAAAATTGGGAAGAGAGAAAGCCACTGTGCTTGGCTAGAGCTTTGGAAGGCCTCAAGCTCCCTCCTAGTGATACACCCTCCAACAAGACTGCTGCTTGTAATCTTTTCAAATAGTGCCACTTGCTGTTGTCAAAGCATTCACATTTATGACCCCTGGGGACCATTCTCATTCATTCCGCCATGGCTTATAAACTTCCTGGCTATGGCGGTGAGTCCAGCAGGAACATTTCTTACTTCCCAGGGGCATATGAGAAATGGAAATCACGAGGATCTTGATGAAATATAAACTCAAGCATGAGACCTTTTGCTTCTGTGACCTCTTCCTGCTGTCCCTACTGCAGGCCCTCAGCAGCCAGATCTTTCCTCCTGATGTTATTTTTATGAGATATAATTGCTAGAGAATATCTTCTCCCAGATTCAGTGACACTAATCATCAGAAAAGAATTTCAAGGCCATTTTAGTTTATTGTTTTAGCTAAAGAACTGATGTGCTTTTCTGCACATGTCAGAAGATGGGAAAGGCTCCTTTCTCACCTTGGCATGGTTATTGTTATGAAACAGGTGTTGGGCCCTCTTATTTAAGGTTAATCTAATTTATAGAAGTTTATTTTATTTAACATGAATGTCCAAAACTATTTCTCTGTAGCCACTACCTTGGGCTTCATTTTGTTTGTGAAATCATAGAGGATAGATCCCAATTTGTCTCTTCTTCACAGACATAAAATTATTTTATGGGAAATTACATCTTCATTCTATATACAAATCTTCTCTTTTATTGCTGACATGACTCTCTCTTTCATGTATGCTCTCAGTGCTTCTTTTCTCTGATACTAAATGTTGCTTTGGGTCCTTTGTCAATCATTTCTTTCTTCTGGATCTTACACAATATTGGAATATTGTATCTTTGAATATCATACTCAGAACGAGGCATTATACTCCAGATATTTTTGTCTAGCTATACTACAGTAGAAAAAAGGATATAATTCATTCTCATAGAATTTATGCTTCACTTATTGGGACTGAAGATCTCATTATGTTTCAGACAGAACACACTACAGTTACTGCATATTGGACTCCATTCCATCAGCACCCGTGTCTTTCTTGAATAACTTTCTCTTTTTTTATCAGTGCTATCATTTTGTGTATAAGTAGTATAGCAGGGCCTGTTCCAACTTAATGTTTCAAAATGTTCTAAAATTTATTAAACCTATAGATACATTTTTATTGATATATAAAGGTGGTTTATAATTATTTCCATTTCCACCACACCACGGTATTGTTCAAAAACATAAACTGAAAATGTTTCAATTTACTTACTCCTGTTAAAGTCCTAGGGTGCTTTTCTTCACCGAGAATTAATTCAGTGTCAGAATGGAAGGGGCTACTTTTCTATCAATACCATCTTTGAGTTAAAGGACTTTTAGCTTTAATTTGTCTTTTGTCAACCAGAAACTTATGGGGACTAATAGTACATTTTGCAATTTATTCTACTTAATTCATCCCTGGTCTAACCTCACCTGCTGTGCTACAGGTTAGAAACTTAGAGAAAGCAACCCTGCTGTGATGTTTCCAATGTTTAAGAGTTTAATGCATTTCTTCTATATTCATTCACAGCAGTTTGGTGTGAACATTTATTGATCTGTAGTAAGCTGTTATCCAAGGGAAATAGATTTGTGACATTGTATTATCAACTTGATTTATTTTTTTAGTTATAACTTCCATCATTAGAACTGAAGCAGGGGGAGGGGGGATAGGCCAGGGGGTTTATGGAGGAGAAACTGGGAAAGGGGATAACATTTGAAATGTAAATAAATAAAATAACCAATAAAAATACAGATAGATTAGATAGATAGATAGATAGATAGATAATATACATGTAACTATTACATATGTAACAACAAATTAATAAAAAAAGGCCATGAATTTGAAAGAGCATGGAGGGGTACATGGGAGGGTTTGGAGGGAGGGAAGAAGGAAATTATGCAATTATATTATAATCGCAAAAACTAAAAGAAATAAGTTCTAAAAAGTGTAACCTGCCACAAGAGTATTCCTCAGTTAATGGCATAATTTTTATGAGATTAAAAAAAACCAGTTTCACCTACATATTTGTTTATTGCTTCACATAATATTACATGGACTAACAATAAGTTTAAAGCATGGTAGAAAGAACAATAAAATCTGTGCACACTGAATTCTGGCTTTGAACACTGAAAGATCTGATAGCAGACTATGTGCCTGACATTTTGATGGGGTGAAATTTCATTATAAAATGCTCAACAACACATATGTGCACAAACTCACTACACACACACACACACACACACACACACACACACACACACACACAAGGAGGGAGGGAGGGAGAGAGAGAGAGAGAGAGAGAGAGAGGAGAGAGAGAGAGACAAAGACAGAGACAGACAGTGAGACAAAGACAGAGACAGACACAGAGAGAGACAGAGACAGAGAGAGACTGCAAGAAATATTTCTCAGGATACTTTTTACCCTTGTAATACAATGTGACATGTGTGCTGGGACACAGATATTTGAGTTAAGTGTTTGAATGAAATTATGCCTTTAAGAGAAAAAATGTTAACAGGTTTTTTTGAGGCAAATTAGTATCTCCAATTTATACTCAATATGAAATACATCCGAGTGGTATATCTGGTTCAATCAGTTATATTCAAACTAGGCATAATATGTTTCCCTCAATGGAGTAATTCCTAGACTATTTTTTACTCCCTTTCAGAGTTCTACATTGGATACATTACTTAATAAAGTGGAAGCAAAAAGGATATGCTAATTGTGCCCCTGGAAACAGTTTGGAGATCAGGTGTAGTTGTAGTCTTAGCCTTTTGATGGTGAAAGGAGGATGACCACACACTGGAAGCCATCTAAATTAGAAAGTGAGACTTTGTCTTACAACCAATTTATTTGCGCGCACACACACACACATACACACACGCATACAGAGAGAAACAAATAGACACACATGTTCAGACACACAGGTCTATACATATAAATATTTTTAAGTTATGCTATATATGTTAAATTTTTAAATTTAAAAACTTAAATGATATTTAAATACAAAAAATAAAAATTAGGTAACAAGTTTTAGAGCAGTTCTGTGTGTCTGTCTCTTCTCTTTTCCACATAAACAATAAGTTTGTAATAAAATTGATCCTTTAGCTCTGGTTTAGGATAAATTGGATATGGTTGGAACCATTATTGACTGTTGTTGGATAGGACTGTAACAGAGGAATTGTCCATCACGGTTATAGCCACTGATTCATATAAGTCCTTCACCTTTCTGAATGATCAACTTTCAGGGTTGATAAGTCTGTTACAGAAAAAATACAATATATGATGCATAGCAACTGCATGAGAGCTATTGTATCCCATATATAATATGGATATTTCCCAAATAAGCATTAATTATTGTATTAACAGAAAACTGTCATTGTTTATGAGATCAAATATATACTTGCTTGAAGAAGTTAAAGTGGAAAATAAAGGGTAAGCATGATAAATTTACTGCTTAAGTAATACAACTGTGATAAAATTAAAATAGTACAATGGTTGATTTCTAATTTATAGAAAATACTTTAACATGTTGAAAGGGTTTTTCAGAGATAATGTGTATTCTGTTGTCATTCAGAATATTCTGAATACAGTTTCTCCTCCTTCTACTCCTTCCAGTTCCTCCTCACCTCCCTCCCCATCCAGATCCAATCCCTTTCTGTCTCTCATTAGAAAAGAGCAGGTTTCTAAGAAATAACAACAAAACAATAAAATAAAATATAACATAAAACAAAATCCATCACACTGAAGTTAGACAAGACAGTAAGAAAAGAGTCTAGTAGAAGGCGCTAGAATCAGAGATCAGCTCCTTCACACACACTCATGAACCTATAAAGAAACTAAACTGAAATCCATACTACATACACAGAGGACCTGAAGCAGACTAGGGCAGGCCCTATACATGCTGCTTCAGTCGCTGTGAGTTTATATGAGCTTTGTTCAGTTGATTTAGAGAGCCTTAGGGCCTTAGTTTCCTGGTGCATTCTGCCCCAACTGTCCCTTATAGTTTTGTTTTGTTTTGTTTTGTTTTTTGCTTCCTCTTCCATTGGAAGAATTTTAAGGGGGGGGGGATTTGAAGGAGCCATCCTATTTAGAGCTGTGTTCCAATTCCCTTTCCCCCAAGTAATGTCTGGCTGTGTCTCTGTATTTGTCCCCATTTACAGCAGGAGGAAGCTTCTCTGATGATGGCCTAGCAAGGCACTGATCTATGAGTATAGCAAAATATCATTAGGAGTCATTTTATCACTTCTTTTAAAGTCCATCAATATTTGGCTTTATTCTAAGTCTCTGGCCTGTCAAATCTCTGGGTTTTGGCCACCCAAGCAGTTGCTGGGTATTGGTTCTTGTGGAGTTAGCCGTAAGTGAACTATGATGTCAGTTGGTTCATAACACAAGCTTTGTGCCACTATTGGCCTATATTCTAATTCATAGAATTAGATGATATTTAGTTCATTGACTAGTTCAGCTTCTGCTAAGGAACTCAGTCTCCCTAAAAACACCAATGGCAATAATCCCTAATGACAACTGTCTTTTATAGAATTGAAGAATAATTTTACGGGTTAATATAAGTCATTAAGTTTATAGTTATATTTAAATTAGTAATGCTTATTTATATGCTATCTGCAAAATGACAAACTTTCCTCTTTTCCATCCCACAAAGTTGACATCCCACTGTTTTTTTTTTTTATTGTTTTTGCATTGAGACACACTTAGTTCAACCAGGGTACTCTCATGGGCATGAGTGGTAAGCTATCCAATGGAGTATCAATAACTCAGTAGTGACTACAGTACTGAAGACAATGACTTTCTTTTTCCCCAGTAGCCTCCACTGTGATTGGTCACCTTAGACAGGACAGGAACCCATGAGCACCTCTTCCATCTATGACTGAATAGTCATTGGAATTGTCTTGTGCAATGTACTGAGTACATGAGTGCCACAGACATAGCATGCCTATGAAACAGTTTCATGGCTTCCCTTTCTGTATCTCTACTGGTACGTTCCTTCTGTCCCTTCTATAAAGTTCCTTAAGTCTTGGAGGCACTGGTGTAGGTGTCCTGTCTAACCAGTCATATGTCAATGTTTTCATGACTGTTGACTAAGAATAGAAGTTTCTGTGAGTAAGGTTGAACACTGTACTAGTCTATGGGTAGAACATAAATATTTAAGATACAGGTTGACAACACACCTATTTAGGAAAACAAAAGTAAGAGGTTTACCCTAATGTCTATGGCCTCCTAGTCTTGACATGGTTTATGTAGCACCTTTTCTGGAAAGGTGTGAACAACCATCTACTCACCACAGATAGAGAACCGATGTCAGAACAGAGTAATGTAGCAATGCTACCAAAGTCCAAGTTGGTGACCAGTGAGTTTATTCATGGTATTTATAGGGGATGAGGAGTTAATTATAGAAGCATGAAAGACTCAAAAACAGATTACCGAAATGCCCATCTCAACTGAGGTGATGGCTCATTTGCAGAAGCTGTATCTGTGGTATTGCCATCATGGCGTTATGTATGTTCATAGGTTGGAGAGTCCCCTCTCCTCACCAACAGCTGCAGCTTATCTCATTTCAGAGAGGGGCCTTGTTAATCTCACAAGGTCCAGCTTTTTCAGTTTTGTGAGATTTGGTTACTTCCTGCTGTAAGCTTCTCCGAGAGAATCTTTTAATTGGGAAGAAATTGCTACACAGCATTCAGTTAGAGATTATAGATTTTACGGCAACATATAAACGGTGCAAGTCTGGACACTGATGCATTACTCATTTACATGGAATATCTTTAGAAAGTCTGCCATCACATGCAACCAGCCATACCTCGTGAAGTCAGGACTAATTTCACCGTTTTCTAACCTGGATTCCTCTTTTCATTTGTGCTTACACATTTAGAATATACAGCAGAATCCAAACTATTCTTTGTTCTTTCCATTGTAGAAGTGGTGTGTGTTCTGCTACAGCTAAAATCCAAGTCCTTTTGTGGTTGATAGAATTCAGCTTTTAACTTCTTCTTTGAAGAGAGCCATACCCCTTTGCCTTGACTCTCTTTCCTCTCAGCACATAGGCTTCCTTTCTTTATGATCAAAGGAGGAGTTTTCATATTTTCTCTGCCTGGAAGGTGAGAAGTGAGCTAATCATAGAATCTTAAATCAACAATGAGGGCCATGATTACATTGATATTTATGTATGCCGTAAGTGTACCTATATAAGTATATATGTGAAAAAAGTCAAGCATAAAAGAAATTTGATTGTTGTTGCAATAACTTATGTTTTTCATGTAGGTTTCAAAGTGGTACTTATTCATTTGTTCAAGATGAATTATTCACTTTTAGAAAATAAACTTACCAACGAGTCTCTGAAAGCCACACTGAGATCTTTCAAGATATTGTTCTCTATGGGTTGGCTTCCTTTACTTTCCTATCCTGCTGTCTTGTTTCCATTTATTTTACCTCAAAAGGCCCACATTTTCCTCTAAAGTCATTCTGTACAGTGATCAGCCTGAGATAAAAAGGTGTGTCCACAACTCTGTCGCTTACACAAATGATGCATCAAACCTCTCCTGCCAAACTCATTCAAAGCCCATAAATTTGCATATATTTTACTGATGTGACTTAATTAAAAAATGAGTTGAATTTTAATAAATTCTATGTTACAGGGCTTCATTAAAATGAAATATTTTTAGCCAACAGCCTTTATGTCTCATTGGAATGATTCTTGACGATTAATGTGCTGCATATTTGGCTCCAATATTCCAAGTGACTTCAGCCCCATCTGTAAATTTGTTTTCCTTCTAGTAAATAGAGTAGTTTACCATGATAGATAATGATTCTCCACTTACAACAGCTATATGAGGCTTCCCACATATTGCCATTACGGTGACCAATAGTAGTGTGATTATCTTTGTGATGAAATATGTTTTCTATGTCTTTTTATTGAAGAGTTGAGACCATTATACTCATAGTTATTACTGAAAGGTGTATATTAATTGCTTTTAAAGTTACTCTAGAGGTTTCTCAGAAACTTGAAATAAAACTGCCCCATGACCTAGATGTCCCACTTCTGAACATATACCTAGGGGACTTCCTATCTCACTACAGAGACACTTGCACATCCAAATTCATTCTGCACAATGACCACAGAGTTCAATCAGCTTGGTTGTCCATCAAAAGATAAATAGACAAGAAAGATGTGGCACACATATGCAATGCAATACTCCTCAGCTTCTTTCATCAAAGAAAAATGAAATCATGAAATTTAAAGGTAAATGGATTGAACCAGGGAAAATATAATGAGTGAAGTAACTCAAGCCCAGAAAGACAAAGCAATATGTTCTCTTCTCATATACAAATTCTTGCATCAAAATTTCCCATTGGACTTTTAACCTGGAGGACAAGCAGAAACAAGAAATTAGGAAGACGCTTTGGTGATAGGTGTCAGGAAAGACGGTGGTAAGTTATGGATAAAATGAGAGGAGAGGGGGAGAGCTGGGATGAAAAGGCTTAAGAAATGAGGTGTACAGGAGTACAGAAGGAAATGGAGTGGGTGTGAAAGGGACCGCTTACTCAAAGGAAGAATTTCTGAAAAGACTTAGGGAGGCCTCTCACTACCCAGTTCAAATATCATTGGAGGGAGAGTAGAACACATGAAATACAAAAAAAAAAAAAAAAGGGGGGGGGAATACAGAGGATTAAAAATTTTAACAGGGATGGGGCTGAGGAATGAGAGAGAAGAGGAATAATAAGTTGGTTAAGTAAAGATATAGATACCTGAAAAAAGTTTATGGAAATCTACTAGTTGGTAGATTAATATTAAAAAAATTGCAGCAGCAATCACAAAAGATTTCAAATGAAATTACCCACATGGCAGACAAAGCCACTATTAAAAGACAAGAGTTATTAAATTTAAGTTGCAGTGTAAGATGGAAAGACATGGGATAGTTCCTTAAGAGTTATTAGTCAGAAGAGCCCAAAAGGTCTTCAAAACAACAAAAAATATTTCAGTCACCATTGGTTGTCCACCATAACTAAATGATAAGATCTTATCACTGAATATACCCCATGTTTTGCCTGTAGGCTATTGAGAACTCAATGGGGAACTTTTACACTGTTGGTAACTTTACATAGTTCAGGAAACTCTGTGCAGGCTCCTGGGAGTAGAAATGGCATCAATCATGTTACCCAGCTCTGAATCTTACATATTACAAAATCAACTTGCCAGGTACGAAGCGTCCACCAGTGCAATGGTGATATGACTGTCTTTGCAGCCATTTCTGATTAGATTTGAGGTCTTGTCCAGAGGGGAAATTTCATGCTTTGTTTTGTGATTCTAGTAAAAAAAAAAAATGACTAGGAGGTCATAGGTCCTAGCATTTAAACCTGCTATTGTTATTTTGCTAATTGACCGTGTTATCAAATTGTCTTCTGTAAAGTTGTGTTTTGGCCCTTAAACCCTCAGTCATGGTCAGCGAGGCTTATACTTGTAGTAGGCAGTTGTAAACGTTGAGACACACAATTGGTCCAAGTATGGAGCAGAAGAGACTGAGTTCTCAGTCTTAAATGGGACACTTTTTCATCAAGCCCTTCCATCAAGGGAGTATCACAGAAAGAAACCAGGAGCTAAAGCACAGGGAGGGACAATATGAAGTGTTCCCTTGTGGGCACAAATGACGTAGCTATTGTTTTTTAAATCAAGTATCTGTGGTTATCTGTATCGGATTGAGCCAGATAAAATTCTAACATAGATGTAAAACTGCTCTCCAGGCCTCATACCTTAATATAGAGTTTTGACAATTGATAGTTACTGGGGAAAGAAGAACCATTTTTCTTTGAGGATATGGCCTTTTCTAGATTTTTGATGCTTCACTGGATAGACCTATATGTATAAATGTTATCTGTAATTTCTCAAGTTTGCAAATAACCAAACTATTCTTCAGAAAGCAAATGAACAAACTATACCTGTGGTTCTGAGAGGCTACTGCCTTCCTTTATATCATAATATATGAGGACATAGATATGAAAAATGAACAAATATCATCTGAACAATGTTCTTCAACATGTAAAACCATGGAGAATGAATTTAATATGTACAATCTGATAGATATTTACAATATTTCTCTGTGTATGTTTGATCTGTAGTTTTCTAGATGTATAGAATAATATAAGAACATGATAAACTCCAATTTCTTCCTTTATAAGTTCCTTTTTATGCTCCTATCGCTAGTGAATCTCTCTGCAATGTGGATATTGAATGAGGGTTGAAGAAAGACAGTACAATTGTGACCAGAAAAGTAGATGTATATTTGAAGCAGGATGAAGTGTGTGTGTGTGTGTGTGTGTGTGTGTGTGTGTGTTTCTGTGTGTGTGACAGTTTTTTTTTTTTTTTACAGAATATATTCTGATTATGGTTTCCCCTTCCCCAACTCATCCCATACCCTTCCCACATCTCCATCCACCCAAATCTATAAAATTCTTTTTCTCCCTCATTAAAGAACAGTTATCTAAAATAAGATAAAATAAGCAACTAAAATCCAGAGTAGGAAAAGACAAACAGCAAAAATAGAGCCAAAAAAAAAGCCCAAAAACCGTATATAGACACAAATACAGACGTCTGCAGAAAAAAAGTTCATAAAAATACATCACAAATAATAATAATATGTAAATAAAAGTCCCATAAGATAAAAAATATATATCATATACATATAATACCATCATATACATATAATCTATAATCTATAGATATACAATATACAAGTACAGTCATAGACATATAAATACAACATGAATAATATATTAGCTATATATGTATATATATTGTACACATATGAATATATATGTATGCATATGTATATATATGCTCAGACAAAGCAAAATGAGACAAAAAAATCTTCCAAAATGTCATTGAGTTTGCTTCATGTTGGTCTTCTACTGCTAGGCATGAGGCCTGCTCCCAAGTGTGGTTTCTATACCCAGTGAGACTCCATTGGAGAAAAATATTCTATTTTCAAGCATTTATCAATTGGAGATAGCTTCTGTTTAGGGATTTGGGCTTATGAATAGTTCCTTCTCAGAGCTGGCATCCTATCTGCCTTAGCCCTATTCAGTCCCTCTGTGGGCAGCCATAGTCTCTGTGATTTTATATATGAATCCCTATCATTGGATCTAGGATTAGTCCTGCTGTGTGTCAAAGTTCTTTTGTCCTTGGAGTCTTCTGTCCTCTCTTGCTCTTACATATGTTCTCCAGAATTTTCTGAACCCTAAGGGTTTAAAACTGAGTGTCCCAAGAGCTCTCGCTCTCTTCACATTGACCAGTTTGTCTCTGTATTTTCTCCAAATTTTGCAGGAGGGTTTTTTTCTGGTGATGGCTGAAGAAAATAAGTATATGCTGACCTATGAATATAGCAGCATGTCATAAGGAGCTTTTTTTTCGAATTCATTTTAGTAGAATGGTAGCATTTATTTCTGCCTGATCTACTAAGCTTCGATTCTAGGATATCCAGGCATTGTTAGGTATAGGATCCATCTTATGGAGTGTATCTTAAATCCAGTCAGATATTAGTGCTTATCCCATAACTTTTGTGCCACCATTGATATAGCATATATTACAGGCAAAATATCATTGTAGATCAAAGGACTTTTAGCTCTGTTAATGTTTACACTTCTTTGGTACTTTTCATTATCATGGACTTTACTCAATAGAGGTAGTTTCTAGGTAGGTACCAGCTTTACATCTCCATGTTAAATAACTCAATAAATAAGGCAACAGGGCCTTACCATCCATTTGAAGAGAGTAACCAACAGCAGAGGCAATTCTCTGGGTTGTTCAGGGGTTTCCAGGAGCCCCACTTGCTTAACAACTTAATTAAACTAACCAGTTCTCAGCATTGTGGGTTTCATTTGGTGGTGAGAGATGTCTAGTTGGGGTTTTGTCTTTTTTGTTATTTGACAATTCATTTAGATTATTTCACATATGTATAAATTTTAAGGTACTTCTACTGTACTACATTTTCATACAACCCCTCAAATGACCCTTAGTTTTGCCTGTACTTCCCCAAATGTCCTCCCTTATCCTCTTCTTCCATTCCTCCCATTTCATCTCCCCCATCCATTACTATGCTACTTCTATTTTCTTCCATCTCTCTTAGTCCCTTATCTAAAACTAACCTCTAGGGATATATAGATTGGATCCTGTTTATTGAAAACTTACTGGCTAACATCCACATTTAATGAAATACCATATTATCCAGCATAATAGCCTTGAGTACTATTTAAGTACAGGAGATTGAAGCAAGAAGTCCAAAGATCCAGAGCAAGAGTTAGTTAACAAAAAGCCATATGTGAACAATAAGTTATTATGTGAGAAGAGGGGTGATTGGGAAGAATCCTGGTAGCTAGCTTAGAAGTTGAGTCTCTCTCTCTCTCTCTCTCTCTCTCTCTCTCTCTCTCTCTCTCTCTCTCTCTCTCTCTCTTTCCTCACCTCTCTTCTCCTCTCCTCTTCTCCTCTACTACAGTCTTCCCCTCCTCTCCCGTTCCCTATCTCTGTCTTTCCTTCTTCTCTTTCTATAAGTTAAAAGACAAGTTACATGTGTCAGAACTGTCCTGTAGCATGAGAAAAATAGGAGACCATGCAGAGAAATTTAGGGGACAGGTCAGGTCTTTATGGAGCACAACTCTAAGCTCTGTATTTAAACTATACACCTCTTGGTAGTAAGCATCATCAATAAACACTTGATTTACTTTGTATTCTCTCCTTTCTGACATTGCTTCATGGCAGGTTTATTGGGACTGTCATCAGGTCTGGTGCACTAA
>CM052705.1:95051016-95068664 GCA_028551405.1 Uromys caudimaculatus | reverse complement strand
TTCCACCTCACACCAGTCAGAATGGCTAAGATCAAAAACTCAGGTGACAGCAGATGCTGGCGAGGATGTGGAGAAAGAGGAACACTCCTCCATTGCTGGTGGGATTGCAAGCTGGTACAACCACTCTGGAAATCAGTTTGGTGGACCCTCAGAAAAATGGACATAATACTACCTGAGGACCCAGCTATACCACTCCTGGGCATATGCCCAGAAGATGCTCCAACATGTAATAAGGACACATGCTCCACTATGTTCATAGCAGCCATATTTATAATAGCCAGAAGCTGGAAACAGCCCAGATGTCCCTCAACAGAGGAATGGATACAGAAAATGTACATTTACACAATGGAATACTACTCAGCTATTAAAAACAATGACTTCATGAAATTCTTAGGCAAATGAATGGAATTTGAAAATATCATCCTGAGTGAGGTAACTCAGTCACAAAAGAACAAAAGAATATTCACTTATAAGTGGATATTAGCCAAAACGTTTAGAATACCCAAGTTTCACTTAGCAGTAACTGCTGGACTGAGAGTGAGGTCCCAGATGGAGGAGTTGGAGAAGGGATTAAAGGAGCTGATGGAGTTTGCAGCCGCATGGATGGAGCAACAGTGTCAACTGACCTGACCCCCCCAGTGCTCCAGGAGACTGGACCACCAACCATAGAATACACATGGAGGGATCAGGGTGGTGGCCACACATGTGGCAGAGGAGGGCCTTGTTGACCATCAGTGGGAAGAGAGACCCTTGGGCCTGAGGTTGTTAGATGCCCCAGTACAGGGGAATGCCAAGGAGGGAAGACAGGAATGGGTTGGTGGATGGGGGAGAACCCTCATAGAGGCAGGGGGAGGGAAGATGGGATAGGGAGTTTCCAAAGGCAAGACCTGGAAAGGGGAAAATACTTGAAATGTAAATAAAGTATCAAAAAATAAATAAAATAAATAAAAAGATCATTAGAACCTTCTTTTTTAAAAAAGTTTTTGATGTGGATTGATGATAAATTGTCTCTCAACTCATAAATTTGCAAAATAAGAACTAATAGATATCTTATGGAGAGTAAGTGAAATTACTAAGAAAACTGTGACACTATTACAATGAAAATTTTTATTTCTCATTAGAGGAAAAAGCATTTACTTAAAAGCATGACAATCACAGTGCCTTAAAGTGATCACTACTGGTTTAACTCTAAAAAAATAAATGAGTATATGTTTTCTATAACTATTACTTCTCCATCAGATACTGAATTAATTAATTTTTATTAATGTGAAGTTCTTGCCCCCATTATTTCTACTTGAGACTGTCAAATAGGTGTCAATGGAATATAGTACTATGTCATGCCCATTTTTTATTAAGATCTCCAGGTTTGGGCTGACTCCGAGATACAGGTTTCCATGATCAAAAAGTATAATTCATATATATATATATATGTGTGTGTGTGTGTGTGTGTGTGTGTGTGTGTGTGTGTGTGTATACATCTGTGTGCTTTTACATATGTATAAATGCTTGTATGTGTGTTTGTGTGTGTCACTGTGTGTATAGATTCCTACATACAAGACTCAGCCTTCTCTTTAAGGTTATTGGTATGCTTATGATTTCTGGGATGACCACTGATTTTGGATAACCAATTGAAGGTTCTTCCTTGGGAAGACTATATTTCCAGATCTTAGCATTCCTTAGTTGCTTCTAGTTCTCTTCTACAAAAATAGGATTATGAATTTGAGAAAGTCATAGTGTTGGAGGGTGCTTCGTAGGAAGGCTTTGAGGAAGGAAAGTGGAAAAATGATGTAATTTTATTTTATGTTCCAAAAGATAAAAACATCTTTAGAAGCTATAAATACTCTTTAAAAATATATAAAATGATGCAGACTTATTGTTTTTAGCCTGAGCCTAATAACCTCAACAAATCCTTACTTAGAGCTATTCTATAGTCTATTTAATTCTAAATAGACTTTAAAATTAATGATGTATATTGCTATTCCTGGAATAACCATTACATAATGTTACAAACAGTAAAGCTTATATTCAACAGAGAAAACAAAAGGAAGGACAAGAAACAACGTAAGTGATTAGACATGATTAAATACGAAGCAACAGGAAAACAAGGAAAGCCCCAGTCATAGCAAATATAAATAGTCATATTTTAAAAGAAACAAAGAACAGGTTTTGCTAAACGTACATGATTTACTTAAGTGGAAGTTTCTGGATATGTCATGTGACAAAGACTCACGCTGTGTTTTGCTAAGGCAAGACCCATGGAAGGACACGTGATGTTTGGAAAGAGTATGAATAGGACTCAGTTAGCAGTTACTGGGAATTGCATAACTAGCTTTACAATGCTTCATTGGTCTTGTGTATTGTTCTTAGCTGACCGTCATTTTCTTAACTGAAATTCATATCTTAGCTGATCTTTGCTTAGTTGAGAGAGGCATGGCAGAGAACTTCTAAGATAGTTAGGATGGTCCAGTCACTCCTGCCAACTCATGAATATTCACCAGAGGACTGGGGGTTTTTGCTAGATCATGCTACTGAACTGGACTGCTGGTATCCTGACAAAGAGCGATTAGAATTACCCCAAACAACTACATTTAAACAGGTCCATATCCCCTCGTTCTCTTTACTATATTTTCTCCCCTACCTTTGATGGTGAGCTAGAAGGGAGGTTGAAGCATTTGAGAACTCTCATTAAATGTATATGAGAAATGATACTAAATTACAATACTTACTCAACATCATGTCATGTACAAGAGATGTGCTTTAAAGGTAAACAAATACATAAATCAAAAGTAATATAAAGAAAACATGAAAAAATGTTGCATTAATAAACATAGTTAAGCCATTATGGCTACATTAATACCTTAAAAAGTAGAATACATCAAAAGTCTTTACCAAGTGTTAAAATGTTACTAAACAATGATAAATTAGGGAGTTAGGACTAAAAGTAATTCTTTTAATATTTAGAAAACAAATATATAATACAAATACATAATTGATTATTAATCTAAGGAAATTGGAGCAAAACTATCTCTATAATTGAACCACCCAAGTATATAGAGATTTATACAGAAAGAAATTCATGTTCATACATACTTTTCACATCTCCAGGCCAAACCAAATGAAAGGCTCTAATATCAGTCCCAATAGATGTCACAGAAGAAATTACATTGAATATTGACTGTTAGTATCTAGTTTATATGAAACTGACTTAAAGTTATATGTTTATATAATCACCCACATATTTGAAATTAAAGGAGACATTAACAGATTTAAGTGATTATATTGTGAAAGAGGAAGGATATACAAACAGTAATCTTAATTTTAGAATTTAAAAGCTAAGGGCTATAAACAAATTATGTTAACCTTATAGCTGAACTATGAAAAGACTTACTATTGTATGCAGTGATTGTGTGTCCAGCACACCAGTGGGGAAGCCCTACTTGTCCTGTAAAAACTGTGATTATGGCCAGTAGAGAATCTTCAGCACTTTCTGATCCTAGAGACACTTGGAAGGAATGCATGTAGCAAACGTTCATCCATTTAGCACTTTCTCCCTAAACAAGTACGCAGAAACCCAAATAAGTTATCCATTACCAACCTAAAATCTATGGGTTTGTTGGTTGGTTAATTTTACTGGGTACTCAGAATCAATGTCATCCAAGTGCAGCCCAATCCTTTGTAAGAGCAGGTCTCCAAAACAGATGCAATTCTCCTAAACAGAGTGTTACTCATTAGAATGTGTGCTTCTCCCTTCAACTTGCTGAGTAAATATTTACTCAGTGAACTGCTTGCCACAAACAGCATATGGATGCTGTTCCAGCAGCTAAGCATGTGTTTTGTCAAACTGATACCTTCAGAGAATGTAACAAGGAGGTACAGACTAACAATTTGCTTGCCTGCTCCCTTTAACAGAGTGACCATTTCACCCATGTAAGGCTTGTTGGACCATCTTTGGCTGTATGAACATATAAGACCAAGAATCAAGATGAAAAAGAAATGTTTCTTCCCTCTTCAAATGAGAGAACATACTTCATTGAAAAGCAAAAGAACATAATATTTACATGATATACAATGAGAGCAGACATTCTATAAAGAAAAAATAATAAAAGATTATGAACAATCAAATTTACTTACCAAGGTCCAGAGACTGATAAAGTAAATATATATGGGTATGGTATTTAGTTTTATCTTGGTTTTGTTTGGTTGTTTGGTTCTTACTGCTTTTCCGTGTCTGGTCTGTTTTTTTAAAAGATTGAAACTTTTGAGTGCACAGCATTCATCTCATCCTTAGAAAGCCACTTTCATTGCAGTAGATATCACTGGCCTATTAATTTTGGGTAGAAATAACTTCTAAATATTTTGTTAGAGCAAAGCATGTTTAAAAATCATCCTAAGTAACTTGTCTGTACGTGGCATACTCTGATTATGTCTAGTTATATTCCTTTGGGCTTTGAAGTATGATGTTCATCTTTGATGTTTACAACCTTTCTATGATTTAAATTCAGTTAGTAAAATCTACAGGAGGGCAAGACCTTACTTATGTTAGCATATTTAACCTCTAGGGAATATCTACTTCTGTATAATTATGTACAGACTTAATATTTATACAAATACTGTGTGCCAACAGGGAGGAGGTGGCAAATGGATCTCATGAATATTCAACAGTGCCAATTCTAGTTAGACAAAGACACAAACATCTTTCTTTGTGGATATTAAACAAAGGGATGACTACATACTTCTCCCTTCTGTTCTTTACTTGCTTAAAACCGGTAAGACACAGAAACTGCTAAAGCAGGCATTTGTTATTCCAGGTATGACAGTAGTATGATGTTTTAATCCAGATAGCATAGACTTCAATATGTGGGTCAGTCCATACATAATTCATGTGGTAACACACACACACACTTCAAAGTGGCAAAAGCAAGAAATGGGATGGTATATTGTGACTATTTTCTCTTACTGGTTATAAAATTTGATACTTGTTAATTTTTTTCACCTTTCAGAAATTTCACCCATACACGTATTTTGATCATTCACCTCCTCTGTTCCATCCTCTCTGCTTCCTCCCTTATTCCTCCACCACTTCCAATTGTAGCAATGCTTTTTGTAAACTCACTTATTCATATATTTTAAGGGAGTTAAATAATGAATAGGAGTCAGTAGGGGCTCATACATTCAAATGTTTACCTGTTTTTTCTTTATTGTTGAAATTTTTAGTCTGAGCTTGACTATTCCTATTTTATCACTTTTCAAAGAGATGGTAAGTATTCTGTCCCGATTAGTTAGTGCTAGTGATAGCATCGATCTTAGAGAAGAACCTACAAGTGCCATCTAAATAAAATGGCATAATCCATAACAACAATTTAAAAATTTGCCCCCATGTCCACAGATTAATGTAGTCCTCACCCTTCATCAAGGAAACTGCTCTTCACAACAATGGAGAGCATTATACCAACAACCAAAATTCAGAATTATGGCAAAGAAATAATAAGTATTAATAAGTATGAATAAGAAGTATGTGAGCTACTTCTTTCAGAAAAAAAAAACCATAAATCAAATCTTTCACAATATACACTAGGGCCAAGCTTATTTCTTAGAGATAGAATAAACTATAGGAAACCTTGAGATCCATCAACTCTAGTTTATTGATAAGGATACAAGCTATGACATCTGGATAAACACTCCTGTGTTTATTTCTTCCTTCTAGGTTTTAACAATAATTCTCTTGCCTCTGTGATCAGAAAGATGAGAAATCTCTCTCCCTGTCTTCCTCTTACTTTCTCTTTTTCTTTACCCTTCTCCCTCCTCTTAAAATATCATCTCATTCATTTAAGCAGTCACCTTTGAAAACACATTGGTTTCTTAAGCAATTATGAAATACAGACACTTAGATTTTCTACTCTCCCCACAGTTCTTATCCACTCTCATGAAAACTCTTTAAGTTTAGAAAACAAAACAAAAAACAAATCAAACACAAACAAACAATAACCCTTAAAATAATAACAAGGTCTAAATGCATATCCCAATGATTTCAAGCCTAAGCTCTCCCACAATGAAAAACTAGGAAGGAATTTTTAAGCAAAAGACTTTTCTTATATACATGTAAAAAATTTTAAGATTTTTGTGAGAAAAGTGCTACCTCTTAGAGTTATTTTTTTCTAAGAAAGTTATAATATAACATTTTAGGTGCCACTTTTACTATTGCTTTCTTTCCAGAAACTAGAAAGAGAAATATTTATATCAAAAGTAGAAACCTTTAGAGTTAAAGGCTTCAAATGAGCATGTCATTGTGTATAAGATGGTCAAAAGGTTATACATTAAAGCAGCCTCTAAGACTATTTTTTCACAGTTGAATTTTGTTTCATGAAAACTCTTATGACTCTCTGAAGAATCAAACACTGGTCATTTCTAAGTAAAATATTGAAGTTCACAGAAGAGTAAATTTCCTAGATTGTGGACATCAGGATTTCATTAATGTGATGAGCTCATCTGTGTTATCTGATTAGAACTTATGAACATTACATTTATATACCTCTATAACCACAAGGATGCTGTCTGGTTTTGGTGATTACATTTTTAAAAGGTGCTTCCCATTTCCTTGAGAAACACATTGTAAAGCTATAGTGTGCAAGAGTCCGGTGATGATTTAAATCTGAAAGGAGTGGAGAAATTTTATTATTACAAGTTCTCCAAGGTAAATGTTCTAAATACGTAGGTCAGAGGCCAAGGGTCAGAAAGAAATATGTCCAAAGTTTAGTGGAGTAGGAGAAAAAAATTAGGACTATATCAGTTGCAGCTTAAATTAAAAGATTCCATATATCTACTACCACTGAATAGGTCATGTCCTTAATCAACGATAGCTATAAGTGAAAATGATCTAATCATAACACATAAAAGTTATGGCCTCTTATGATTCCTGACAGTAATAAGGGACAGAGCAGCAGGAGGTCTAGGTGTTAGTGACACTGTTCCTATAAGTTAAGCTTCTTTCTAATCTAATATTTTTTTACACTGTGTTTTAGCCCTTTGCAAAGGGAGCATTTACACTATTATAATGAAAACTCAACATCTATAACATTTGTGTCAGTAATAAATTTATAGACCCAATAATCCATGTAATTATCTCCAATGCTTCATGTTCCACCCAGGAAAGAATGATGAGAGTCCAGACGCAGTCAAATGCATATTATATCTCATGTTAAGTTTCAATCATATTAATATTTTCTACTCAAACATGCTCTCACATCACATTTTCTTTATTCTTTGAGCATTCAGAAAAATAACAAGAATAATTTTAACTCCATTAGAAGACAGAGAAAAAAGATTCTGCACAAAATTAGATACCTAAACAAATATTTGGAGGTGGTAGGGGAAATGATTATCGTTATTCTCTATTCTGCTTGCAACTCTTGGATACAATCCAGCTAAAAAGATCAGTTAAGATATGGAAACATGACATCCTCTCAGGATGTCTCCTGAGAGGCTCTGCCAGAGCTTTACCAATACAGATGCAGATACTTCAGCCAACCATCAGACTGAGTACAGGGACCCCAACAGAAGAGTAAGGGGAAGGACTGAAGGAGCTGAAGAGGTTTGCAAACCCAAGGAAGAACAACAATATCAACCAATCAGATTCCCCAGAGCTCCCAGGGACTAAACCTCCAACCAAAGAGTACTCATAGAGGGACCCAGGGCTCCAGCTGCATATGTAGCAGAGGATGGCCTTATCTGGCATCAATGGGAGGGGAGGCCCTTGGTCCTGTGAAAGCTTGATGCCCCAGCATAGAGGAATGTTAGGGAAGCGAGGCATGAGTGTGAAGGTGGGGTGGGGGAGCAACCTTATAGAAGCATGGAGAGGAGCGTGGCATAGGGGGGTTTCGGAGAGGAAACCGGAAAAGGGATAAAATTTGAAATGTAAGTAAATAAAATAATCAAATTAAAAAAAAAGATATAGGAAGGTATGATAGAGCTCTGTGTCTTACTCATAAATATTTGACTGTTGCTCTTTGTAAATTAAATATAGTCTCAAAGTTAGAGTTTATGGTTGATTCCAAGGTATAAATTTAATCTTGTATAAGTTTCCTATATTCTTGGTATGAAAGTCCAACAATAGAATATAAGTTCCCACAAAAAGGATGCAACACACTAAGGCAAACAAATCATACAGGTATATTTCTGGCCTCAGATTTGTTCTAATTTGCCAATGGCAATGCCAATAAAGCCTTGACAAGAAAAAACAAGCCTCATGCTCTTCCAGAGACATGTACTCAGGTGAAGCCATGATTCTTGAGTTCACTATAGGAAATAATTTCAGAAATAGTCAGTATGATGCAGAGTTAGTTTATTAAGGAAAGATTTCATCCTTAATTTAAGCACAGGGATTCATAGAAAGAAAAGACTACCAGGAAACAGAACAGATACAAGCAAGAATATGTGTGACCAAGCTTCAGTATTAACAATGGCTAGAATATATTATATATTATGTCATCAAATTTATATATATATATAAGCTTTATATATATATATATATACATGTATGTTATAAATATTATATAATGTATAATTTATAGGCCTGAGTACATATATTATATAATATGTAAGTTATAAATCTGATCATATATATTATATTTATATATAATGTATATATGGTAAATTCATAATATAAAAAGTGTTGTAAGAGTGAATAGTTTCTATAGTTCCTTAACAATCCTTTCAAATTTAACATATATATTTAAATATATATGTTAAGATTTAATATATGTAAGTGTGTATGTGTGTGTGTGTATGTGTGTGTGTGTGTGTGTGTGTGTGTGTGTGTGTTTTAAAGGGTTATCTTATCTTATCTTATCTTATCTTATCTTATCTTATCTTATCTCGACTGTCAATTGCTTTACATGGCTTAGACCATTACACGCAGTAAGATTTCCTAGGAAGGTATTATGGGATGTCTAAGAAAGCTAGCTAAGCATAAGCCTGAGAGAAAGCTAGAAAGTAGTATTTTTTATGGTTTCTACATTCAAAGTCCCTGTTTGAGTTTTCTGCACTGCTTCCTTCAGTAATGAACCATAACTTGTAGCCTGACATCAAACCGTCCTCTCTTTAGGTACTCTTCTGATCATGATGTTTGACATAGCAGCAGAAAGGAAACTAGGACAGTATAGAAGCATATAAAATATGCAGTGTACGTAAAGTTTAATACTATACGTGACATCAACTATCCTGGCAGGTCAATCAAACCTGCAATCCAACGGTCATGTGCAGCTGAGAGTAGCTGAGTGTGACCCAACAAAAACTGTTAAGTTACTTAAATCATTATGAGATTTTTTATGATGTTTTTAAATGAACGGTGCAACTCTCAGAAGTGATCACTTGTAGGATGGTGAACGGCAGCCTGGTTTCTGGTTGAGCTAAGGTTTAAATCCTGGGAGACCCAGTAGGGGGTCCCCAGCAGGAAATAACCTTATAAAGGACAGTAGGCATTTTGCCATGCTCCTAGGCCCAGGCTTCTGACATGAGGCCGCAGCTCTCCATAGGTCTGTGACTATCAGTCATGTAGCCCCAAACCCCTCCACAGGTAGAGGTGTGGTCACATAGCCTCAAGACATCCCCATTTTCATGAGGGACCTAGAGGCTTAACCAATAAACTCCCTTTCCCAGCCACTTCTCCCTACAAAAGGTATTTTAACCTCAGGCCCACCCTGAGAAAGTGGTATATGGTTTCACTCATCACTACTCTCCACCATGACAGTAAATGCCCTAAAACCATGGGGAACAACGGAACAGGCCTTCAATTAAAGAGCCATGTCTAGTCTCCCGTAGAAGGCCTTTCAGCGCTCCCAGCCACGGTCTCTATCAAACCAAGCCAAATAGCCATGGACAAGCCAAAGATTTGGTCCCCAGCGGGACCGAGCCGGACTCCTCCCTTCCTTTCCCCATTGGCCCCGGGCTAGATCCAGTCTGTGGGGGGCCCCCTCTCCATTCTCAGCTCTTCAGGGCATCCAGCAGTGCCTGGGATGCCCAAGAATCTGGGAACCAAACAGAGCAGGCTCTGTGAAGTCCTAGGGACCATAGACCCACTCCCCCATCCCCAGGGAAGTATCCCATGGCTTCACACAGCCCGACACCCGCCTGCCTGGTGGTGCAATGGGGTGAGTGCAATCAAATTTCCTGCATCTAGCCTCTCCCAGAGGCCCGAGCCCTGGGGCTGATGTGGGACTCTCACCACAATAACACAACAATCACTGTTGAAGATAACCTGGTGCTACAATGTCAAAGGTGGACACACCAGTGAAAGTGTTACATCATACCCTCAGAAACAAGGCAACACTATAGTGCATGGAAACACTTCCATATCCTTGAAGTAAATGAAAATCTTGAAGATTTAGGAGTTAGTTGATTACAAAAGAAAATGTTAGTCAGTTCTTCCTTCTGAACTATAACCAAAGGAGATAGATACCCAAGGGGCTCATCTAACTAATGTGGGGATGTAAAGCTGATGGCACACTGGAAGAATTAACCACTCATCATTCCAGACCTGGAGTGAGGGGCAGCATTTTAAGTTAGACTAACATTCTTTATTGCCAATTCTTCATAGACTTTTGTCATAAACACTAATGAGGAAACTTCATAAAGCTGGAGAGCAATTTCTAGTTCAATGTAGGTAAAATTCCTAGTTGTGATTCAGTAAATAGAAACTAGATCTTCAGGTTTATACCCTGAACACTTGAATTGAAAGTAAAGTGCTTGACTATTGATGCTTTTCAACTGTTTTCAGCAAATCTTTCAAGTTACATCATTTCTTTGTGATGGAAATTGCCAGAAATGTCATCTCTCTTATGCTCCTTTATATATTCTTCAGGCACATAGCCCAGCTGTATTCCCGGGCCTGCTTGCTCCTTTAGCTCAAATCAACCTTTTTTTATTTTTCAAATGCCATAGGTTCCATCAAAGGCTAAGCAACCATTTCTGAACAGCCATAGAATGTGTGTTTTGTGCTAAAACATTTGTGATAGGGAGTTTAATAGAAGCTGAAGTCCTTTCAACTCAACTTGAAAATTCACTTTAGGTTTCCTTTTGAACTCTCTGCAATTATGATGAGACAAATCTACTTCTATGACAGGTAATACTATAGTTACACAGATGCAATATTGTACAAATTTCTGTTCATTGAAATTTAGGCTAAGATTATATATCAAGAATAAACACAACTGGAGGACTGTGCATAAAAAGATTTCCAAAATCTCAAATTGTAGTGAGAACCTTATAGCGAACACATATAATCATATTGTAGTTAACTGCAAAAAATATGCTGATTTAATTGATTTAGCTCTGTAAAATGCTCTCAAGCTATATGTTTTACACAAACACATTTTAAATAATATATTGAGAATTATTTTTCAAATATTATGAAGTTAGAGATGTTTTTCATATTAGCCTGTTTCACTCAGAATTCATTGTTGTATGTTTATGGGCTTTATTATGGGAAAAAGGTCCCTACTTTCTGTCTTTATTTCTATAACCATTTGATTAAAATTTCTAATATGAAACTCTTTCTAGAAAATGTTTATGACACTTTGAACTATATGTCCCACAATGCAATTCAGTTGAATTAAACATATTGGCCAGATCATTCTGTAATGGCTAAAAAAGAAACTAAATAGTATAAACAATTGTATCACAACTGACTTAAAGGAAGGAATGCACTGGATGCCATTTATTCTATTTAATGCTACCTACACTACAAATTGGTAAGTTTTCAAAGCAATACTTTATAATTTATTACCAAATCTACTATCAAAAATACTAAATACATCAACATGTATACATATTACTATAACTTTTGGGCATGAGAATGCACATATATATACACATTTACAATAGATGCATGTGCATATACAAGTGTATATGTACATGTATGCATACATATTCCCATTCCTAGTGTATATGTGTGTATTTCCTGTATGTGATTCCAAATGAAGACTCTCTAACTCCATCACTGCTTTTAAAGACAGTGGCAAATAATACACCCTGCATCTCTCCTCCTAAATGGGAACTCAGGAACAAAAATTGTTTCCTTGTCTGTTATATTTTACATCAGTTCTACCTGTCTAGCCTAATGCATTCACCACACCTCCAAACTCAGCTTCAGTCAAAAGGCACATCCTGCCTCCCTGACATGAGCCTCACATTTTTGGCTAAGGATTATGGAGGGACAGAACAATAGAGGGAGAAGGCATGTGTAACCAACACACATTCATGAACTGGGTATCAAGAGGGTAAACATCTTGCTCACTGGTGAGGACATGAAAGTTTGACAAAGGCATTTTCCCTAGGTTCTTCAGGTAGATAGTTTCATGATATGTTCTTGAATACTATTTAGGATGTCCTGCAGAATCTGACATCAGTCTTCCATCTTTATGAAGGACTTGAAAACACATCTCTGTACTGTTGCTCCCCTCCTTCCATACTCCTTCCTGTTCCCAGTGATCCCTCTCTGGATGAATGCTCTTTTCGAAACCCTGGTGTCGAAGTTTTCTCTTAGGATAACCCTGCCTAAGAACTTAATCCATGGGATGCAAGTGTTTAATAATATTCACCATATTGCTCTAGTTCAGGAAAGTAGAGACACATTAGAATATTTAAAAGATTGAGACAAAACAATATTTTTAAAATATATCTTTAAGTAAGCAAGTCAATTTTATTAATTTATCCATATATATTTTTTAAATTCTAGTTTAAGTTGCACGTACCTTTGTCAGGTGGTGATGGGACATGTACACCTGGAAGTGCAGATGCCAAAGTCCTACAAAGGGTATCAGATCCCCTGGAGCTCGAATACAGATGTTTGCAAGGTTCCCAGTGTGAGTCCTGAGAATGGAACATTGGTCCTCTGTGAGAGTAGTGCACGTTCTTAATTGCTGAAACATTTCTTCAGCCCCATTTTAGCATATTTTAACTATGTACAGTTTTATTTTCCACATTCTCTAGCAATTCTGTAATACTTTATTTAGAAGTCAGGCTCTTTTCAGATAAAAGGTGGCTTTCTAACATCATGCAGCATGTTCTAAAAGAAGAAATATCCGCTATCCATTTGTCCCTTTCGTTTCTTTCTGATCTCACAAAGAGATAAGAAGCATTGTGCTCAGCTACAAGACATCTATTTTTAAATGATTTCATTATTTCATATGTAATGGGTGCTTTGTCTGCACATGTAACTGGTGCCATGGGGGGGGGGGGCATCGAAGTACCCTGGAAGTAGAGACACAGACATTTTGAGCCTCCAGGTGGGTGCTGGGAATGGAACCCAAGTCCCCTGAGAGAGCATCCCATATCCTGAAACATGAAGCCATCTCTTTCCCTTCACATGGTTTTCTTCCTTCCATGAAGCTAAAAGTAGTTATGAGGCTGTTTTAATGAGAAGAGGCTTGTTGTTAGCATTTTGTCTAGGTTCTGCCTCACAGTTGCCTGCAACAGTCAGGTGTGTCTGACTCACTATAAGAGGGGCTGCTTGCTCCCTCAGCTCCTTCAGTCCCTTCTCCAACTACTACATCCGCGACCCCACACTCAGTCCAATGGTTGGCTGTAAGCATCTGCCTCTGTATTTATAAGGCTCTGTCAGAGCCTCTCAGGAGAAAGCCATATCAGGCTCCCATCAGCAAGCACTTCCCTGCATCTGCAATAGCATCCAGGCTTGGCAACTGTATATAGGATGGATCCCTAGGTGAGGTAGTCTCTGGATGGATGACCTTTCCTTCAGTCACTGCTCCACACTTTGTCTTCATATTTCCTCCTGTGAGTAGTTTGTTCCCCCTTCTAAGAAGCACTGAAGCATCCACACTTTGGTCTTCCTTTCTCTTGAGCTTCATATGGTCTGTGAATTGTATCTTGGATATTCAGAGCTAATATCCACTTATCAGTGAGTGCATACCATGTGTGTTCTTTTGTGACTGGGTTACCTCACTCAGGATGATATTTTCAAGTTCCATCCATTTGCCTAAGAATTTCATGAAGTCATTGTTTATTAATAGCTGAGTAGTATTCCATTGTGTAAATATACCACATGTTCTGTATCCATTCATCTGTTGAGAGACATCTGGGTTGTTTCCAGCTTCTTGCTATTATGAATATGGCTGCTATGAACATAGTGGAGCATATGTCCTTATTACATGTTGGAGCATCTTCTGGGTATATGCCCAGGAGTGGTATAGCTGGGTCCTCAGATAGTACTATGTGGGGCAGTGGTCTGTGGCAGGCAATCTGGCACCCGTTTGAGCATAGGCTGAAAACTCTGGGAGACTCAGTGAAATAGTCCACGAGGGACCAGAATATGTTTTTGGCCAATGCTCCTGGAAGACTCCTGTAAAAACAGCTACAGCTTTCACAACCCCTACAGAGAGGCCTGTCATGTGAGATTTGTCATGTAGGAGCAAGACTAAGACCTTCCACAAGAAAATAAGGTGCCTCGAAGCCCTCAGACCAAACCAATGGGAAGTATCTGTTGTCAAACCCCTGACCCCTCCCAAACAGTATATTAGACCATCCCAACCTGTGTAGGGGAGCCCGCCATCCAGAAGGAATAAAGATGTGAGAACTACTCCGTCGTCTGAGAGCTTCTATCATAAGAGCTGTAACACTTCAGCCCAGGAAGAGATCTGCTCTCCCGAATGCCACCACAAGCTTCCCCCACTCTGCCGGCTAGTCGACCTCTCATGGGCTCAGGCTGGGCCGACTCAGTACAGGGCAGTGAGTGCAGCATCTTGGCGCAACCTAGGTGGCAACTGCAGAGACAGAGGCAGAGATTCCATCCCCGCTTGTACTCTCCCCCTTGCTGGAACCCTAGCATTTGACTGGGCCAGAAGTCTCTGAGGAAGGCTCCCAGCATGCAGCCCAACATCTGGTGCCCAACGTGGAGCTCCAATGGCAACCTGGCTGCACTGAATGGATACCTAGAAAAGGTAAGTCCCCTAAAATCAGCAGAGATTGACCTGTCCTTTCCTGCTGTGCTTTCAGTCAGCACCATCGTGTGGATTTAGATAAACTGAAGGGGCAACTGAAGCCTTCTGACCAGAGCTACTCTCTGGTGTTGACTGAAGGTCTCTCAAACCTCTGTCCGAATTCCGACAGCCTGTAATGGTCATTGGCAAAGACTCTATCTAACTTCTCCAAAAAGCAAAGGAAAACTTTTAAGTGGCAATAGCCACTTAAAAACCACAGGGCAGCTGCCAGTTCTTAAATCTGCAGAAAGGTTTAGCCTTTTGGACCTCTGTGGAATCCCCCAAAGCCAATAGGCCAAGGGAACATTCCCATTGGACAAAGCGTTTCTCCTCTTTTCTGTCATGGGCAGCTCACGATTGCACAAAAAATCTCCCCAGGCCAGGGAAATGCCTGCCCTTCTAAAATCCCACGGAATAAACATAGCCAAAAAACAAGCCTCCTGGTTTTGGGAGGAAGTCCTTAAGATAGCGCCAAGCATGACCAATGATAACATTTATAGCCTGGACTCATAGACCCAAGTAGCTTCTCTCATCAAAAACAGAGATACCCAGGAAGGAAAAACACCCTCTCGTGATTTTCTGCCAATCTTAGCTGCAATTCGGCAATACATAGGTTCGTCACCTAAAGTAGGATAGGCTGATAGCAACACAGCTCCTGAGCCTCCTCAATCAGATGAACCCAAAAATCAAGGACTTAAGATCCACCCTATTTCAGATCTCGAAGCCCTTACCCAACTGATAAGGGAAATAAAATCCATTTACCAACTCCTGCCCCCTTCTGCCCTGGAGGAAACACTAAATAAACCTTCTGCTCCTCCTGACCATCCCTCTACTACTCACGGGCAAGTCTCAATGAACAAAACAAAGGAGCTTCTACCTGCCTGTTCCCCTACTGTACCTCCCCCTATCCGACCAGAGAGAGATATCTTTCCTCCCCCTTCTCCAAGCCGGAAAAGCAAAAGACCTGTAAAACTTGTAGTCTCTTACCCTCAACCCTCTACCACCCAACAGCTTTGTAATGTCCGAGACTCTCTTGCAAAAACTAACCCCATCTCCCAGGCTACTCAAAAGTCTGATACGGAGCTAGAAATCCATAATGCTCAAACATTCCCAGTTAATATCAACCCCAATCAAACTAAACCACTTAATTGATATCCACTTGAAGCTTCGGACTTAAAAGAACACATGCAAGCAGTGAAGGAAGAGGTCATCCATGCATCCTGGACAAAATCTCTCCTACAGAGCTATATTGCCAACTTAAACACCCCCCAAGTTTGGAGGGATATTTGCCGTTCTTCCCTTCCTGGCCCAACGTTTTTGGAGTGGGAAGCCTTATTTAGAGATGAATGCCGTCAACAAGTCAGGCAAAACCAAGACAGAAGCGACATCCCATGGGGTTTTAATGAACTCTTTGGCCAGGATGAATTTTCTACTGGGGAATGGCAGGGAAATCAGCCTGCAGGATATTATGAACAAGTCCGCTTATGCGCAATTCAGGTGTGGGAGAGACTTACCCCACCCTCAGGGTCACAAGATCCTGCCTCCTCCCTGCTCTCTCTCCATCAGAAGCTGGGAGAACCTTTATCTGATTTTATTCTTAGAACTAAAATGAGCCTAGAAAGAAAAATTCCCAATCCTACAGCCAGAGATCTTCTTAAAACCATTGTATGGGAAGGCATGACTTCTGAATCCAGGCTGGCTTGCCAGGGTCTCCGGGAGGAGCATCAGGATAGGTGGATTGTAGCTACTCGAGATATAGGGACAGCATCACACCAGATAACATCTGTGGCTCAAGCATTTGTAGCAGCAGTAAAAACAGAAATAATCTGCTTCAATTGTGGAGAAGCAGGGCATTGGAGGAATGAATGCCCACAGAACTCTTCCCCCATAACAGACTCTAATCCCCCTAAGTATATCTGTCCCTGCTGCAGAAAATATTTCCACTGGAGGAAACACTGAACTGCTGCATATGATAAGGATGGTAAGCCACTAAAGCCTTTAAACTTCAGATGGAGCAGCCCTCAGCCCAGACAGTAAGAGGGACGGATACTCCTATAGAAGCCTTGTGGGTGTCCAGCATTTTAGAAGGCTCCCATCCAAAATTAACCATTAAAATAGATAATAATCCATTCAAAAGTCTTATTGATACTGGAGCAGACAGGACAATTTTAAGACAGCAAGAGATCCCATATGACTGGCAACTGATCCCTGGGTCCCAGCTCCTAGGCATATGGGGTACCTCCCACGCATTTATCACCAAGCAGGCCTACAGGTGGGAAGACCCAGATGGAGCTACTGGCCTCATATGACCCCTGGTGGCTCAGGTAGCTACCAACCTTCTAGGAAGAGATATCTTACAGGCCTTAGAGGTGGTTCTTACTACCCAACCGGAAAGAGATCACATTACAATAGAGGGTATTTCCTATAAAGAAAATAATACCCAAGGAGATCCTAAATACCCTCCTCCAAATCACCCCCAATTCTAGGGGCCACTGTTAGATTTAATACTCCCTGCCTTGATTGGCTCGCCAATGAAGCCGTCTAGGTCCCACAGTGGCCTCTATTAAGGGAGAAACTTAGAGCCCTCACACAGCTGGTAGAAGAACAGCTATTGCTGCAGCACATCCGCCCCTCCTGCAGTCATGGAACATCCCTATA
>CM052705.1:95024586-95050916 GCA_028551405.1 Uromys caudimaculatus | reverse complement strand
GAAAAATGGGCCTCTGCCCTCCCTCTGTTGCAATGGCTGCCCCCCAAACTATTCTCAAAAGAGCTCGAAACAGGAGCTCCTTCAATATTTACTGATGAGGAAAGAGGGGAGTTGCGGCAGTAATATACTACTTACCTGAGGATTAACCCCCTATCCTCCGATTCCATCACTTCCCCCAATATAAAGAATTATATGCCATCTATCTAACTCTAAAAGAAGTCAAGGACTCCCTTAACCTCTTCTCAGACAGAGTATATGCTGTCAATTTGCTTCCCTGGTTGTCAAGATCCTTTGTCAAACTAGATGCCAACCC
The DNA here is from genome assembly GCA_028551405.1 of Uromys caudimaculatus. Taxonomy (NCBI): domain Eukaryota; kingdom Metazoa; phylum Chordata; class Mammalia; order Rodentia; family Muridae; genus Uromys; species Uromys caudimaculatus. The sequence goes on along the minus strand of CM052705.1, from coordinate 95,050,603 downwards.
ACTTTCCCCTCTACTTATACAGGTCTCCACCCTCCTACAGGAAAGAGCCTCCCCCCTCTATATCCAGCATGTCCGATCTCACAGTCCCTTACCAGGCCCTATATCTGAGGGAAATGCGCTTGCTGACCAAACTGCCTCAACAGGGATACGATGGTGAGATCTTTTGGATGGAATTTGGAAGGGACCAGACCCCCTCCTTACAACTGGGAGGGGTTTTGTTTCTGTTTTTCCACAGGACCAGCCTAAGCCTATCTGGGTTCCTGCCAGAAATGTCCGACTTCACCTCACCAACCAAGAAGATGGCCTGCCTCTCACTGGCAGATCAGGGACAGAAGAAAAAAAAAAACAAAAAAAACAAAAAAACTGCACCTTGTTTCTCCCTAATAGGAATACCTGAAACAGTGTTCTTTGCTTCTCAACTCAAAATTTTTTTGCTTCATTATTTAAATGTTTATTTTTCTCCCTAGCATTCCTGATATGTCCAAAAAATCTTCCAACTTGTTTAAGATTTCTTTTAAGGTTCAAAGGTCACCTAATCTACTCCCACAGGTCAAATCAACTATTCGGATCACCGGTTCTTCTTCAATCCTCAATTACCAACCAGTTTCCTTTTACAGGCAGTTACTACCAATCTTAAAACTTTTCTTTCTCAGCAATCCAAAGCGGAGTTAAAAGATGCCTTCCAGGACCATGATGTGCTCCCAAGCAAACCATTACAGGCTTAACTTGCCATTCACCCTATGCAGGCATCCCCCTGCTGAGATTCTGCTCTTCCATGATTTTCCTACAGGCTTATCCCTGCAGAAGCTTGCTGCCACAGATCCAGAGGAGACAATGCCATCTCCTGGGACCTGCCTGGGACTACAAAGCTGCATTCCTCCAGACAAAAGACTCCCGAGACACACGCTGAGATCCAGAGACACATGCTCAGCTCCACAGAGGACAGACATGAGACTTTCTAGCTACAGATGAACTCTCCTGCCAAAACCAAATGGCTATTGAACTTGTGGGAAGCTATATGATAGGAAGGAAACCATGATGTCTATCTAGACTAATCAAATGTTGCTTTAAACTGATGTTTTTACCCTCTGGCTTATACTCCAAACACCCCTTCCCCTTGGTACTCTAACTACTTGATAGCTTGACTTCTTCCCCTCTTTGGCCCCATAATAGCCATTGGAGCCTTGCTTCTCTTGGCACCCTGCCTCATTCACTTTCTAAAGCAGCAGATGAGTAGCATTGCAAAGTTCACCACCAATCAGGTCTTGGTTCAGTATCAAACTGTTCCCAATATGGGAGACAGTTATTCTGATGACACCTCTCCCTTATAAAAGAAAAACGGGGAATTGTGGGGCAGTGGTCTGTGGCAGGCAGTCTGGCATCCAGTTGAGCACAGGTTGAAAACTCTGGGAGACTCAGTGGAAAAATCCATGAGGGACTGAAATATGTTTTTGGCCAATGTTCCCAGAAAACTCCTGTAAAAACAGCTACAGCTTTCACAACCCCTACAGAGAGGCCTGTCATGTGAGATTTGTCATGTAGAAGCAACGCCAAGCCCTTCCACATGCAAATAAGATGCCTCGAAGCCCCCAGACCAAGCCATTGGGAAGCCAAACCCCTGACCCCTCCCAAACAGTATATTAGACCATCCCAACCTGTGTAGGGGAGCCTGCCATCCAGAAGGAATAAAGATGTGAGAACTACTCTGTTGTCTGAGAGTTTCTATCATAAGAGCTGTAACACTTCCTCCCGGGAAGAAATCTGCTCTCCCGAACACCACCAGAGGCTTTCCCCACTCTGCCGGCTAGTCGACCTCTTGTGGGCTCAGCCCGGGCCAACTCAGTACAGGGCAGAGAGTGCAGCATCTTGGTGCAACCTAGGTGGCAACTGCAGAGACGGAGGTGGAGGAGATTCCATCCCCCTTGCCAGAACCCTCACATTTGGCTGGACCAGATGTCCCTGAGGAAGGCTCCCAGCACGCAGCCCAACGGTACTAAATCCAATTTTCTGAGGAACTGCCGGACTGATTCCAGAACGGTTGTACCAGCTTGTTGAAACAAACATTTATTCCAAATCCCTGGAAAATGGTTTTGACTATTGGATATCTAGCACTAGTTTGAACAAGGAGGTCATTCTTGACTGTATATTTGAGGAATAGTCAAGCAGAAGCTAGGAGAACTCTGGTTCCTTCATGACATCCAAGCTATGAGTTATACACCTCTAGATTTATATAGCAATGGGAAGAAACAGCTTACTATTCCTTCAAATAACTGTGACTTCAGATTTATCTATCATTTGAACTAAAAGTAACCGTGACATCAAAATCCCATATACCCGAATTGCAGCAAGTGCTTATTAAGATAGTGGTTCTGACCATAGTTCTGACCACGGCTATTTGTTAGTTGTATCTGATTAGTAAAGAACAGTGATAAGAATAAACAAGCTACACTGTACAAAATAGCCCTTCAGACAAAGATTTTATTTTGTCAAAAATCCAACTAGTGCCGAAATTGAGAAGCCCTACATTGTCTTTGAGTATTCTTACCCTCATGAATATTGACCCAACTCAATTGTTTTTTGGAATAAACCCACTTTATATGTTTATTGCTATTGTTTAGTTGTATCAGCTGAATCCCTCTCTCTTTCTCCTTTAGTTCAGTAGAGTTATAGGAGCAATACCTACAAACTTTCCAACATTGTCTGAGCATATAAGGAAGTTACTGACAGAATGGAGAGCAAACAGTGAATGTGATTTTAAGGCAATGTATGAAATACCAGAGAGAATCCATCTGTACTCACTTAATTGTTTTTTAGTTTATATCCAAAGACATTTGCCACCATGGGAGATGATGGAACATGCATTCAATTATTCTCTCTACATTTTGTTAAGACTTCAAGATACACTCCATTCATTTTCAAATTAAAAATAAAGAGTGCCCATCATAAAATGTTTAGAAATCATTATTATTGAGCAAAGAGAAGGAAGTTATAATCATCTATAATCTCAACAGACCAGAAAAAAATATTAATTCTGCAATCTGTATGCATTCCAATACATTTTGTGCACACATATTAGATTAGCATATAATTGATACCATATTCTCCCATTTTATAATCAGTATATTTTTTCTCTATTTGGAAATATTACCCTTTTATACCACCAATTATACATTTATCTCTGAAAAGCCCAGGACTCTACTTTAAAGGACATAATATTTTGTCATATTTCTAAGTGCCAGAATTATACACAGGGTCAAACGCTGCTTTCAGGGAGACTAGATCCCATAAAAATGTATAATTTTTCTCATTAAGCACTGTTCATATACTGCTTATAGCATCATCTGTTGCCTTGGAAATTACACTATCTTTCTCTTATTATTCTCAAACATGCAATGGCAATCATAGTGATGCATATTTTGTTACACATTTCATCAATACTATGAATTCATGAAGAAAACACAATAAAAAAGATGAGACCTATGTTTGCTAATACTTCCTGAAGTTCCAGTCGATCATAGTCTTCTCCCGTACCGTAAGGTCTGTGAGAGGGCAGAAACCTCATGGAAGAAGAACAGCAGAGAGGAAACCTTCTCCCCTTGTGGCTTCCATGAATCAAACAAGAGATAGAATGAGGCCAAGAACAAGGCAGACCCTTCATATATGATAACCCACTTCCTATAATCAGACCCCAGGAAACACCTTCACCAGCATTCCCAAAAGTGTGCTTTAGTAATCCCCTAGGTATTTCTCAATCCAGTTAAGTTCCCAATCAAGGTTAACCATACATTTCATTTTCAAATTAAAGACAATCTGATTTCTGTACATATTTATTTTCCAGTATAGGTTGTAAGAAGACCTGCCTTAAAATAATAAGGAAAACCTCTAATGTAGAAAGACTAACCAGCTTATGACTATCTTGAAGAATAAGTTGGAAGAAGTTTTAAAAAGACAACTTTTATTCACCAGATGTAATTGTCATCTTGGAGGCTTACTGCAGAATAAGTTCACCCTTTCTAGCTCTTTCTGAATTCTGACCAGTTGGTTCAACTCAACTGTGCTGGTTAACTCTTCTCCAAGATGACTGATTCAATCTGGCTTCTCTCTGCTTCTCACTGAATTGCTCTGCCTGACTTCATACTGACTTTGCCAATCTGTTCTAATCTTCTGGCTGCTCCTCATTCATTGGCTCATTCTGTTTTCACCTGTGCCTAGCTTTTTCTCTCTGGCACCTATCTTTGAAATACTCTCTTACTAAACCTGCCACACAAAGACATGCCACACCACTCTCTCATGTCTTAAATAGCTTCTCTTCCTATGCTGTTCTTGGGTAAGTTGAATGGACACTATCTCTGACTCATTCTGCCAAATCTTTCTCTATTTCATCATCTGGTCTGTCTGTCTCTCAATTACATGTCACTTTCAAACATGGCTGCTTTCTTCTCCAGATTAAACTTGCTGTCATTGTTAGGGATTAAAGATTTATAGAATGTGTGTGCTGTATTCCAGTCAGATCATTCTGTAATCCAAATCATGTCTACATTTCATCTAGATAACATAGACCTAGAATGTTTTTGGATATGATTTCTTGCTTGAGCACCCATGTTGCTGGATTGAACTTCCTCTATACTACAGAGAGACTTTCCCACTTAATGATACATAAATTTAGAGCTGTAATTGGTTATTATTACATAAATGCTTCTGAAAGGACAAAAGTATTAAAATTTGTAATTCTCTAAATTGTAATCAAACTCATAAATGTGCATGAACTTACTAGGGTGATCACTGTAGCTAGGAAATCTTCAGCAGGTCAGCAAGCCACAAAAGCAGTAGAGGATTTTCTTCTATGACCTGAGTTATAAGCCACAGTTATCTGTGTGTTCAGGCAGCAGAAAAACAGATGTCACAACGGTTTACACTTTGAATTTATTTCAATGAACTGCTTTAGTAAAGAAAATTGAGAATCAAGCTTATTGAAACTTAAGTCTAGACTGCAACTAAAGTCTTCAAGCTATTTTTGTTTTTTAAAAACTTCTATTTCCCAAACTCACTTTAACAAGTCTATAAAAGGTTGGTCATGTGTGACAAGCATGGGCTTGTGACTTCTGGTTTCTCTTTTTGATGTTAGTTGGGCCATGATCTTCCTCAGACCATGGTCTCTGCTATATTCACACTGATGTTAGTCAACAATATTGAGTGAACAAGCATGAGCTAATATGGTTCAAGATTGGTGCAAGAGACATTAAAAAGAAGTGTCCTAAACAAAACAAGGACCCAGTCAATTTGGAAAGAAAGTTGCATTCCAATATACAATTATACAATATCTATATTTCATCTTTTGATATTATGTTTCTATCAGGGTTGTGAATTATAGGTAAATGATATAAGAGCAGAATACTCATTAAAATTAATTCATTCTGTTGATAGGACAGCTTCTCCCTCTTCATTTTATAGTAAAAAGATTTTATTCTAAGTTAGCAAAAGTGTTACCTAAGCAGGTTTGAGTTGTTCAAACTCTGAACTCTGGACTGACTCCTGATCAAATTCAGAGTGAAAATCACTAAGGTCTCAGGATGTTCTAGCCAATAAAAATGTTTTATGTGTTCCTTAATACACAGGTCTCTCTAAACTAGTTTATCAGAAACATTGTCCTAACAATGTAATCCACAGTTAAAAACCTATTTTTACCCTGCATTAGGTTAAGTGACTGAGATCAGTCATATGAGCATTATAGTCTATGTTAATGACTTCTAATAATACTTATGGATACCTTCACATGAGTGAGTTCCCTTTCAATGTTTGTTTTATATTTTATTTATGTACACAGGATGAGTACAGATAAATATACATGGTTGTAGGTGTTCTCAGAGGCTAGAAGAGAGTGTCAGATTCTAGGAACTAGAGTTACAGAGAGCTGTCAGCTACTTGACTTGGGCTCTGGGAACCAAACTTAGGTTTTAACTGCTGAGTCATCTCTCCAACCCTCGGCTTTCCTTGATTTTTATGTCACATACAATTGTCTGGAGACTTACATGCAGTTCAGATCTATAGTGAGTGGATACTCTTAAGTATCCACTGAACCTTTTTTTAAAATATTTTTTCATCATCATGAATTTTAATCTACATGATTATATCATAATAAACTAGAGCTGGGAGAATACTAATTTTGAATTCTGTGAGTTGTAGAAAACCATTAAGCCCAATAACAGCCTTATGCATTCTTTCTAATATTTAGTATTCACAAGTCTATCATTGTTTGGATGTGTTCCCTTAAAACATCTATTCCCTTATTAGTGACTTTGACAAAATGCTTAACATCTATTCAGTTTAAACCATTTAATCATTATTTTAATACTTAAAAATATCTTTCTGCATAACATGGTTTCTTCAGATGGATATTGAGGACCTCTTACATAAATAAGAACAAATTGCTATCCTTTTTCCTTGAAACTATGCTACTCATTCATATGCTAAACCAAAATACCAAGAGTACTTATGTAACAAGGAGAGACAAAGGCAAATTGTTCCACATCTTCAGTCAGTAGCCAAGCTACAATCAAGCTACTGAGAGACTCTCAAGAGGAGAAAGTTCATGAGTGTCTATGGCCTACCACTCAGCTTGCAAGACAGTCAAGCTAGAGAACTACTCTCCGTTAGCAGAAAATCACAGGACCAAGAAACCTGCAATGATGTTTTTCCACTGTCAAGCTGGGTGAATTTTACAATTTGTTTAAACCCATAGGGGATAGAACACTTTCAAAGTGACAAGCCATGATTAACACGTTTATTTCTTCAATGGAAAACTATTTCTAACACTCTTTCTGCTAATAATAAACAACTTCACTTGTGTAAGATTTTCATTTAAGAGTGCTAAATTACCACCTTTAAAGGTGTTGATTCCTGATGAAGGTGCTTCCTATGATATGCCCTTTGCCAACCCCTGAAGTGTTAGTTCCTGAAAGAAAGTACTGTACATTTAATTCACCCTAAGGTATAAATTAGTTAATTGGCTCAAACAAACATGCATCACACTGTGTACACCCAAATAGTCTAAAATAAATTCCCTGCAAACAAAATGGCAACATTATGGAAAATTCCACAAAAACTTAAAGTAATCATTATCTTTTATGGCTTTACATCTTCATTTGGGAATTATTTGTAATTTTTCTCATACAATGATCATTAATCAAAAGCTATTAAGCAGAGACTGAACAAATGGCTGACCAGTGACTGACCTAATTTGAGATTCATCCCATGGTGTGTGTGTGTGGGGACCAAACCCTGGCACATTACTGATGCTTTGTTGTACTTGTAGACAGGAGGCTAACATGTCTGTCCTCTGAGAGGCTCTATCAGCAACTGACTGAGGCAGATGCAGATACAGCCAGCCTTGAACTGAGGTCTGGTACCCCTATGAAGAGTAGGGGAATGATTAAAGGAACTGAAAGAGATAGCAACCCCATAGGAAGACCAACAGTGTCAACTAACCTGGACCCCTGAGATCTCCCAGAGACAGAGCCACCAACCAAAGAGCATACAGGGGCTTGTCTGGGGCCCCCAGGCACATATGTAGCAGAGAACTGTATTGTCTGGCCTCAGTGGGAGAGGATGTGCCTAATCTTATAGAGACTTGATACCCCAGGGAGAGCACCCTCTCAGAGGCAAAGGGGAGGGGAAGTGGGGGAAAGAACTCTGCAAGGGGGACCACGAAGGGAGGGCAACATTTGAGATGTAAATAAATAAAATAATCAATTAACAATAAAAATAAAATTCGGTAGAGTTATTGTGAAGAGCATTATTGAGTAAATGAGCACTCTAAAGATGAATAACAATTGCCCTTTTCATGACAAGGATTGAAAAAAAAGAAGCCCCTATTATTGACCTAACAAGTTATAATAACTTAGTAAACATGATGTTTAACTGGTATAATAATTTTGAAAGATTGGGATTATAATTATAATTGCAAAGAAAAATATAACTGAGGTTCAGAAAGGTAATACAATTGGCCATACAACACAGCACAGTCTAGATTTCAGCCAGAATAGATGCCTTCACCAACCAGTCTATTAATCCTAAATTACAGTTAATTGTCACTTCTAACTCCAAAACGAAGTTGAATTAATGCAATATAAAAGGATTAGTAGCTAAAGTTCTCTTTCATAAGGTAAAACCTACTAGAACCAGCTTGAAAAGGAATTAAGTGTCATCAATGTCAAGATACAACCAGCTTTACAGAAAGAGGTCTTAGAGAAACTCAAGCACAGTATAAAAATCAACAGACTCAATTTTCCAGCAAAAAGGGAATGAGTTAGTCTTCATTTTGTTACTAGGAAAACTGAGGTTTCCTTTGGGGGTTCTTAAGTCTCATTAATAAAAGAGTTGAGGAATGGACTCAGCGGTAAGCTAAAGGACAATGTTATTAAAGTTTAAAAGAAAAACATAGTGTATGTTAGGTGAAAATCCCTGCAGCTGCCAGGAAGAAAGATGGAAGCAACGTGGTGGTTTTTAAGTTAGGCATCAAACAGAAACAGAGAGAGCTCATTAAGAAAGGAAAAGCTCTCTTGGTAATATAAGTGGGCTAGTCAGATGAGGAAAAAGCTCCCTGTGTTTTTTTATAGCTTCTTCTCTTACTTGGGTTTCATAGTCTTTCTTTTTTTTTTTTTTCTTTTTGCAAGCATGCTCTGTTTGTTAGATGATGCCAACGTAAGGAAGGGCATCACGTCTTCCTGCCAACCAGCTTATTTCATGTTTCATGTTAAGCTTCATGTCATTATCTCTAGTACCTACTCTCCAGTCACAGTACACCAAATTCTTTTTTATATAACAGTTAAATATGTACAACAGATTGCATATTGGTATCATAAACATATCAATTACCCAAACGTTCAAAGAGTTAAGTTGATTTCTGTAAATGTTTGAATGCATACATATGTTTTTAAAATAGAAACAACATGTAATTTTTTGTTATTCAGCATACTCATCTTTAATAGCCATAAGTGCAAAACTACAAGTGACCAGTGAAAATTTGAGTATAAAAATGAATTGAAATTTAGATTTAAAAAAATCCAAAGTGATTGCTAAAGTACTTTTTCTCAGATTTCTATAAGCTAACTATCAGAAGTGCAGAAGCAATGGTTTTTATCTAGATTGAGAATGGATTTAGAATCGCCATTGAAACACACCTCTGCTTATATCTATAAAGTATTTCTAGAATCGGTACATGAAGAAGAGAGGCCATGTTGAATATGGGCAGCACCATCCCTCAGGAGAGGGGTCTTGGACTAATAAGAAGGCAACAGTGAGGTGCCCAACTACCTCATCATTCTGCCCCAAGGACTATAGCCCCTCAAACTGTTAGCCATAACTTACCCTTCTGTCTAACACTTTCTTGTCAGGTGTTTTGTCACAGTAATAAAAAAAATGTAACTACCTAACTTTCCCCATGTATGTTTTCTTAAAATTCCATAAGTATGAAGGAAGTGGGACTGGCATGTTGTTTCATTCACTTCCAGAAAGCCCATCACTGTACCGGCATATGATATAAAAGCAGAAATTCCTGGGATCTACTGTATCTGCAACATTTGCATCCTTTAACATTAAATGCAACCCTAAAGTAGGCAACCTGACCACCGTTTTCCTTCATTACTGACCTGACACCTCAGAAGCAGCAGTTTTATTCTTTTATCCCCACTAAGTCTTTACAACAAAGTGACTCCTCCTGTTGATGGTTTAGAAATGAGTCTTTCCTGCCTGTGTGAGTGATAATCCTCTTTCCCAACTGTTCTCTCTCCATCCAAATTCTGTTCCATACTGATCAAACCAGGCAATCTTACGAAGTTGTCACACTATGCCACTTGTTCCCAGATCTCCAAAAGATACACTTTTTATTTAGAATGAAAGTTGACTGTCTTGAAAATGGGTAGTCTCCAAATACTTGTGCTGGGCATACTTCCACTATTTATGAGAGAAACATCCACAGAACCCTTTCAAACCATCACACACACACACACACACACACACACACACACACACACACACACACACACACACACACATCCTCCTTCATTCCCTTCCTCTTGTTAACTACCTTACTGTATCCTTTGCTGGCACATTTGTCCTTCAAGGTACAGAAGAATAAGGGCTCCTTGTTCCTTACTATAGCCTAATGAACATAAAGCAAACTTTATAAAAATTGGTTCAATAAGAACCAGTAGAGTGAATGAATAAATACTTGAATCGAGATCTTTTGAGGTTATTAAACAGAAAGTCTCTGAATGTAGGAAATGAAATCTGATGGTTTATTTGTAAAGGTGCCTCAAGCCAGTTTCAGTCCAGCTACAAAGAAACAGAAAACTCTAAACCCCTACAGATGCCTGCTAGTCTAGCCTTTTTCCCCATCCATTATTCTCTTCTTCCCTACTCAGACTAGAAGTTTATGGAAGAAAATAACTAAGAACCAAGCTTGTTTGCAAGGACATGTGTCTGATAAACTTTCAAATAAGCAGATTGTAAAAAGTATATATGACAGTACCCACAGTTTTTTTTTTTTTTTAACAAGTACGAGCAACAAAGGGAAAGATGTGACCTAGACATATACCATCCTGATTTTGCAGCCAAAGAAGAAATGGAAGAAAGGATTTGCTCATATTGGGGTTTAAAAACTATCCTCTGCATTAAATTAACACATCCAAAGTTGGAAAAGAAATTACCATGATTTCCTACTTTCACAACTCTGAGTCTTCACTGATTTTATTATGAAGGGAAGATCTCCATTTCACACATAAAGAAAGAGGATGTTTTTAGATTTGCAATGAAAAAGAAAAACAAGAACTAGAACTGCAGAGAGTGCAATTTCCCTCTCAGCGAGAGGTAGGACAAACACAAGGTCACTGAAAAAAAATTGCAACAAATATTTGGAAGACAAGACTGAAAGGGAATGGGGGATGGGTGGAGCTTAGCTTCTTCAGAGCGTCCAGTGTGTATGAAGAAGTATATCAAAAAGTTGTTAAATGTGCGAGAAACCATATGTACAATACTTCAAATATCTAAATAAGAACTGTATATTTATTTGATTTTCAAAAGTTAATATTGAAGGTGTTTTTAAAATTCAAATAATCATGCTTCACACAACTTAATCCTTGTGTAAGAGATAAATTATATGGTAAAGCTACTAGAATCAGTGTAAGTGTTGAGAAGCAAGCTAGAATCATTCATAAGGTCTGACTTATCAATAACATTAATACTTCCCACCAAGAAAGACTCAGCAATGTCCAGTACATACAATAAAACAAAATTATCTGTGTGCCATCCAATATGACCTCAGAAGCTTTGAAACAACCCCAAGCCTGAACAATACCACAGTTGAATAAGAGATGATAGTTTTAGACATTCCCCCATTTATTCTCATGTGAAGATAAAGTTGAGAACTACAGCTATCAAATGGGGAATGGAATTTGATTAGTAATTGTTAATGTGCTGAGTGAGTGCCTTGTGTGTGAATGGAGTATCTGTTACAATTTCAAAGCAATTTCTCATTGTTTGAACTAAATACCACCCAGACATAGTGAAGAAGAAAGGTAGGGTCCATCCACCTGTTTCTTAACCATCCTTCCTAATGATTCTGAAATACTGAAGGTTGAGGCACTCTGGCCTTGCATGGCTGGATTGAGCAAATAAAACTATAGTGAGCCAAATGAGGTACACTCAATATTAATTAAAACTTTCTGCCTAACTGAAATTTACATATTGCTGAGCATCTTATACTTTGTCAAGTCTATAGTAAATAAAATGGACTTTTTACATTTAAATACTTGAGGAAAATGACATCATCAATTATTACAAGGGAGAATGCTACTGGAAAAAGAACGTTTATGGAATTTTGTGAATATTATTGAACAACACTGGTGATTAAGTAGTCCCGGGAAATCCAGATAAAGATAGCATATAGACTACTGGAAAAAGGCAAATATAAATATTTGGGTACATTTAATAATTAAGAGAGCATGTGTCAAAGGAAAAGTTACTTAAAGCCTAAAATTTTGGGGACATATCTATTTTGTGAGAAGAGAGAGATAATCATATAATCAAGGTAATACATAAGGAAGGTGTTCTTAGTTAAATGTCAGAGTTTTAATTTTTTTAAAAAAACTATGTGTGAGCATTGTACTAAAAAAATACTAATTGCTATTTGTATGTGTGTTTATACATAACGCTGGTGTGCCTTGTAAAATCAGGGAATGTAGATAGGAGCTCTGTAAAACTGTAATAACCATAATCCTAGCATATTAATATATACACAGGGGCCACCCAGTTAATTTTCAATTAACCCTCCTAAAGAGAATGGCTCACCGCATGCATGGTTTGAAATGAGATGAGAAAGAAAGCTGCCTACAGTATAAATATATAGTTTGGAATGAAAATGAACCTAACCCAACAACATAAGTTCGTGTGGCAGAGCTCAAGGTACAAATATTGTGACAAGGAGTTTTCTCTGATTAATGGAATATTTTCTATCTAGTATTGCATAAAGTATACTCAAATAGTTTAACAATCACTGACAAAAGATATTAGAATAGGCATCAAGCCTGAAAACACATGTGAAAATTATAAAGTGGCTAAGCTGGAAAAATTCTATCCCATTAAGTGTATGTAGGACTTTATTTCCTGAGTAGCCTCTTGTTTCAACAGGCAATGAAGATGTATCTTCCACCAGCGGTCAGTGGTTTTGGTGGGATATTTTTACACTTCAAAATGCAGATGTTGTTCTTCTAGCAACTCAGCCTCCATTGTCCTTGTGATTGTTTGTAGTCTCATTTACAAAAAGAATTGGTTGTAAAAATAAGTCTTCATCTCAATGGAAGGATTTATTGCTCAAATAAAAGGAAGGTCTCCCAAGGTTCCCTAATTCCCTTCTGCTGAACACAGGGAAAGCAATGTCTAGGGATTTTCAATATTATATGACTAGGTCATTTTAACAAAAGCGGATAGAGGTGGTGAATAGCTGAGGATATTACAATAAATTCAGCCTAAGGGGAAACAGAGGGGACAGACATTTAGGCTGTTGAAATAAAAATGAACTTCATTTGACAAGGTACGGGTAAGAAGTAATTTCAGCCTACTTCACTCTGTAGAATGTGAGCTGGGCATTTCCACTGAACCAGTAAATCACTTAACTGAAATCTGTCTCTTTGGACAATGTATTAGTTTCCTATTGCTGCTGAGACAAATCACCAAGCATTTTGCCCCCTTAAAGCAACACAAGTAGATTATAACACAGACTGTTAGAATAAATATAGGATTTTCTGATCCTAAAACAAGATAGCCTTTCTTTTTTCCTTCTAGGAATTTTGTTCAGGAATCCATACCCTTGTCTTCTAAGGTGACAGATGATATCCTGCTTTATCAATGAAGGAAAGTCTTTCTCACATGATCTCTTAGTTTCCTCCTCATCACTCTGAAGACCTGTGACTACACTGAGATAAGCTAAATAGTATGCAATAATATGCACATCCCAAGATCATGAATTTAATCACATCTAAAAAGGCCAAATAAGAGAATGTTTCCATATTCTGTGGATTAAGACTTGGACATCGCTAAAAGCATTATCCTGCCTGTCACAGATGAGGGAAACATTCTTTAGATTCTCATTTGAATGTATTTGCTTCACATAAGCAAGTAGAGGTATAAAGAAATAAGCATTGTGAGACTTTGTAGGTATGATGATCACTTTAAAGTGTCCCTGTGCTCTTTCTGCTTTATGTTGCATCAGCAATAATAAAGGTGACATCACCATTTCCATAGTGATATTTTTACATACTCAAAGGGCAAGAGAGAAGCCATTTCAGTTTTTTTATAGATACCATGTCTCATGAAATGTCGGCAAGATTAAGGCCATATCATTTCCATGAAATGTATTTCATCATAAAGATGTACAAGAAGGTATGTCATACAAAGAGTAACATTTTACCCACTCTGTATTTTTTCTCCTCTGTCATTTCTCCTTATGCAACAAAAAGGGCAAAGCCCACGGACCCAGAACTCCAAGAAAAAGAGAGACAAGGATTTACATTACTGAAAGGAGATAGAAAGTTGTGAGTTCAACTGGCACATTGTCCACATGGAGAGAAGATCGCAACATAGTAATCAAACTTGGCAGGGGGTATAATAATCTACAGCACACAGAGTGAGCACACTATCAACAGGAAGAAGATGGGTGCATTTGAAACGTGGGAAGAGAATTTATGGACACACCATTTATAATGGAACACAAAGTACAGTCTTAGACCTTTCAGCTACTTGCTAAACAGATAGGTGTCATACTCAAAGATGACAAGCCTTTGGTCAGTGGAAATATCCAAGCATTCAACTTGCATAGTGTATCCAGCAGAACAGTGAGAAAGCGGAGAAGCTCAGATTTGCTAATAAAAGAAGGATGCATAATGAAAGAAAATTGAGTAGAAGGGGGAAAAAAAGAAATCTAGCCACAAACGCAACATCCATTTTGCTAATCTGGAACCTCCAAGAACAGAAACAGCACAAAAGAGACACAATTATAACATGAAACGTTTGCAGTGGATAATTATATCCTAAAAGGGATTCAAAGCTGGAAGTTCAATGCTTTGACGGATCACCTGATATTGAGGGGCTCAGATCTAGTATGGGGAGAGGGAGCTCTGGTTTTGAAGTATGCTCAGTTCAAACACTCATTGTAGGTTATTCTGCCGATTTAGCCTGGGTTCAAAAAGGGAATCCAAAGGCAGAATAAAATGTTAGATGACACAAAACAACAACAACAGCAAAACTGGTCTCTTTTAAAAGCCCCTGAGCAGCAGGGGAATGTGAAATAAGAACAAAAAGTTATGGCTCTATCCTCTACAACCTGGAAAAGCTTTCTACATTCTTTTGTCTGAAATGCTCGTTAGTGTAATAATAGTGTGCTCACATCTCAGACCCTAAAAGTTTGGTCCAAAGATAGTGCATTTGTTCTTCATTAGAGCCCGTAACTGTGGGACACTGAAAACATGCTGGAGAATAAAACCAAAGACTCATTGTACCTAGCAATTCCTGTGTTTAGAATGCATCGAACACAGATTTATTGACCCATTCTCTGTTCCTTCGCTTGCTTTCTTGATTTCTTGAGTTGTTTAATTTTAAATCACAGAAAAATATTTTAATGTGTGCTTACTGAAACAAAAATAAGTGTAATATAGATGTTTATATAATAATATTAGTTTAGAACACTTGCTTTAAGATAACCTGCCATCTATGAGTATGGCATTTGTGTACACACACTGAGAAAGATCTTCAAGGACTTGTGAATGCATATTGTTCTGAAATATAATTTTTAAATTATGTTAAATGTTTTTCTGCCCTTATCAAATTTTACCTATTTGTTCCAGTTATGTTAACTTATCAAATCTATAAAGACTTATTTTTATGTTTAGCAAGCCTGTTAATTCTTTTAATCCAAAACTATGCACTATTATTTGGGATTGGCTTGTCTGAGAGTTTTCTTTGCAGCCTGACTCTTCTAAGAGTAACTTTCAGTAGACTTTTATTACTTTACTTTGGGAGGGAGTAGCCTAGAGCATCTGCTCAGTTTCAGGGACTTGCTGAAGCTACGTCAAGTTATTGGACTTTGATCTTAAGGAGTTTCCCTGGTACATGAAATGTTTCTATCTCAGAGGAAACTGCTAAACATTTAGTTGATTTGTCTTGCTTTTTTGATGAGAAGTGAAAATTTTTTAATTGGATATTTTCTTTATATTTCAAATGTTATTCCCTTTCTTGGTTTCCCCCTCCCCCTGCTTCTATGAGGGTCTTCACACACACACACACACACACACACACACACACACACACACACACACACACACACACACACTCCTGCCTCCCTGCCCTCAAATTTCCCTACACTGGAGCATCCATCCAGCCTTCACAGGACCAAGGACCTCGCCTCCCATCGAGAGGACATCCTCTGCTGCATATGCAGCTGGAGCCATGGGTGCCTCCATGTGTACTCCTTGGTTGGTGGCTTAGTCCCTAAGTAACAAACCACTTATAAATTTCTCTCTTGCCTTTCCACTTATTGATATTTTATCTTAACCTTTCATCCCTTGGACATACTTCTATAAGGATATATCTTCCTGGAAAGCTTTAGAATGACTATGATGCCACTTCGTACGAACTGAAGCTGAAGGTAGTTTAGCCAAAGAACCACAAGTCCACATATCCCAGGGTTACTGGGACATCAACATTTTTACAACACTATTCACAATAGCTAAATTAGGAAACCAAAATAGATATTCAACAACAGTACAATGAACAAAGAAAATGTAACGTTCCCACTGGAATTTGTACAAATATAAAGAACAAAATCATGGCATTTCACAGAAAAATAAAAGATGCATCTGACTGGAGATAAATACATTACATGAATTAAGCTAGCCACAGAAAAACAATTATTGCATGATAAACACACACACTGTATAATTATCTATATTTATATATGTCAAATTTTTAATGAAAAATACAATGATAATGACTGATATAACTTCAAACCAACTTCACCAAACTGGTGAAAACAAAGAGAAAAATGTAAAAGGAACAGAACCAAAAAGTAACACTGTGTACAAGAAATACTGGTAAATTACTGCAGAGTTCCATCAGAAGCAGGAGGATAGACAATGGAGCAGAATGTTGAAATGTTAAAAAAAAAAAAACCAGTCAAATGTGAGCAATCAAATATAATAACACAAAAAACCATCAATACAAAATGCAGTCAGAGAAAATAACCTTCAAATACAAAGGTCAAATAAGTGATGTAAAAAGCAGGAGGAATTTGTCAGCAGTAGATCATCTGCAGTACCAAAAAGGCTAAAGATGCCTTTCTGTTTACAAAGATACAATTTCCCCTTGGAAACCCAGAGGTCTAAAAGAAGGGAAAATGAGTTTAAGAAGTTATAAACAAACAAAAAAAAAGCATAAGTTTTGTGAAAGTCACAATAATGCCAACTAACTAAAGCATACTAGGATATTAAATTACCTGAAAACCAAAGCTATAATAGCCACTTATACAATGGAATCTAACAAATTAAATTCCATGTTTCTAATGTTCCTTCACTTCCATTTTGTTGGTTATTTTTGAAATTACTATTTAAAACCAACATTTATCCCTGTCCTTTCCTGCCTCCAAACCCTTCCATTTACTCCTCTCTGATCTCCTTCAAATTTCATGGCCTCATATTTTCTTAGTTGTGATGATATAGAAATAGATTATATAGATATATAGATATATAGATGATATATACATACAAATATATATATGTATGTGTGTATGTGTGTGTGTGTGTATGTGTGTGTGTGTATATATATATATATATATATATCTCATATATATATATATATATATATATATATATATATGATAAATAGACAGGCAGATAGACAGACAGACAAAGATATTCAGTACATATAATGTTACCTGTATATATGTTTTCAGGGATGACCATTTGGCATGAAACAAGCAATGGGAGCTCTTCTTTTGGGAAGAGCATCTCACTTGCTCCCAGCTTTCCTCTATTGCTTATAGTTCTTTGTATAGAGTTAAGGCCATCCAGTTTGACAGGCTCATTACTATCATCCTTGCTCAGCTCACATTTTGGCAGTTATGTTGGTGGGACTTTGTGGATATAGCTTCTAGTATTACTGGAGACATAGACCTGAAGCAAAATCCCTGTTCCTCTGGCTTTTACAACTGTTCCATCACCACCACTATCTCTTCACAATTTTATCTTTAGATACAGCAATATTTTGTAGATGTATTTATTGGGACTGACATCTGTTATTCTGTATTTGATTCGTTCTGGTTTTCTCTAGTGATCTCCACCTATTGCAAAGAGGAGTTTCATAGTGAGGGGTGAAGACTACATGTATTTGTGGATATAAGGACAAATGTTTATAAATCATTGTTAGGGTTTATGTTGCTTAGCAAATTAGTGGTTGGAGATTCTCCTCCAATAATCATACCTATATAACACTGAGTAGTTTACTAAGTTTCTAGTGTCAAGAATGTTTTAGGAGGTCGTAAGTCAAATATTGGAGCTTTTGGTTAGTGCCAAGATATTCCCACCATGACCACATCCTTAGGGTTATTGTGCTATGCTGGTCCTTATTGTGGTTCATAGGTCTCCTTGCTAGAGTGGGACTTTTGGTTGCCTTCCTTCTTTAGAATCATGAATGGTGCCTTCTAGTTCCACGAAAGGCACTCCTCGGGGGGGAACATTAAGATAACTGCAGCTCAGAGGTATCTGAGCCTTATTTCTGAAGTGTGTAGAAGGATTCCTAAACACATTCAGCAATATAGAATTATCTTCCACTTCTGGGTATGGCCAAAGTCAAAAACAACAGGACGCATATTTGGGGAATCTCTTGAATAGCCGTGACAAACAACCTTAAAAAAAGGCTTCTCATGTCAGCTTTGGGTGTTTTTTGTTGTACAAATTATTTAATCCTGACCTGGGTTTCTACCCCAACTTTGATCATTTAGTTCTCAAATAAAAGACACACACAATCTTTATAATTACAATAAGCTTTAAACTGCAGAAGACCCAGGCAGATACTTACCCTCTATGCTATTGGAATCTACTTTCCTATTGATAACTCCAAGTTATTATGTCATTTGTTTCAAGTAGGCTGCTCCTAACTCTAATTGGCAAGCCCTCAGGGTCTTGTTTTTATAACTCACCCAATCCATGGCAGCTTCTCTCTCCTCCTCCACCTTCTTCCCCCCTCCCCCGACTCACCATAGTTCTCCTCCAAACTCCAAACCCAGGAATCCTAAACCCCACCTCCGTCTCCTCTCCCCAACTGCTGGCTGTTGGCATCTTTATTTACCAATCAAAAATAACTTGGTGGCAAGGTCACATCATGCTACTTGGTTCTACATATCTATGGGACAACTAGGTCTTGGGGGCCCAATAGTAGCATCAGAATACAGGCATCATGAGGCCAACCCACTACAGTGCTTGTTAAGTGGTCTTTGATTTTTAGAGTGGGCTAAATGAGAAAATTTTACTAAAACTATATAGGTATACTTATATTTGGAATTAGAGGCACTGTAGGTTTTTATAGGTAGTTAATACAATGATGCTCATAGCCTTTTTAGACACCTTTATTGTTATTTTATCTACCTCCTTTCCCTTCCATTAGAGTCCCCCCCCCAGTTTTTTTATCTCTCCTATCATATCATTCATATCTGCTATGTTACTTTCCTTTCAAAATGAGAAATATTAAGTCAAAACTTCCATGAAAAGGCTAGGTTTTTGTCTCTAAGTAGATGTTTATGACTTTAACATGCACCTTTTAATTTTCTCACTGTTGACACAACTTTCATTGTGAGCAAGTATAATTATGTGTTGCAAGAAGGAGATATCCAATACATCGTAGGATTCTCAGTATCCTTCCAGAACGCTTCTCAGTAGATATCAACAACTGGCTCCTTCTGTCTATTTGAAATTTTCAAAATGTTTCCTCCCACACATTGCTAATTATCATTGAAGAAAGAGAAAGCAAAGCCAGTTGTGATAGAGGAGAACTGATACAATTTTTGATAGTAATTGATAATATTGCCTTGATTAATAATCATTGATAAAATTAGAAGTATAGTTAAAAATCTCATAGGCAAATAACATGGACTATTAAAAACTTTCATTAACTATACAGGACAAACATAGAGAAAAGAGAAATAGACAAAAAATAGAAAGATTGTAGATTTAAATGAAAATACAATTTGTTACATTAAATTTAAGTGATGTTATGCTCCAAATAAAAGTCATAAAGTGCCAGAATTGTATTGAGAAAACCCAATAAGGTGTTGCCCACATGAGACATATCTTTTAATCAATAAATACCCAAAATAATATAAACAAAAATAATAAGAATGGCATTTCATGCGAATCATAGAGAAGCCAAAGTAATATAGCTATGCATAATTGTTATTTCTCTAGTAAAATAGAAGATTTATATATAATCAAATGTAGATGTCAAGATGGATTGATAAAATAGAAAGTAATGTTAATAATGATTAAAAGGAATCTAAAGTATAATAACTCTTCATATGCATCAAATAACATAATATTCATCAACTGACAACTCTTTGACAGCTGTCTTGATTAGGATTACTATTGCTATAATGAAACACTTTAAACAAAAGAATCATAAGGATGCTTATACTTCCACATCACTGTTCATTATTAAAGGAAGCCAGGGTGGGAGCTCAAACAGGGCGGGAGCCTCTGCATAGGCTATAGAGGAGTGCTGCTTATTGCCCTGTTTCCCATGGCTTACTCAGCTTCCTTACAGAATCCAGTCTGTAGTGGCACTACCCACAGTCAAACTATTAATAAGAAAATGCCCTACAGGCTTGCCTATGACCCCAGCCAATTTATGAAAATATTTTCTTGATTAAAGTTCCCTCCTCTCAGATGACTTTAGTTAGTGTCAAGTTGGCACAAACTCTCTAGCACAAAAGCCACTTCTACTCTTACCCGAACCTGAAGTTCCTAGTAAATAGAATGAATGTCCATATTATGTGCACTAATTATTTTATATATTCTAACTTATTTAATACATTGATAACAAAATGTGTTTTTTATTTTTAAGTTCACACACACTTAATGTTATGATTTATTCCCCTTTAATAATTTTAATTATTCATCTTTATTTTATTGTTCATATTTTTAGCCTAAAGCTATATATATCATATAACCTAGGTGTTTAATAGACTAAACAACAAAGATTTGTATAAGGATAGCTTTGATGTTCACACAGTGATGAAATTGTCTGATAATGCGTTTGTCAGAACATATAATAATTGATTCATGACCCTAGAGTGTATTATTGTTCACAAATATACTATATACGTGCATGAAGAATAAATTTAGTCTGTTTAATTCAATATTAAAGTAACATTTATTCCACCCTAAATAATCAAATAAGTATGTACTAATTTTATCTCTCATATAACCAAAACAAACAAACATACAAATAAATAAACAACTCCCACCCCAAGAAAAAACAGAAAATCACAAAGGGAACATCTTAGAGAGTAAAGTTTTAAATATACAATACTTCACAAAATTCAACACTCTAAATCAACTAAGCAGGGCTCACATGGGCTCATGGTGATTAAAGCAGCAAGCATGGGGCGTGTACGGGTCTGTACCAGTTCCTCTGTGCATATACTATGTCTGTTAGCTTGGTGGTTTTGTGGAACTCCTAAGAGTGTGAGTGTGTCTTTGACTCTTTTGCCCAGCCCTGAGACTCTTTCCCTCATTTTGGGTAGCCTTGACCTGCCTCAATCTCAATATGAGAGCTTATACCTTGTCTTCTTGTTCTTGTTTTGTCTTGCTTGGCTGTTGTTTCTTCAAGACATGTTCTTTTCTGAAGAGGAAGCAGAGGGGTAGTGCATCTGGGGTACAAGAGAGGTGGAGGGGAGCAGGGAGAATTGAGGGAGGGGAAAGTATGTTTGGGGTGTACTCTGTGAGAGAAGAGCATAGTTTCAGTAAAAGTTAAACAACAAAATAAAGTATATTAGGTTAAATATAAAATAATTTTAGTAACAAAAGCCTAAAAAAAAAAAAAAAAAAAAAAAAAAAAAAAACCAAGAATGTTTCTATTATTAATCACCAGAGGGGTACAATGAGCAAACTAGAGTTCTGCATCCCAGGTCATTTCTCTAATGCTATTGTTTCTAATTTACTTTCTCTGACTGTGATAAACACTGTACAACAGTAACTTGAGGAAGAAAGACTTTATTTGGCTTTCACATCGCAAGCATGTTCTATCTTTAATGATCGTCATGACAGACATTGAAGTAAGAGCAGAAGACCCATAGAGGAAGTTTCTCAACTTTGATTCCCTATATGACTCAGAAATACAACTCCAGTGTCCATGCTACTCACACTGGACTGGGTCCTCCCGGATTCATCATTAATTCAAAAAAGGCACCAGAGTCGTTTTTCAGCTGAGGATCCCCCCTGCTAGGTGACACTATTTCGGTTCAAGTTGATAAAAATGAACCATCACAGTTGATCCTTCCTCAACTTGATACAAGAACACCATCAAATCATAACCTTTCTTTTCTTGTTTATCCTCAAGATTTCCTTTGATTAGCACAATATAAAGCACAGAAGAACTTTAAAAGTCTCTTACCCTTTTTGAAATTCAAACACTTTAAAATCCAAGTCTCTGTACAAGATCCAATCTCATAACCGTGAGTTCCTGTAATATCTTTAACAAGTTAAATATTTTCTTACTACAAAGGAAATAACCAGGGCATTAAAAATAGTCACATCTGAGCAAACCCAATAGCTAGCAGTGTAGAACCCAATATTTAGCTTAGTGTCTCACATCTGGTATTTACCCATGATCTTCTGGCTTTCAAAGGGCTTTTGTAACTCCTCTTTTCTAACTCTACCAGTCTTATCATACATAGACTGTCTCAGGCTCAGCCCTGCTCTATCCCTCAATGTGCTTAGTGGGTGTCTCACAGTCCTGACCTCACCAATATGCTGTAGTCTCCACTGCAGCTTAGACTACACCATCACCTGTGGTATCCTGGCCTCTATTCAAGACCACTACCACTGCCACATGGTGCCAAGCCTCGGGTTCTCTCCATGACCCCTTCAATCTTGAAGTTTCTACCAAAACTTTAAAAAAAACTTCTATCCAGAAACAAATATCATTTTACCTAATGTTAATAGCCCAGTGAAAACCAGGAAA
Source organism: Uromys caudimaculatus (assembly GCA_028551405.1). NCBI lineage: Eukaryota > Metazoa > Chordata > Mammalia > Rodentia > Muridae > Uromys > Uromys caudimaculatus. The sequence continues at coordinate 95,027,824 of CM052705.1, read as the reverse complement.
ATTATAATGGTAATATTTGTAACTATTGTACCAATAAGGCTGGTGTTAATATAAGTTAATATTTATGAATTTTACATCACACAAACTGAAAATAATAAAGCCTATGGGAATATTTGATATTGCTATTTACAAAACTTTAAAGAGGGTTCTCAAGCCTCAGCAGCCCTGCAGATGCTGTAAGAGCTGTGTATTATGGGTTAGAGTGAGTATTTCATCCAACAAATGTAGTCAATAGCCAGATTTCTAAAAGCCAGCATGACATTCCGAAGATTGACTACCTCCAAAACAGCTACAACTTCATTTTGGAAACGCTTCTTGCTCATAGTCTCAAAACAGGTAAACAATAACAATACATCTTCAAATATGACAGGATCAATAAAATCCTTTAAAAAAAAAAAAAAAAAAAAAAGAGCAAGAGTAAGTAACTCATTTCACACAATTTTCCAAGGCAACTTGTAAAAGATAAAATCGCTTGTTAGATGCAAAAGTACGAAACAAAGTGCAGAGCCAACAACTTGCATCAGACACTGCTGCATTTGGTGGCCTTGCCCTTGCTGAATCTTACAGTGGCCTACCTAAAATTTTGCATCCTCGCAGCCCTTTTGAGTTCTCTCCATTCTCTGGTGGGACAAATGCAAATGCACAGTTCAGAGTGGCGTGGCTGCGTTGCCTCCATGAGACATTTATATGCTGAGGGACACTCGGAAGTGGAAGACTGTACTGCTAAGGGGCAACCTAGAGGTGGAAGCAATTAAAAAATAATGCTGGGGTGCACTGAAAACCTCGGAGAGACGCAGAACTCTCCACGATCCTCCACTTTTTAACCACAGTGATGTCTGCAAACTGGAGAAGCGTTAAAATATTTACATCTTTAAGTGCATGCGGAGGATTCTCCCCTTTGGCCACAGTCCCTAGAGAAGAAAATACGCTGTAGGAAGGCTATTACAGTTCATTTAATTTCCAAAAGCTCCCTCTGAATTCACCTTCGGAGAAATAGTGAAGTGGATTGAGGTAGTCAAGATTCTTTGAACTACATTTTTAAAACAGAACTTTCTGGGGCCTCGAAGACAGAATGACTCCTTCCTTGTTGATAATCCTCTCTGTGTCATTAATGCTTGCTGTCTCACAAATCAAGTCACTTAGCTATGCTTCCTAAAAATAAGAGTTACTTGATTCAGCCAGGCTCAAATCCCATAGCAAAACACATAATGAAGATGATGGTGGCCTGTCAATCAATCCATGCACCTCAAGTATTTATTAGCACCTGTGGGGGATGGATTTGCCAAGAGACATTTTAGGACAACGAAGCATGTGTGTGATTTGAAAAATTATCGGCAGCAGGGAATCATTCTTTTTGTACTTATTCTGCTTTTGTTGTGCGAGATAGCAGATTGGTATCTATAAATGTCATATGTCCCAGGCATCTCCAAAGCCAGGCACACATTCTGCCTTATGAATGATCCCCGAATCCCTGCTATTCACTAGGTAGTCTCTGGTGACCTTTTACTTACCAGCTGGATAATCCTGTGTTTTGATTTCCTTTCTATTGTTATAACAAAACACCCCCCACCCGTGAAAAGCAATTGAAGGGAGAAAGGGTTTATTTTGCTTCCTGATTCAAAATCCAGGCCACCCATCACAGCTGTGAAGTCAGGAGCATTCACATGTGAGAAGCAGAGAAAGATGGGTAAACCCTAGTGCCAGTTCACTTTTTCCATTTTATATGGTCCAGGATACAGGACCTAGGGATTAGTCCAGCACACAATTGAGATGGAATTTCCCACATAAATCAATACAGTTCTGCTAATCTCCCACAGGAATGCTCACAGATGTGACTCTTCTTAACCTGTGGATCCTGACCCCTTTGAGAAGTCAACCAACCCTTTCACAAGGGTCATCTAATTCCACTGAAAAACACAGGTGTTCACATTATGTTTCATAACAGTATCAAAATCATAATTAGGAAGGAGAAACAAAAATAATTTTTGGGTGGTGGTCATGACAACAGGAACTCTAATACAGGGTTATTGCTTTAGTATGATTGAGAGCCATTAGTCCATAAGATGTATCTCCCAGGTGATTCTAGATTCTGTAAAGTTAGAAATCAACAAATAAATACACCAAGAAATAAAAGTTGCATTTTGTAGTTACAGCCTACTTCCTTTGATTTTGGCTGTTTATCTTGTGAAAAAATATCCCTTACACACATCTAAATAATAACATTTCCTTTGTTTCTTTAGTTTTTATTTATGTATTTCCAGGCGTGCATATGAAGGCATGTGTGCTATAGGTGTATTTGGTTATGTGCAAAGGATTAGGGCCTGATGCAAGTGGAGGGCAGTGTAGGATGCTAAGTCCTCCTCTGTAACTTTCCACTAGACTCCCTTGACATAGGATCACTCAACCCACTGAAACTAGAGCCAAGCCATATCCAGCTTTCATTGCAGACATGGAAATAAATTTTATCCACTAAAATCTCCACTTACTTCCCCTTACTCAGCTCATTATGGAACACAAAACTTTGATCTATCCTATAAATTTATTTTAACATTTCTTCACTTCATATAGTTGTACATTTCTTTTACTTTTCAAACTAGGTGCATATTCCTGTTCTACTTTTTAACAGTTAAGTGACTAGTATTTTTTAATTTATTTTATTTTTTGATACTTTATTTACATTTCCAAAGGTTCCCACTTTCTAGGTCTCCTCTTTGGAAACCACCCATCCCCTCCCCCTCCCCCACCTCTATGAGGGAATTCCACTTCCCTCCCACCCACCCGCCTGCCCACTCCCTTATTCCCACCTTGACATTCCCCTTTACTGGGGCCTCTCCTCCCCCTGATGGCCAACAAGGCCTACCTCTGCCACATATGTGGTCCGAACCATGAGTCTCTCCATGTGTATTCTTTGGTTGGTGGTCCAGCCTCCAGGAAGACCGGGGCGGGGGGGGGAGGTCAGGCCAGTTGACACTGTTGCTCCCTCCATGGGGCTGCAGACTCCCTCAGCTCATTCAGTCCCTTCTCCAACTCCTCCATCTGGGACCTCACTCTCAGTCCAGCGGTTACTATGAAGTGAAACTTGGGCATTCTGAACTTTTGGGCTACTATCCACTTATCAGTGAGTACATACCATGTTCGTTCTTTTGTGACTGAATTACCTCACTCAGGATGATATTTTCAAGTTCCATCCATTTGCCTGCAAATTTCATTAAGTCATTGTTTTTAATAGCTGAGTAGT
>CM052705.1:94993071-95024086 GCA_028551405.1 Uromys caudimaculatus | reverse complement strand
GTTGTTTCCAGCTTCTGGCTATTATAAATATGGCTGCTATGAACATGGTGGAGCATGTGTCTTTATTACATGTTGGAGCATCTTCTGGGTATATGCCCAGGAGAGGTATAGCTGGGTCCTCAGGTAGTATTATGTCCATTTTTCTGAGGGTCCGCCAAACTGATTTCCAGAGTGGTTGTACCAGCTTGCAATCCCACCATTGGAAATCTGTCATTATATCCGGGTATGGTGGTATACACATGTAATCCCAATGCTGGGGAGATGAATTAATAAGTTGCAAATTCAGTGAGAGACCCTTTATCTATATGTGTATAGCATCAATCTGTCTATCATCTATCTATCTATCTATCTATCTATCTATCTATCTATCTATCTATCTACCTATCTATCACCTACTATTCATGGTGGAAAGCAATAGATGAAGACATAAATAATGATTCCTGGACCCCATATGTAAATACACATACAAATAAGTGCATACAGATACAAACATTTTTTTTAAAGTTACATTTGAACACAGTCACATTTACCTTAGTACATTGTGCTATAAACAGTAACTCTACACCTCAAGGTCAAACCAACAAAATTCTTACCCACTGGGTATGCCCCCACCCTAGCACACAAAACTTTCTTCAGTTCTACACCACACAGCTGGCAATTGGAATCATATCAAAAGGAGATGTATTCTCATTTCCAATTCAAAGATACTCAGAGCCTGGATATACAAATGATCCCAATTGTGTACACTTAAAAATGAACATTTTGAAATACATGGTTTTAAGAGCTTCTCCTAGGACAAGACAGTCAGATATAAGTAAGAATCCTATTGTCCATTTTAACAGTAGCAAATAATATCAGATAACTTAAACTTGTCCCTATGTTCTTTTCTTATATAAATAAATACTATTTCTTTTCATGATCTTGAATTTATTTCTAATTCCCAATGAGACACTCCACTTTTATTTACCCAGCAGCTTCTCACACTGACATTAAGCTTGGTAAATTTTTGCCAGCTGTTATCTTATAATTATTATATCAATGATGGTGATAAGAACACAATTAACAGTAAGTGAACATTATTGACTTTATTATTTGCCAGGTGATCTACAGAACTTTTATACTTAATCTTTGTGTTACCCTGATGTCAGTTCCAAAGGAAAATATTATCACCCTCATTTTAATTGTAAGAAGAAATTGATAATAAGAGGATCATTTTAAGAAACTTACTGAAGTAGTATAGCTCAGAAGTCACCTGTAGTTTGGAGTCGTGTTTATCACCAGTCTCCACATATTTAATCAGTACAATTTCCTCTTCCTCATTGCCTAATTTTTCTATTTATTTCCTGACATATTCTTCTTAATGGAAAATAATTGTGACATCTAAATTATACACACTGCCAGGAAATATTTGTATATGATGAGGGCCATTCTTTTTTTTTTTTTTTAATTCAGTTTACTTACTGATAGATGTCCCACTGTTCCAGTCCCCCATACACAATTCCCTTCTTCCATTACCCTTCCTTTCTCCTGTGAGTGGAGGCCCCACTGGGTATGCCCCCACCCTAGCACATCAAGTTTCTACAGGGCTAAGCACATCTTCTCCCACTGAAGCTAGATAAGGAAGCCCAATTAGGGGAATGTATTCCATTGACAGGTTTTAGAAATAGCCACTACTCCAGTTGTTGGTGTAGCCACATAAAGACTGAGCTGCACATCTGTTACATGTGTGCCTAGGTACCGCCCTATCAGAAGCCATCTAGGAAAGGCTAATAATATATACAAGTGAATTTTCTAGAGAAGGCACACCGTTTTCCCTGACCTGCAACGAGTGAACGCTAAGAAGGCAAGGTCCTTAGAGATTTCATCCGAGGGTTCCGTAAGAGTCCCTGACCTCCATCCAATGTTTGGCTTTTGTATCTGTTTCAGTCAACTACTGGGTTGAGTCTCTCAGATGACAGTCAGGCTAGGTTCCCGTCTGCAGGCATAACAAAGTATTATTAATAGTGTCAGGGATTGGTGGTTGCCCATGAGATAGGTCTCAATTGGGCCAGTTATTGATTGGCCTTTCCCTCAGTCTCTGCTCTATCCCCCACCCCTGCATTACTTGTAGACATGATAAATTTTTGGTCGAAAGTTTTGTGAGTGGGTTGGTGTCCCTATTGTGCCACTGGGGTTCCTGCCTAGGAGGTGGCCTCTCAGGTTCCATCTCCCCAGTGCTATGAATCACAGCTAAGGACACCCTCATTGATTCTTGGGCACCTCCCTAATCTTAGGTCGATGCTTATTCTTGGAGATGCCCCCTACCGCCCCACTCCTCTCTGTTGAAGATTTGCATTAATTCTCATGGTCATATGGCCGTTGATGGAGTTTCATATACTGAACTACCCATGCATTCCTGGGATCAAGCCTACTGGATCATGGCCGATGATGTTTTTTATTTGTTCCTGGATTTGGCTTGCAAGTATTTTATTGAGTATTTTTGCACCAATGTTTATAAGAGAAATTGGTCTAAAATTCTCCTTCTTTGTTGAGTCTTTGTGTGGTTTATGTATCGGGGTGACTGTACTCATAGAAAGAGTTTAGTAGTGGTCCTTGTGTTTCTATTTTTTGCAGTAGTTTGATGACAATTAGTATTACCTCATCTTTGAAAGTCTGATAGGATTTTGCACTAAAATCATTTGGCCCTGGGCGTTTTGTTGTTGTTGTTGTTGTTTTGTTTTGTTTTGTTTTGCTTTGTTTCGTTTTGTTTTTTGGTTGGGAAACTTTTAATGTCTGCTCCTGTTTCCTTAGGGATAACAGGGCTCTTTAAATAGTTTACCTAATCTTGATTTAAGTTTGGTGAGTAGTATCTGTCTAGAAAAGCATCAGTTTCATTAAGATTTTTCCAATTTTGCAGAGCACAGATTTTTTAAAATAAAACCTAATGATTCTTTGAATTTCCCCCTGTCTTTTGTTATGTCTCCAGTCTCATTTCTTATTTTATTTATTTGGATACTGTCTCTCTCTTTTAGTTAGGTAGGCTAAAGGTTTGTCTGTCTTGTTGATTTTTCTCAAAGAACCAGCTCTTGGTTTTGTTGATTCTTTGTATTGTTTACTTTGTTTCAAATTGATTAATTTCAGGTCTAATTTTGATTATTTCCTACCTTCTACTCCTCTTCAGTGTATCTGCTTCTATTTTTTCTCTAGAACTTTCAGATGTACATTTAAATTGCTAGCATGAAAACTTTCTATTTTCTTTATGGAGGCACTTAGTGCTATGAACTTTCCTATTAGCTCTGCTTTCATTGTGTCCCATAAATTTGGGTAAGCTCTTACTTAATTTTCATTGAATTTTAGAAAGCCTTTTATTTCTTTTGTCATTTCTTCCCTGACCCAGAGATCAAGACAGAAATTGTTCAGTTTCCCTGAATGTGTGGGCACACTAGTGTTCTGTTGTTCAAGCCAACTTCTAATCCCTGATGATCTGATAAGATACAAAGTATTATTTCAATTTTCTTGTATCTGTTGAGGCTTGTGATATACTATGTTGTAGCAATTATTTAATCCCTACCCAGGGTTTCTACCTCAATGTTAACCCTTTAGTTCCCAAATAAAAAGACACACAACCTTTATATTTACAATAAGCCTTAAACAGCACAAGAGCTGGCCAGATACTACTGTCCACGTTGTTAGAATCTGCTTTGCTATTGAAAACCCTGAGTTATTACTATGTTTCGTCTGGGCTACTCTTAACTCCAATTGGCCAGCAAACAGGGACACATTTTCTTTACTCCTAACCCATGGCAGCTTTGGTTCCTCCTCCTGCACCTTCTTCTTTTAGTGGTTCTCCTCTGATTCCAAACCCAAGAAACCTAAACCTCATCCAGGTCCCTTCTGCCCAGCTATTGGCTGTTGGCATGGCATCTTTATTTACCAATCAGAAATAACTTGGAGGCAAGATCACTTAGAATCTATGTGTGGACTCATTTGTCTCTGGAGCCAATCTTAGGGACCCAATATTAGCATTAGAATACAAGCAGCATCAGGTCAACCTACTATAACTGTTTGGTCAATATTGGAGATGTCTATTGGGTCCATTTGATTTATAACATTGGTTAGTTTCATTATTTCTCTGTTTACTATTTGTCTGGATGACCTGTCAGTTGGTTAGATTGGAGTGTTGAAATCTCCCATAACTAATGTGTGCAGTTCGATGTGTGATTTAAACTTTAGCAAGGTTTCTTTTACAAATGTGGGTGCCCTTGTGTTTGGAGCATAGATGCTCAGAATTGAGATATCTCTTGGTAGAATTTTCCTTTGATTATTATGAAGTGTCCTTCCCTGTCTCTTTTGATTAATTTTGGTTGAGAGTCTATTTTATTAGATATTAGAGTGGGGATATAGAAAATTAGGTACATCTATACAATGGAATACTATTCAGCTATGAAAAACAAAGACATCATGAATTTTGCAGGCTAATAGATCTTAAGAATATCATCATCCTGAGTAATGTAACCCAGTCCCAAAAGGACACGCACAGCGTGTATTCACTTATAAGTCATAAAATATAGGATGCCCATGCTAGGCTCCACAGACCCAAGGAGGATGGACAGGAAGGAAGGTACAAGCCAGGATACTTCAGCCTCACTTGGAAGGAGGGAAGAGAATGTAAGTGGAAAGCAGGTGGAGGAAAGGAACTGGGTTGAAGATGGGATCTTGAGGAGTATGGGGAGGTTCAGGGTCTGGTGTGGGAGGGGAAAGGGGTATAGCTGGTTGGCCAAGAGAATGAGTGGAAATCTGCAGCAGATGGGGTGGAGAGGTAGGGTCATCTACAGAAAAAGACAGAGACCTTAGATAGAGGAGGAGCCCATGAATCAATGGGGATGTCCTTAGCTGTGACTCACAGCATTGGGGATATGGAGCCAACCAATAACCTAACAGGTCCAACTAGAGATCCATCCAATGTTCAAGGACCAGTCCCTTACACTATTAATGATATTCTGTTATGCTTGCAGAGAGTGGTCTAGCAGGGCTGTCCTCTAAGAGGCCCCACGCACCACTGACTCAGACAGAGGCATAAACTCACAGCCAAACAGTGGATGGAGCTTGGGGACTCTTGGGAAAGAATAGGAGGAAGGACTGCAGCCCCTATGGAGATAGAAACTCCACAGGAAGACCAACAGGATCAGCAAACCTGGACGCTTGGAGCTCTCAGAGACTGAACCACCAACCAAAGAGCATACACAGGCTGGATCTAGGCCTCCCTACCCATATGTAACAAATATGCAACCTGATCTTCATGTGAATCCAGAACAATGGGAGCAGACACTATCCTAAAAGCTATCACCTGCCTGTGGACTGCTTTGTCTGGCTTCAGTGGAAGAGGAGGTGCCTAGACTCTCAGAGACTTGAAGTGCCAGGATGGGCAGATACCCACTAAAGATGAGGTTCCTGCTCAGAACAGAAACAGAGGGGTGGATGGGGGAAGGATTGTAGGTAAGAGTGACCAGGAGGAAGGCAGGCAGTGAACACGGGATGTAAAGTAATTAAGTAAAAATAAAAAATAAATTTAAAAATGTATTAAAATGGGTATTCCAGTTTGCTTCGTCAGTCTGCTTATTTGGAAAATTTTTATCCAGCCCTTTACTCTGAAGTATTGTTTATAATTTAATCTTTAGTGCCGAGGTGTGTTTCTTGTATGCAGCAGAATGATGGATCCTGTTTTCATATCCATTCTGTTAGCCTGTATCTTTTTATTGGGGAATTGAGTCCATTTGATGTTGAGAGATATTAATGACCAGTGATTGTTACTTCCTGTTATTTTGATGTTGGTGGTATTAGTGTGTGTGTGTGTGTGTGCGTGTGCGTGTGTGTGTGTGTGTGTGTGTGTGTGTGTGCGTGTGTGTGTTTTGGATGTAGTTATCCTTCTTGTGTTGGAGTTTTCCTTCTAGTATTTTCTGTATGGCTGGATTTTTGAATAGATATTTTTAAAATTTGGATTTGTCTTGTAATATCTTTTGTTCCATCTATGGTTATTGAGACTTTTGCTGGTTATAGTAGTCTTGGTTGGCATCTGTGATTTTTTGATTGATTGCAAGATATCTGTCCAGGCTGTTTTCACTTTTAGAGACTCGGTTTAGAAGTTGGTCTGCTTTTGTATGTTACCTGGCCTTTTTCCCTTGCCACTTTTAGTACTTCCTTTGTTCTGTAGATTTCTTTGTTTTGATTCTATGTTGTAGGAGGATTTTCTTTTCTTTTCTTTTCTTTTTTTTCTATTTTTCTTTTTGATACTTTATTTACATTTCAAATGCTTCCCCCTTTCCAGGTCTCCACTTTGGAAACCTCCTATCCCCTTCCCTCTCCCCCTGCCTCTATGAGGATATTCCCCACCCACCCACCTACCCCACCCACCCACTCCTGTCTTCCCACCTTGGCATTCCCCTATACTGGGGCCTCTAACACCCTCAGGCCCAAGGGCCTCTCCTCCCACTGATAGCCAACAAGGCCCTCTTCTGCCACATATGTGGTCTGAACCATGGGTCCCTCCATGTTTGGTTGGAGGTCCAGTCGCCAGGAGCACTGGGGGAATCAGGCCAGTTGACACTGTTGCTCCCTCCATGGGGCGGCAAACTCCCTCAGCTCCTTCAGTCCCTTCTCCAATTCCTCCATCTGGGACCTACACACAGTCCAACAGTTACTATGCAGTGAAACTTGGAAGTTAGACTCCAGAGAACCAAATAACCCTATCAAAAAATGGGGAACAGAGCTAAACAGAGAATACTCAACTGAGGAAATTCATAGGGCTGAGAAGCACCTAAAGAAATGTTCAACATCCTTAGTCATCAGGGAAATGCAAATCAAAACAACTCTGAGATTCCACCTCACACCAGTCAGAATGACTAAGATCAAAAACTCAGGTGACAGCAGATGCTGGTGAGGATGTGGAGAAAGAGGACCACTCCTCCATTGCTAGTGGGATTGCAAGCTGGTACAACCACTCTGGAAATCAGTTTGGCGGACCCTCAGAAAATTGGACATAATACTACCTGAGGACCCAGCTATACCACTCCTGGGCATATACCCAGAAGATGCTCCAACATGTAATAAAGACACATGCTCCACCATGTTCATAGCAGCCATATTTATAATAGCCAGAAGCTGGAAACAACCCAGATGCCCCTCAACAGAGGAATGGATACAGAAAATGTGGTACATTTACACAATGGAATACTACTCAGTTATTAAAAAAAAAATGACTTCATGAAATTCTTAGGCAAATGGATGGAACTTGAAAATATCATCGTAAGAGAGGTAACTCAGTAACAAAAGAACGAACATGGTATGTACTCCCTGATAAGTGGATATTAGCCCAAAAGTTCAGAGCATTTTCTTTTCTGGTCCAGTCTAATTGGTGTTCTGTAATCTTCTTGTATATTTGTAGTCATCTCTGTCCTAGGCTAAGAACTTTTTTTTCTTATGATTTTGTTGAAAATAGTTTCTGGTCCTTGGAGCTGGGCCTTTTCACCTTCTTCTATTCCTATTATTCTTAGGTCTTTTCAAGGTATCCCAGATTTCTAGGATGATTTGTGTCAGGAATTTTTTTAGATCTAACATTTTCTTTGACAAATGTATGAATTTCTTCTATTGTATCTTCTGCACTTGAAAGAGATTCTTTCTTTAATCACTTGTAACTTGTTAGTGTTGTTTGCATCTGTTGTTCCTGTTCTCTTGCCTCAGTTTTACATTTCTTTTTTTTTTTTTTTTTTTTTTTTTTGCTTCTATTTCTGCTTTCAGTTTTATTTTTTTACTTCGCCTGCTTAGTTGTATTTTCCTGTATTTCTTTATGGGTTTACATTTCCTCTTTAAAGGCCTCTATCATCTGTATAAGATTGGATTTGAGTTTGTTTTTTGTGCTCCAGTTGTATTAGGCTATCCATGGCTTGCTGTAGTAGGATAGCTGTGCTCTGACGATATCATATTGCTCTTGCTTTTGTAGATTGGGTTCTTTTGTGAGCCTTTTGCCATCTGGATGCCTTTAGTCCCCTTATATTCCTAATGTAGTGGGTATTGGGAGGGGGCCTAATCTTGATGACCCTGGGTGTGGCAGGCCTCCAGTGAGTATCCTTGAGCTGCATGGTTCTGTATCAACAGGTCTGATGAAGGTGGGCTGCGAGGTAGCAGGAGAATACAGGTCCATCAGGGATAGTAGGCTTCTCAGAGCAGCAGGGCATGTATCAGAGGACTCAACACATAGGGGAAATGGGTGCAAGAAAGGAATCTAATCTATATGTTTCCAGAGCAGCAGGTCTGATAAAGGTGGGCTGAGAGGTGGCCAGACAACAGAGGTCCTGAGGGAATAGCAGGCTGCTCATGCCAGCTGTGTGTGCTCCAGAGTACTGATGGTCTTTCTTAAATCAAGCAATGATATCTTCACCATATTCTGAGAAGTAAATACAAATCACGTACTTCTCTCTGTTCAGCTTTCTTGTCTGTCAAATAGGTAAATAACCCCTCTTCACTTAATGGTTTTCATCTATTAAAATCAATATTAATCACCAGGAAAGCTTATATTGATAGTAATGGGGATGGCCACGAGAATTTCAACATTAAAAGAGTATCAATAATTAATTTTTCAATCTATTATTGTGTATGGCTCTGTATACTAATTCAGTAAGTGCTGAGTTTTGAGTGGTAGTAATCAAAATATGAGAGAGTACAAAACAATTAAGGACTTCATTGTAGGAGGAACTGTGGTGGCCACCTCTATGAAAATGCCGGGATGCACAGCTGCAAAGGCATCTGCTTCAGGAGAACCTAACTGAAGACTGCCTGAGAGACCAGGGATTGCTGACACAGACAATGCCAGCCAATCGGGAACTGCTATTTAGAAGAGATGCTTTCTTTGGATCAATAGGGCATGGGTGAAGGGTATTGAAGGAGTTGCAGCATTTCTCACCTGCTCCCAGAGTCTGTGTCATTGCTTCTGAGCCACCTCACCTCCCACCCCCAAGTGCAGATAGGGTCCGGCAGTGCACAGTCCAAAGCACGGTCAGCACTTCATGAGCAATGCTTTTCTTCACCTATATAATTGTTAGTATTTATGTACATATAACCTATTGTATCTAAGGAAAACAGTCATGTACTTCTCAGTGTTCACCAATTCTTGTAATCTGTGATGAATTTCAACGGAAATGAGCTAACATAGGAAATCCAGTGCACTGCAGGATTCTTTGGGGCCCTTACAACATGAGCACTTTACACATTTGATTCATGATTAGTTTTTCATAATTGCAAAACCTGGGAAGAAAATTCTCAAAGTTCAGAGTTCCCATGTGAAATCCCTCCATCCCGTAGAAGTTTTCTTTGCAGAAAGAACTTTAGTTGTTTCTAATATGTTATCTCTTACACCTTAGAGCTTATTATATCTAAATAAATAAGTTTATTATTTCAAGTATATATACATACCCTCAGCCCATGTCCCTACAATTTCAATATGCTGATGAAGGAACATTTCATAAACTAATATGTGGGAAGGTATAGTACTTGCTTTACAAATGCCTGGTAAAGAAGGACTAGCATACTTATATACTCACACAGAACTCTTACAATTCCATCATCTAATACATGATTGTTGTAGTAACTATAGATATTCTCCTTCCTACTGACATGGTCCATTGTCTAGAGTCAACTAATTTAACTTAAATCATATTGATCTTACACATTATCAAGCACATTAATGTATAACCAGCATTGTGTAAATTTAAAGGCATCACATGGCTTGCATTACTATTATCATTAATTAATATTCTTCTTATTTTGTGCAAAAGTTTACCTTCATAAAGCCTAAAGTTTTAAAGAAGAATTATTAAAACTCTCCTATGGTTAGTGGTAGTTATTTTGAGGATCGTTTTGTGGTAATGGGACATGAACACAACAGTAGTATCTTCTTCTGGCACAAATTTTCTGAGGATAATATGAATAATGACTCCATCCAGAGAAAAGTCTAGGAAGATCTGCCAACATTACCTGTGGCATTCAAGTTTCACTAAACTCTGGGTACTTTCGAGACGATATGAAGCCTCCATGCGTGCAACAATGACTAGTGTCTAAATCCACACTGCCTGTATGAAACTAAGAGAGAATAAAAACCAAAGCTGAAATACATGTGAAGTTTTCATTATCTGGTATCCTGAGTGATCAAGTCTTCTGTCTACTGCAAGTCTGATGTCTTCTATCACTTAAGTCATTTTTGACAAACTAAATTGTTAACTTGTGATTGTGTGTACAGCTCAGACTCTCCCCAGATCTTGACAGAATGTAGATGCAAAAGGAAGAATCGATATATGCCCCAAATTGTTTAAACAACATAAACTGTAAAAACACTTGACTTACTAAAGCTATTTTTGAAGTAAAATGATAATAATCAGATTTGGGTATGTAGCTCACATGTGCAGTGTTTATCTCCCATATCCAAGTCTATGTGTTCAATCCCAACACCACAAAAAAATGAAATGAAATAAAAAAATAATGTGGAAACAATATCTCCCCTTTCTCTCTCTGTCTTTAGATCTGTCTCCCTACCTCTCCTCTTCCTATCTGTTGCCCTATCTCTCTCTATCTCCCTACCTATCCATCTACCTATGTATATCTTTATAGCATCTGTCTATCCATCTATATCTCTGTTCCATCCTCGTTCTCTTCTTCCTTCTCTCTTTCATTCCTTCCTTATTGCTGTTTTCTACTCTGGCTGGATTTTCTTGTACAGTTCTAATATTTGTCTCTATTAGCTTGCTCACTGTTCCAGGAACAGTATGTCCCTGAAAATCCCTGCTGGATATAAAACTTTCAAGCATAACTAATATGACAGTAAAATGAATTTCATTTAATGAAAAATACATTCCATGGTCTTTGTGGGTCAAGGTTACGATGGCAGAAATTGCCCTTGTTTAGAGCCATTTGTCATCCATCTACAGAAACCTGAGTGAGGCTAGAAAGCCTGTATGTATATAGTAATTCTTTTGTTTTTAGGAGTGTATCTTCTTTGGAAAACAAACTAGAAAATAAAGAATACATGACAATTTTCAGGTCACTTCAACTGGCTTAGTTTGTTATATAAGTGACTCTGAAGGGGTTAAATAAATACTTTTGAAAAATCATGTAAAGGAGTGGGATTCCTCTGATCAAAAGGAACTGGGCATCACAGGCAGAGCTGACCCTTGTCTCTGACATGAGCAACTAAGCCATCACTGACTGACTGCCTGGGCATACTCCTGTCCTGTGAATTTACTACACCACTCTGACTCATTGATAAATTCTTTACCTTTCTCCATCTCTTGACACAGCAAACAAGAGTTGTGTTTCATTATAAATCCTTATTTCCAGCATTTTCTATCAGGGGAACTGAAGCTATATACATTTCATACCAAGCTGATTACTCCATAAAACTAACAGAGGGACAGCAAACGATTAACTTCACATTTTCACTATGTTTCATTCACTCAATCCAGTTCTTATTTAACTGCACTTAAAGCCCCATTAAACTCTAAGGCACAGTACTAGGCTCAAAGATAAAAATGATAACACGAATAAACAAGGATTAAATGAATTTTATTCTGAAAAATTTTAAAGTAATCTTTTTAAGAGAAATATGTGAGAGTGATAAAAAAGAAAATAATACTTCCCAGGGTAGTTAATAGAGTTCTCAAGAAAGTTCAGCTTGCCAATTGTTACATGTATTGAATGTGAGCATGGTATTAAATATAAAAAGTTATAAGGATTCAGTGGCTAAGAAAAAAATGCCATAGAATCCTAAATATTCTTTGAGGGGGAGGGTTTTTTCTTTTATTGAAAATGTATTGTTTTCTCATACTATATATGTGTGTGTGTGTGTGTGTGTGTGTGTGTGTCTGTGTGTCTGTGTGTCTGTGTGCCTGTGTCTGTGTGTCTGTGCGTGTGTATGTGTGTGTGTGTGTGTGTGTGTGTGTGTGTGTGTGTGTGTGTGTTAGAGTGCCCCATTCCCCTACTCTTCCCATTTCCTCCCCATGACCTCTTCCTACCAGACACACTCCCTGTTGTGGGTTGTCCCTGTGGGTGCTGTTTGTATTTAGATGTTAACTTTGCTTCCTCAAGAGAGGCTGCACCTGATGAGGAGTGGATCACCTACTCAGGTGATATCATTGAACTTTCTCCCCATTCTAACTGGTCAAATGAAAGCTCGAGCCTATGACTGGGCAATGAAAGGTAAAAGTGGGATTGTAGGTCTCGGGAAGTGGGCGGGGGGGGAGAAAGGAGAAGGGGAAGGAGAGAGAAGGGAGTTAGAAGAGGAAGAGGTGGAAGCCAATTCGGAACAGAACCACTTGGCAAGGAAAAAACTGCAATCAGAAAGGGACTCATAGGAGAATAAGTAAGAATAGTCATAGATCTGCCCAATCTAGGCATACAGCTTATAAATATAATAACTGAGTTGTGTGGTTTTTATATGGGCTTATTGGTGTTGAAAATTACTGCAATAACTCCCTTTCACTATTTCATTAGAAAAGAACAGGCTTCTAAAGGATAAGAACCAAACATGAAACAAAATATAATAAGATAAAGTAAAAACTATCATATAGAATTTGTACATGGTAACCCAAGAAGAAAGAGTTCCAAGAGCACTCACAAGAGTAAGAGACCCACTTGTTCTCACAGTCAGGAGTCCCATTAAAACACTAAGTTGAAAGTTATAAAATATAGAAGACCTGGTACAGTCCCATGTAGGCTCTGTGCTTGCTGATTTCATCTCTTTGAGCTCATATGAGCCTTGCTTAGTTGATTCTGAGGGCCATGTTATCCTGGTATGCTCTATCCCCCACCTGACTCCTTACAGTCTTTTTGTCTTCTTTTCAGTGGAAGTCTCTGAGCTCTGAGGAAAAGGATTTGAAAGAGACCACCCATTTAGATTCTCTCTCAACATAATGCATTGCTGTGAGTCTCTGCATATTTTCCCATCTGCTACCAGAAGAAGCCCCTCTGATGATGACTACATAAGTTGCTGATCTAGAGTATATCATAATGTCATTAGGAGTAATTGTATCAATCCATTTATTATTTATTTATTATAACTTAGGACTCTGGGCTATCTAGTCTCTGGTTCTTGGTTACCCACCAAGCAATACTGGGTGTGGGTTCCTACTCCTGGAGTGGGCCTTAAATCAAATCAGACATCGGTTAGCTGCTCCAACAAATTCTATGTCACCATTGTCCTAGAATATTTTGCAGGCAAGACAGTTTGTAAGTCAAAATTCTTGTGGCTGAGTTGTTGTCCATGTTTTTTCTTCTGCCAGCTTGCAAAATACCTTATCACTCCAAAGAAATTAGACCATAGTTGGTGAAGTCCCATGTAGGCACCAGCTCAACTTCTCCATGTTCAATGAGTTGTGTGGGTATTGTCCTTCGCAAGAGAATTCTGATTTCATTTTGAAGAGACTAATTATTATTTTAACAACAGACTGGGTTGTTTGGGAATTTCCACTGGAACTCCTCAGCCAACAACTCAATTTACTGCAACCTAGTCCTGCCATTGGAAACCTTGTCTGGTGATAAAAGATGGCCAGTTGAGACTCTCTATTCCCCATTGTAAATGACACTTTTATTTCCTCAGATGATGTTATGAGATGATAGCCATACCCAAGCTATTCAAAATATGGCTTGGACTGAATTCTCTGTTCTAATGATCCCTAGTATTAAGCCTGGAAACTTCTTGACTTCATACAATCTAATCTTCCAAGCTAATTAATTAATCCAGCTTCTCTTGTCTTCTGATGGAATTTCTCTGTCTGGCATCATACTAACTTTGACATTATACTCTAATCTTCTGTCTCCAACCTCTCTCTCTCTCTCTCTCTCTCTCTCTCTCTCTCTCTCTCTCTCTCTCCTTGTTATTCTCATGTAAGTTGGGCATATCCTATCTCTGACTCATGCTGTCAAATCTTTCTCTGATTCATCACTTTGTCTACCCCTCAATTAAATGTCATTTTCAAACATGGCTGCTTCCTTCTACAAAATGACCTACCTTCATTATTCGGAATTAAAGGTGTCTAAGAGTATGTATTCCAGCCAGATCATACTGCAATCCAGGGCATGTCTGCATTTCACCCAAAGCACATAGGCCTAGAATATCTTTGCATGTGATCCCTTGACAGAGCAGGCATGTGTCTAGATTAAAATTCCTGTTCACCTCATTAGTAGGCATCCTCAGTAGGACTGCTGTCATGCATTCCTGGAACTTTCCACTGACTAGGTTTCCACACTACCCTTTAAAACCTCCCTTATTTTATCTATCTCTCCCCCCCTCTCATTTCACCCAGTCTCCCCCTCATCCTTGATCCCCTTCCTCCAGTTCTCACCTGTCTCTAATCTGCCTGAAACATCTATTCTATTTCATTCTTCCAGGGAGATCAATTCATTCTCCCAGACTCCATCCTATTTACCTAACCTCTCTGAGTCTATGGATTGCAGTAGCTTGTTTATCATTCACTTAACAGCTAATATTGACTTATAAGTGAATATATGGTGAATTTTATTTCTGGGTCTGGATTACCTAACTCAGGATGCTTTTATTTTCTAATTCCATCCATTTGCCTACAAGTTTCATGATGACTTTTTTTAACGATTGAGTAGTACTCCATTGTATAAATGTAGCACGTTTTCTTTATCCATTCTTCTGTTGAGGAACATGCAGATTCCTTTTAGTTTCTGTCTCTTATGGATAAAAGCACAATGATCATAGTTAAGCAAATATCCTTGATGAGGCATCCTTTGGGTGTATCCCCAAGAGTGGTATAGCCAAATCCCAATTGATTTTCATAGTGGCTTTACAAGTTTGGGCTTCAACCAGTAATGGAGAAGTGTTTCCCTTGCTCAGCATCATTACCAGCATGAGCTATCAACAGGATTATTGAGCTTAGCTAATCTGACAGCTGTAAAGTGGAACTTCAAATAGTTTTCATTTGCATTTCTCTGATGGCTAGGGATATGGAACATCTCCTTAAGTGTTTCTAGGCATCTGAGTTTCCTCTGTTGAGAATTCTCTATTTAGGTCTGTTCCACATTTTAATTAGATTATTTGGTTTTTTGATACCTAATTTAATGAGTTCTTTATTTTTTATATTAATCCTCTATCAGTTGTGGAATTCGAAATAATCATTTCCCATTCTGTTGGCTGCTGTTTTTTTCTGATCAATGGTGACCTTTTCTTTACAGGAACTATTCAGTTTCAAGAAGTTCCATTTATTAATTGTTGATCTTAGTGCCTGAACTGTTAGTGTTCAGTTCAGCAAGTCATCTTCTCTGTTAATGCATTTAAAGCTATTCCCCTATCAGGTTCAGTGTGTCTAGTTTGACGCTGAGGTCTTTGATCTACTTGGACATGAATTTTGTGCAGGCTAATAAGTATGGATCTACTTGCATTCTTCTACATACAGCTCTCAAGTTTTATCAGAGTCATTTGTTGAGGATGCTGGTTTGTTTTTTTGTTGGTTTGTTTGTTTGTTTTGTTTTATTTTGTTTTGCTGATTGTGTGTTTCTGGCTTCTTTATCAAAAATCAGGTGTTCATACATATGTGTGTAGATTTGTATCTGGGTCTTCAATTCAATTCCCTTTATCAACATGTCTTTTTATGCCAACACCATGTGGTTTCTATTACTATGCATCTATAGTACAACTTGAAATCAAGAACTGTGAGACCTCCAGCAGTTCTTTTATTATTCAGGATTGTTTTCACTATCTTGGGTTTATTTGTTTTTCCATATAAAATTGTGAAAAATTTTATTGGCATTTTGGTGAAGAAGCTTAAATATTCTTACATGAAGAGGTTAATTATTAATTTGAAATTGATGGGGAGCTCAAAATGTTTTCTGAAAGAAGATGATATGTATGTATTAAAAGATAATCACTATGGCAGTACATTAAGTGTTGGGAAGAGCCAAATATAAATAATGAAAAATTTTAAAATGTAATCAGTAGCAAAGAGGAATTCATATTTGAAATGCATTGTATAATAGTTACTGTTGAATCTTCTTTGGAATATAAAAGCAAAGAATCAAAGGTATGTTCTAGAGCATAGGATGCTCTAAACTTCGAATAAACCAAAGGACAGAACATGTTGAAAAATAGAGAAAACAAAAAGATTTATTTTTTGTTTAATGGCAAGTACTTGTTGAATATCTAATACAAAAAAAGAAAAATATGGCAGGCAATGATAGCTATGTGAATACAGGGTTGAGGGAAAATGATGTAATATTGAACTGTCAGTCATAAAGGAGTTGGGGAACATCGGCTATTCACAAGAATACCTGACTCATGATGTATTCCTACAGAATGAAAGCTTATAATGCAAGAGTAAGGAAAACAGTAGGATAAATTAAATGTAAATATGAGGAGTTATGAATAAAAATGTCACTTAAAGGAGGCTCAGAGAAATGACAATGACAAAGTAGTATATGTCAATTGGTTTTCAATTAATAGGTTAACCATAACATAAATGAAGAACGTTTTTATAGAATTCCCACTGATAAAGTGCTCATCAATGCATCACTTTATTAATCACTTAAATAATAGGTTCTTTCATGACAGGTGGCTCCCTAATCATAACTTGAAAAGTCCCCATTTGGGGCTGGAGAAATGGCTCAGTAGTTAAGTACACTGGCTGCTCTTCTGGAGGACACAGATTCAATTTCCAGCACCAACATAGCAGCTCACAACTGTCTGTAACTCCTGTTCCAGGGCATCCGACACCTTAATTCAAGCAAAACACTGATATACATAAAATAAAAATAAATAAACTTTTAAAAATCCCTACCTGGTTCCTACACTTAATATCTCATGAGTGCTTATACTTCAATGTAAGTTTCAAAAGTGATGAAACAAATTGAAATCATAACAGATGCTAACTCCAAGTTATCCTACAGTAAGAGAAAAATGCTAATAGAATAGAAAGAAAAGGACACTTCAGAATGGTACCCCACAGCCAGAATCCATTATCACTATACACTATGAATTTCTGCCTTTTATAAATATCATAACAATGATTTGTATAAGCTTTATTCCAAATGTGTGAGTAAACCATCTAGGAAAGGCTGAGGCAAGCAAATGAATTTTCTGGAGATGGCCTACCATTCTGCCTGGCTGTGATGTTCAAGCTTTCTGAGAAGGCAAGGTCCTTAGAGACTTCATCTCAGGA
This sequence comes from Uromys caudimaculatus, assembly GCA_028551405.1. Classification (NCBI taxonomy): domain Eukaryota; kingdom Metazoa; phylum Chordata; class Mammalia; order Rodentia; family Muridae; genus Uromys; species Uromys caudimaculatus. The sequence goes on along the minus strand of CM052705.1, from coordinate 95,006,888 downwards.
TTTCTTCTTGTGGCTGATAGGTTTTTCCTGTCACTATTACATAGCCTAATAATTCCCGGACATTAGCCAATCCTGTTTGGAAGATTTCCTGCAGAATCAAATATGAATATATACTTTCATAAAGTAATGCTGCATAGACAAATTGATGATTTCATAATTCTTGATAATGATTTTATAAAATTCCTAATTTGATACAAGTAATTTCAAGTCCTCTATGGAATAAAAACTGCAAATAGTATTCTATAAACCTTCATGTTTCATGGGCTATTTGTACTAGGAAAAGAAAGCAAGCTTGGAACAAATTTGCAATCAAAGAAAACATTTCTTCTAGGTTAAGAATGAGGCCACTATCTTGACCTGCTTGTTTATGAAAGTCATAAACTGGGAATGGACAAATTTATTGTAGATGCAAGGAGAGAAAATAAAATATTGACTAGTTTATCTACATAAGACTTCTAAATAATAAGACACAAGATTTTGTCTTTTGACAAAACCATGCTAACTTGTAACATAAAAATTATTGCTGTAAACCTATTATGAACTTATGGGGGCTAGTAGCAGATAATGAATGTTTAGTGAAATATTAGTCTTAGTGGAAAGACATGTAAACATCCGCTGTAATTCTTTAACTCATCAATCTATGACACGAAGTATTACCTTAAACGTACTATGAATTTATTGGAATATCAAGGTATTTAGAAAATATTTTAATCATTTATCCTGTTGTAACTGTTCTATCTGGCTGTTGTATGAGGTAGGTTTTTAGAGAAAGTATAAATACTGGGAACAGATATAAAGTTTGTTGGAGTTTCTTTTCTCTACTTCATCTGGAGTGAGTTTTTTCTATGTACCTGACTCTTTCCTTTTCATTTCTCTCTGGCTGAGAAAGAGTTAACAAACTCTGAGGCTTTTACCTGATCAACCAGTGGCCCATGGGTCAAAGAGAAAACAACCCAATTAACTAACTGATTTTCTTAATCCCCTCTGACTACAAGCAGGAGTTAATTTACTGGGTATCAGCAGCTTTTACCCACAGAAGAGCAATAGAGAGTTAAGTTGCCAGAGGCCATTAGCTTCTGGCCAGAGAACAGTAACAGAAAGTTACAAGGACAGAGATAATCAGCTTTTCACCTATGTCCAAAGCTGTGTCCCACCTCACTACCTGAGCCTGCTTGGGCTGTCCCCCAGTACAAATGAATATTAAATACTTGAAACTTTGTGAGTCTGAGACTAGAGTATAAGACACTACAGGACTCATTCACTGTACAGCCATGTTTACTCTTATCTAAGCTGCTCTGTGCTCTACTTACTGTAGTTAATATGCAGACTTCTTGTTCTACACCAAACACATTCATAGTGACATGTTGGACTGATTTTAATTCTCACAAAACCCTATAAAATGTCAACATATCTGTTTTATAATAAAAACCTGGACTTTTGGAACTGTATAATCTCATCAGTGCCCCACAAAAGCAGATGTCTTCAAGCAAGGACCCTAGGCATTTGTGCAGTTCTGAGACTGAATTTCTTATCACATTTCATTCTCTAAGTAGCAACAAGGCTGCTTGCCTGCATTTCTCTACTGTACCTGAGATTGATTGGATGAGGAATGGCACAGAGTGAACAAGAATGCCAATTATTAGTTCTTAGATGAGTGAATAATGTTAAAAAATAAATCTCCCGAGGATCCATTCAAAATTGACTTTGGAATTCACTTTTCCATAAAGACATAGACGTATTTATGAAACTCTAATTAATCAATATCTTGAGTATATATACTAACACATCTCTTTCTGCTTCCAGACTGAAGATGCAATGTGACCAGCTGCCTCATCTTCAAATTGTGGACAAAATAACACCTTCCTTCCTTCCTTAGGTTGCTTTGCTCATGTGCTTTGTCATAGAAGCAGAATAAAAAGTAATATAATACCATTGATTCATGTAAAAATATACCATCCTTCAGGGTACATAAAAGTCAATTTATTCCATTAGCTCTATTGTCTAGAATGTCTAGTTAAACCTCCCATAAATGATAGAGAAACGTATCTCTCCACAATAAGAGGTACTTGTGTAGTTTCATAAATATCACCCTTGTCCCGAGTTGCTTCCCTATATTCTGTCCACACTTTTATAAGTGGTCTCTTCAGTAAACTTTGCTCTAAGACTGAATTTGAATTATGTGCGTCTGTTTTCAACCTAGACCTTGACTGCCTGTTATCCTAATATATTAATACTCAAGAGGTATGTTTCACTGGAAAAAAAAAAGAGTAGAAGAAATAACTGTCCAGAGAAAATTTTTAAAAAGGACTTGTAGAGGATTGACGGATCACTCTTTATGAAGCTTTAAATTAAAGACTAAAGTGATAATAGCTGCTAAATCCTCGATAAGGCTTTAGGAGTAGTTGTACTACGTATAAACCAGAAACAATATTCTGAATCATTTTTATCCTGGCCCTGGAATGTTGTCTATACCCTGTCTTGCTTTCTGAAATGGGAGGCAGGTAGAAGGGGTGCATTACAATAGCGCAGTGGATGGATTAATGTAGGATTAGGTACATACCAACGCATAATCTCCTAAGAATACTTAATAGAAATCACACGGCACTTGCTACACAGCAGGAGTCCCTTAAGAATTCACACAGGAGTTATCTCTAGAAAGGTTGTGACCAGAAGGTGAAGGCTTACCATGTGTAGTCTAAAGAGGAATATGTTGGAATGTGTGAGATATGCAGTTTAGTCGAGCAAAATATATGGGAACAAGGGGACCACTCTAGTAAATCACCAAGAAGCACCGAAACTGTTGTAACCATGCTGATCAAGTCCAAGGATATTCACTGTCCCCCAGAGTGCCAATTTTATGTTTTGCTCTGCAAATTCAGCAGTTGATACTAGATACTTTGACATGTTTGTAAGTATATCTTTATTGCAAAATCTCTATGTTTCCCGTTGAGCCAGATGTTTTCTCTTTTAAAGATACAGCCATCTTTTACCTCCTTCCTCCCATGACTAAGTACAATGCAGCAGGTTAGCAAGAAAATATTTACTCCTTCCCTCTGCACCCCATGCTCAAGGTGAGAGCTGAGCACTCATTAATTTGCTGTTTCCACCTTAGTAAAATGAATTCTGTCTAGAGAAATTTTAAGGAATATTTATTTATATAACACATGTGTAATCTTTTACCATTACTTGAATGGGTTATGATTTTATCATGAGACGGGGAAACTTAAGGGTCATTTTGTTCTAGACAAATACAACTAAAAGATCACAAATTGTATTGACAACCAATCAGGGACTAAACCTCTCCAAAAAATACTATAAAGCGTTTTAATGGCTCAAGCCTCTTTTAAAATATTAAAACAAATCATCATCAAGGAAAATTAAAACACTTTCAGATTGGTTGATGTTAGAAAGCTAGAGTGTACTGTCTTAGCTTGCTTAGAGAACCACTATATTTTTTAGTGGCATTAAAATTACAATCATGTTGGGAAATATGCTAACTCTATTTATCTATACCATATCTTAATTTTCAATTAAGATGATTCCAATAACGGCACATCTCTAAAAATATTTTATAGATATTCTGCAAAGCTTCTGACTTTATTGTATCTGTAATATGTAAGGTCGCTTCAGTTTAGGAAGTTGCATAGGGACATTAAGACAATAAAAGGCAGAAGAACAAAACAAAACAAAAAGCCCTCAAAGCCCATATTTAGCTCCCTGATTTTCATCATCATCTTCTCCCTTATTCAGAAATGAATATCTTCCTCATCTACATTTCTGAATAATAATCCATCCAGGCATAGGTTTAGCCCAGTTAAAGAAAAGGAAGAACATCCTGAATTTTCTGAAGGCTGAAAGAATGAATTATTTAAGAATGGAATATAAACCATAAAGTTATAATTTCACCTTGTCTGTCCACTCATTTTTAAAATTTAAAGAAATTATTTTCCTCTAAGCTGAAATCTGTTCTTAGAAATAAAATACTAGCACTGCACTTTTAACATATAAGGAAATAACAAAATAAGAACTTGGAATATGAGGCCCAAATGAACACTGTCCACTGTTTTAAAAGTTCAATTGGTCTCTTAGCTACTGATTTCACCAACCTTAAACACTTTCTACAGAGATAGATGCCCATCCGTTAGTCATCTACTACTAGCTAAACTTGCAGTTATGACTCCTCTGTGTAAAATTAATTCTTAAGCTGCACCTTCCCTTCTAATTCTTTCTATCAAATGTGTGAGTAGGTAGTTTTATCTGTCCATTAACCACTAGAGTATGACTGTACACTCTGATCTCTGAGTCTCAGGTGAACCCAGAAATATCAATAGTGTAAGAGACTTTGATCAAACTGACACAGAAAAGTAGCTGAATTACTAGAAGACAGATAAGAAGAGCTAATTTTAGTATACAAATAGCGTAATAACATTATTTATATTGGATATTTAATATAAATTTCATTAAATCTGTTTCTTGAAATTTTCACACATGTATACAATCTGTTCTGGTTATCCTCCCTTCCCAAACCCCCAACCTTTTTCCATCTCTCTTCCACCCTTATCAATAAACCTTTATTCCATACAAGTTCCCTTTTCGTATTCATGATTTTTTGTTTCATTCTGTGAAATGATTAATTTAACCAGGATTATCTGTGTGACCATGGTTTTTGAACTATCCACTGGAGCCTAGTAAGTCATCTGTGCATATTCAACTGAAGACAACAGCGGCTCCTCCGGGGATCAACAAGTGCTCACCCTGAGATCTACTAGAAGTCAGTTCTTCAGGGAGAGTTGTCCCACTCAATCCATGACTGATTACAGTGGAGGCAACTGTAGCTTTGAGGAAATCATGATTGCAATGGTTGTGACATGCTCAGAATACTTAAAGCAATCCCATTAAAGTCACTACTACACAGGGCTGTATATTCTCTCCATTCTTATTCAATATAGTGCTCCAAGACAAAATTAGAAAGCAAAGGGAATTTAAATAAAAAAAGAAGTTAAAGAATCCCTATTCACAGATGAAGTGATGGTGGTATATACAAAATAACTTAAAGTACATTAGAAAACTTCTTAATACTTTCAACCAAGTGGAAGAATACAAAATTAACACAAAATACTTTAGACCATGACTGCCCTAGGAGGTAAACAAACACTAGATCATTCTTCACAGAATAGGAAAATAATCTTAACATTCATCTTGAAATACAAAAGACTCCAACTAGAAAAAGACATTCTTAGTTCAAAGAACAATACTGCAGACATTGCCATACAAGATCTCAAGGTATAATTTAGAGCATTGGTTCTCAATTTGTGGGTTGCAAACCTTTTGGAAAAAAACTATTACCAAAAATATTTATGCTACTATCCATAACAGTAGTAAAATTACAATTATGAAGTAGCAATGAAAAGAATTTAATGGCTGGAGGTTACAACATGAGGAGGTTCATTAAAATGTTGCAGCATAAGGAAGGTTAATAACCACTGCTTTATAATAATAATAATAATAATAATAATAATAATAATAATAATAATAATTAGCAGCATGGTACTAGTACTAAAAAAATTATGGAACAGAATAAAATAAGGCATAAATACATAAATATATGCAATTTTAATGACTTGAGTTTTACAAAGACACCCAAAATGATAAAAGTCAACATCTTCACAAGGAACAACCACACCAGGCTCCTGTCAGCAAGTGCTTCTTGGCATCAGCAATAGTGTGGGGGTTTGGTGTCTGCAGATGGGATGGATCCTTAGGTGGAGCAGTCTCTGGATGGCCTTTTCTTCAGTTTCTGTTCCATTTTTGGCTCTGTCTTTCCTTTGGGCAGAAACATTTCTGGGTTAAAAATTTTGAGCTGCATGGATGGCCCCATCCGTCAACAAAGGGGCCATGTCTATCTACTGGAGGTGGTCTCTACAGGTTGTATTTGTCGGCTATTTTGGCTAAAATCATCACTATTGGGTCCTGGAAGCCTCTCACTTCCCTGGAGTCTGGAATTTTCTAGTGGGTACTCCCATTTCCCCATCCCTCAATGCTACATGTTTCTATTTCCTGACCCTCTTTACTTCTCTCTTGTTCCTTTCAATACCTGATCCTGCCCCCTTCTTTTTTGCCTCCCCCCTCCTCTCTCCCTCCCAGATCCCTCCCTCCCTCCACTTCCTGCGATTATTTTGTTCCCCATTCTATGTAGGGATGAAGCATCTACACTTCAGTTTTCCTTCTTCTTAAGCTCCATATGGTTTGTCGGTTGTATCATGGGTATTCTGGGCTTTGGGACTAATATCCACTTATCAGTGAGTACATACCATGTGTGTTCTTTTGTGACTGGGTTACCTCACTCAGGATGATATTTTCTAGTCCCATCCATTTGCTGGTGAATTTCATGAAGTGATTGTTTTTAATAATAATTAATAGCTAAGTAGTACTCCATTGTGTAAATGTACCATATTTTTTGTATCCATTCTTCCATGGTGGGACATCTGGGTTGTTTCCAGCTTCTGGCTATTATAAATACGGCTGCTATGAACACAGTGGAGCATGTGTCCTTATTACATGTTGGAGCATCTTCTGGGTATATGCCCAGGAGTGGTATAGCTGGGCCCTCAAGTAATACTATGTCCAATTTTCTGAGGAATCGCCAGACTGATTTCCAGAGTGGTTGTATCAGCTTGCAATCTCAACAATGATGGAGGAGTGTTCCTCTTTCTCTACATCCTCGCCAGCATCTGCTGTCACCTGAGTTTTTGATGTTAGCCATTCTGACTGGTGTGAGGTAGAATCTCAGGGTCATTTTGATTTGCATTTCCCTGATGATTAAGGATGTTGAACATTTTGTTAAGTGCTTCTCAACCATTCGAGATTCCTCAGTTGAGTATTCTTTGTTCAGCACTGTTTCCCATTTTTAATAGGATTTTTTTGGTTCTCTGGAGTCTAACTTCTTGAGTTCTTTGTATATTTTGGATATTAGCCCTCTTTTGGATGTAAGGTTGGTAAAGATCTGTGAATTGCCATTTTGTCCTAGAGATGCAGATACTCACAGTCAAGTATGGGACTGAGGCCAGGGACCACAATGGGAGATCTAGAGGAAGGACTGAAGGAGCTAAAGGTAATTGCAACCCCATAAGAAAAACAATATCAACTAACTGGACCCCCAAGGGCTCCCAGGGATTAAACCACCAACTAAAGAGAACACATGGAGTGAGCCATGATTCCAGATATATATGTAGCAAAGGATGGCCTTATATGACATCAAGGGAAGGGGAGGGAGGCTTGATGCCCCAGCACAGGGGGCAGCTAGAAGGGTGAGGTAGGAGTGGATGAGTGGGAGGAGGATCACCTTCAAACAGGCAAAGGGAGGAGGAGATTGAGGATGGATTGGGGATTTTTGGAGGGGTGAGCGGGAAGGGGGATATCCTTTGAAATGCAAATGATTGAAATGCTTAATAATAATAATAATAAGTCAGTATCTTCAAAAAATGGTGTGGGGAAAACTGGATGTCTACATATAGAAGAAAGAAACTAAACCTTTATTATCTCTTACCTTGAGCAAAAATCAGCTGCAAATGGATCAAAGCCATCAATTAAAAGCCCAAACTCTAAATTTGTATGGAGTACAATGCAAGGTACACACACAGACACACACACACACATATATATGCATATGTATATAATCATATAGCCAAGGAGTATCTAAATAGGACTTGATTCCTCAGGAAATTAGAGCATCAATTGACAAATGGGAGCTCATGAAATTAAACTGTGTTTGTATAGGAAAAGAAATAGTCAATCAAGTGTAGAGTCAGCCTACAGACTCACAGAAAATATTTGCCCACTCTGCCTCCAATGCAGAAAGAATATCTAGATGAAATTTTTAAAAAGGGATAAAAAGCCTACAGAACTTCAAAAAAATAATCAGATAACAAGGTACAACTCTGAACTGAAAGGTCTTTAAAAAAATATAAATGGCTTAATGAACATTTTAAGAAGTACTCAACATCTCTGGCTATTAGGAAAATGAGAAATAAAACCACTTTAAGATGTTTTCTCATCCCAGTCAGATGCTTATTATGATAAAATAAAAATAACATGGCTACACAGACGTTAAAGCAATTAAGAGAGCTTGTTGCTCTTTCATTGGATTTTACTCCTATTCTTTGATCCCGTGTCATTTTGTCACCTCGTTCCTTCAGCTGTCACCCTGACAGAGTCCAGAGTTTTATAGGTGAATCTCAACCCAGGCTTTACTCGGAACAGATTGGCCTATTAGTGTATCTTATTGGCGTTTACTTCATTGCTAGTGGATTTGGGAGATTCCTAACCCATTATGAGTTGTATGATCCCTATACAGGAATCCATTGACTATATGAGAAATTTAATTAACCATAAGCTAGTGAGCAACCAGTGTTCTAACATGATTTCTGCTTCACATTCCTTCCTATAGATTCCTGCCTTGAATTCCTATGCTGACGACTCTCAATGCTAAACTGAGACCCGGAAATCTAAGAGGAAATAAGTCCTATCTTCCCAAAATTACCTTTTGTCATTGTGTTTATTCCCAGCAACAGAAAAATTATTATAATATACAGATCACAAACACCTGTAACTAGATCTCCAGGGGTCTAACTCCTCCTTCTGGCTTCTACTGACACAGATATGTATGTGTGCATGCCTACACACACACAGACACACACACACATTCACACACACACACACCGGGGGGAAAGGGAGAGAGTGTCAAGTTTAAAACATCTTTTTTAAAAAAGAAAATAAATCAAATGACAAAAAGGGCTGTCGAGGTTGTGAGGGAAGAGTAACCCTTGTTCATTGTTGACAGGAATTGAAAGTAGTGCAGGGATATGGGCATCACTGTAGTTTTCTTAGGTTTTGTTTTTTGAAGAATCTTCCTATGTAGCCATTGTCTAACTTGGAACTCACGATGGAGATGAAGCTAGGTTTGAGCTTGCAACAGTCCTTTTTGCTTTTGCTTCTAGATGCTGAGATTGCAAGCATATAGAGCTATGCCTAGAACATATGTAAACTCTTCCACACTCCACTTGGAGTTTATGTACATCAAGGTTCTCTCCACTCTCTTCTCCAAATAGTAAAAGGCCAAGTATGATTTATTCTTCCATCAATGAAGGAAATTTATCAAAATTAAATTAAAAAAAAAAAAACATGAATAGAGAGCATGGTAGATTCTCCCAGGTAGAGTTCAAGTTCAAATTTTTAGTAAGTTGAATTTACAACAGTCTCCATAGAATGAAATATTTTATTTATGGATAAAAACAAAACCTTAGCATTTCTTTAAGCGATAGGATTAAAAACAAAAGCAAAAAATCAATTTCTAACCAAAAGTCAATATGATATGCTGAGAATACAGTCTCACGTATAAACGGCTACAAAGAATAGTTAATAGACTCTTTAAAATAGAGCATATTAAGTCATATGTTGTTTTTCGTTTTTGCCAATAGGCACCTTCATAGGACACTAAATGCTCTTTAGCCTCTAGTCCTACAGGTTTTCATAAGTTCTCATGATTTAAGAAAATAAAAATTCAACTGAAATTCACAGTACATTTAAAGAGTTGAGAGACATCTGCTGAAAAATAGTGCCTATGATAAAAAAAAAAATGACTGTCAGACTAAAGAATATTGAATAAAACTATACTTGGCAAAAAAACTAAATGGGATGTTGGATTCAAACCATGCATCCGGAAGATACCTACACCATGAAAATTCACAAAATCTTTTAGTACTTCAGAGTCCCACTTTTTAGACTTTAAAATATGGTACAGTCAAGTGCTTTTTCCTATCATGTTATTTTTTTCCTTGCTAAAGGTGATTTAATAAAACAACATATGCAGACACTAGAAAGATAGAACTGTCATTGTCCACAAAGGAACCCTATGAAGCTAGACTTTCTTTGGCAGACTTTGCTTTGGAGTTTCACCTAATCCTAGGTCAACACATGTTTGAAAACAATCCAGAACTTTCTTCAAATCAAAATTTGAATTTCCATGTTCTGACTCCATGTCTTAGTCAGGGTTTCTATTCCTGCACAAACATCATGACCAAGAAGCAAGTTGAGGAGGAAAGGGTTTATTCAGCTTATACTTCCACATTGCTGTTCATCACTAATGGAAGTCAGGACTGGAACTCAAGCAGGTCAGGAAGCAGGAGCTGATAAAGAGGCCATGAAAAGATGTTTCTTACTGGCTTGCTTCCCCTGGCTTGCTCAGCTGGCTTTCTTATAGAGCCCAAGACTACCAGCCCACAGATGGTACCATCTACAAGGAGCCCTCCCCCCTTGATCACTAATTGAGAAAATGCCTTATAGCTGGATCTCATGGAGGCATTTTCTCAACTGAAACTCTTTTCTCTGTGATAACTCCAGCTTGTGTCAAGTTGATACAAAACCAGCCAGGACACTCCATATGACTGAAGTGCTGCCAGTGGACTCCACTGTATGAATGTAGTGAATACTGGTCTACAGAGTGAGTTCCAGGACAGCCAGGGCTACACAGAGAAACCCTGTCTCGAAAAACCAAAAAAAAAAAAAAAAAAAAAAAAAAAAAATTAACTGTTTCCAAGAACTGGGCAAATCAGTTACTGAAAAAAAAAAAAAAAAAAAAACACTGGATGTGGGCAGCCAATCTGGTGTGTTCCTGCCCTACCAGTCCTGAGGAAAGAGCAGTGAGTGAGCAATAGTTTCCAACACCCCCACCCCCATCCAAGCAATGTCCTCAGAGCCCTAGTCAATCCCAAAGATCCCCAAACCTCTAGAGATCCAATCAAGATAAAGGATACCTACCCCTCTCCAGAATTTCCCTAATGTGTTTTAAATCGGGACTGTGAGCTCACCAGGGTATCTCCATCTTGATAAATGGTAGACCCCTGCATATTGGACTTCTGTAGAATAAAACACTTGCTGCTTTTGCATGCTAAAAAAAATTAACAAATAGAAAAACATCCTATGTTAATAAGTTAAAATATATTCACCACATGAATGCATTTCAGCCAATGGAATCTCTAGATTTAATATATTCTATATGGCTCCCAAGCTAAGTTTAACTTCTCACCACTTCTCAGTTCCCCATTATCTGTTAAACACTGGTTCTTGAGCATTGTCTATTTTTGACAGGTCCATGTTTTGTGTAGTTAGGCTTATGCAAAGTTTTTGATAAGGTTTGAACATAACCCTTTAAAGGTTCATGCTGTGGAAATTTTGTCTTCCTGTGGCAATGGTATAAGTGATAAAACATTTAAGAATGGAATAGATGGTGTGCTGGCTACTTTTATGTCAATCAGACACAAGCTAGAGGTATCTGAGATTCATGGAAGAGGGCATAGCCCATTGTGAGTGGAACTATCCCTGGACTGGTGGTCCTAGGTTCTATAATGGAGCAGGCTGAGCAAGCCAACATGAGAAAGCCTGTAAGCAGCAATCCTCCGTGGTCTCTGCATCAGCTCCTGCCTCCAGGTTTCAACCCTGCTTGATTTCCTATTCTTTCTTCAACGATGAATGATGATATAGAAGTCGTAGCCAAATAAACTTTTTTCTTCTGTCTTTGCTAGGGTTTCCATTGCTGTGAAGAGACATCATGACCAAGGCAACTTTTATAAAGGACCACATTTAACTAGGGGCTGGCTTACAGTTTCAGACATTCTGTCCATTATCATCATGGCAGGAAGCATGGCAGTGTCCTGGCAGATATGGTGCTAGAGAAACTGAGAGTTCTGCATCTTGATCTGAAGGCAGCAAAGAGAAGAGTAGCATCCTTAGGCAACTAGGAGGAAGCTCTTTTCCATGATGGGTAGAACCTGAACATAGGAGGAGACCTCAAAAGTCCACCCTCCCAGTGATGCACGTCATCCAACAAGGCCACACATCCAAACAGTACTACTCCCTGTGCACCAAGCATTTTCAAACTACCGCATCTGCTCAACATCCTTTTGGTCATGGTGTTTCCCCATAGCAGTTGTAACCCTAACTAAGACAGGTGGGTTCATGGACTGTGGCCCAGAAGTTAAGGATGATAAACTGCAGAATGCCTCTAGGCAGTTCTCTCAAGACCCTTATGAGCTCCCACAAGAATAAATTGTTTCCAAAACAACAATCTTGCCCCCTGAAATCCCATGCCTTTCAAACTCAACATAATGTGATTATTGATTATTCCTTCCTTCATGTATTCTCACCCTGAATCCATTGCCATGAGACTCTTACCTGAAGCTCAACAAAAGGATGATTTTTTTTTTAACCCTTTATGCTTCAAAAACAGTGAGCTATAAAACCTTCTGTTTTATGACTTATACACTGTCAGGCAATTTTAGAGCCCTAATCCTTATATCTTTATATCAATGATGCATTATTATTTCTTCTTTGATAACTTGCTTTTTGCGATTCTCTTCTATTTATAGGTAGAATAAATAATCTGTCTGCCTCACGTTATTTGAACGTGTGTGTGGGTAGGTCAGCTTTTGTCTTTGACAAGCTATTAATCACTTTCAAATACTACACTCACTGATGTCATGAATATTTTCTTCTTTTCTTTTTTTTTAAAGTATCTTTGTTTATTTCTGGGCTCTAAATTTCAAGCTATAGTATAAATGAGTTACTCAACTTAAATCTTAAAATAAATTGGTGAACAATAAAGAAGAACCAGGATATGATATTTTGATAAATGCCAACAAGAAACAAGAAGAATGCCATTTTAACAGGCATGTTCTTTTCATTCTCTGTACTGTTTTACAGTAACCCACCAATGACTTTGCTGAGCAGCCACAATGAAGGACAAATTCATTCTATTTAAAATCTCCTGGAACGACAATTCATAAAGGGCTGTAAACTCAGCAAACACCAAGAAAACCCATTATAAGAAAATTGTGATGCTCTAAATCTGCTCAGAACAGTGGGGTGCTTAACTGATAGTGGCATTTGTATTGCGATGTTTGCCTAGAAATGTTCTTTTAATAAATGTACTAAATAAGACGCATAATTTAGCTCCTTTTCCACTGTCTACTGGCCTGCTGTCAGATACAAGCTTCTGGTCGGCTCCTCACCTTCCCTCCTCCAATTGTTCATTTCTCAGGTTTGATTCTGTACCACCATTATCTGCTGGCCCAGTGTGGACAATTTCATAGCTTCATTTTTCTACCAAGGTATCAATGTATAACCTTCATTGGAATGAGTCTAGAGAATTGTTTATTCTCCAGGATAACTTTGTCCAGCTATGTGAATTGAGTACTGACTGACAAGATCAAAGAAAGAAAATACTTGCCTGTGTGGGAGAGATCCAAACATTCAGATTCTTCTTCCATTATTTCCATGATATCTAAGGCTCTACTTCCCTTTGGACGCTCTCATAGTCAGTGTTTATCCTGTCTTCCTTGCTTCTGTGCACTTCAAGTAAAATTCAATAACCTGAGAATCAGCAGACAAGGCAGACTATTAAACAGTATTTGCTGTGTTTCTGTCCTTATTTCCATTATCTTAAAAAAATTGAGCACTGTGGAATAACTCTTTGCAACATGTTACATGTTTAAGAGTTCCTAGTCACCCAATACACAGAAAGTACTCTGAATTTTTGCAAGACTGATATTCGACACTAGTTCCAAATATTATTGTTAGGTTCCTTTGTAGTTGAGAGTGTTTATGCCTCAAATTTGGCAATGATGAGAATCTTTTATTATTTCCTCCCATAAAATATATTACCCTCCATTCTTATTTTTTGAAATTAGTGAGCTTGGAATGTTATTCACAGCTGAAGTCTGGGATAACTTCTGGGGATAAATTTTTTTTTTTTTTTTTTTTTT
>CM052705.1:94958666-94992571 GCA_028551405.1 Uromys caudimaculatus | reverse complement strand
CTCCGCTGGGTCCTGCGATCTCCGGCGAGGGATCTTTGTCCCGGCGCTGATCAGGTGTGGGGCCCTGTGGCCCAAGCTGAGGTCTCCGGCCGTCGCCGGAAGCTGCTGGCGGTCAGTCTCTGTGGTCTGGTGAGCTGTGGGGCGTGTCTTTGGCCCTCCGCTGGGTCTTGCAATCTCCGGCGAGGGATCTTTGTCCCGGTGCTGATCAGGTGTGGGGCCCTGTGGCCCAAGCTGAGGTCTCCTGGGGATAAATTTTTATAGTTCTGACAATTCAGTCTTTTATCTAATTAAGAGAATTGGGCTCAAGAGTGTGAAACCCTCTAAGGGCTGGTTAGAATACTGATAGAAAGCCAACATCAGCTTATCACTTAATAAAGGATAATAAGAATTCTATGTCATTAATGGCAAGAAAATACTTTACATAGCTGAGATAACTTAATCCTTCTAAGCGGCTCTATTAAAAAACTGCACTAGTTTGGGCATTTTGAAGTTGACAAAATAAACTATATCTTAGCTATCTTCTGTACTGCTCTTACAAAATACATGACAAAAGCAGTTTAAGACAAGATCTCTTTTTGCCCCACATTTCCATGATATGTTTCATCAAAATGAGGAAGGAATGGAGGCAGAAGCATGGGTCAGCTCCCACAGAAAGCAGAGAGAGATGACTGTTGGTGTTCAGCTTAGCTTTTGTGTGTTTGTGTGTGTGTGTGTGTGTGTGTGTGTGTGTGTGTGTGTGTTTATGTAATATCAAGTAGAAAATAAATACTAACTACCACAGCCATGGGATATTTCTCAAATGACTTTGTGACTTTAAGGTTCAGAGCTAAACCTAAGCCTTGGTATATGCTCCTCAAAATATGTTCTCTCAGATAGAAAATTATCTGTCTCCTCAAATAAATCATGCCTGACTTTTAAAACAAGGGGGACAGGGATGATGGTAAAGTCTCATCAGAATCTGAGTCAAAATGAGCAGAACTCACTCAGTATTCTCCAGGACTGTGAGTCTTCACATCTACCTATCCTCAATGGTTGGCAACATGTAGCTTAATATGGTTTCTTTGCCAGCTGCTAACCTTGTGCACTGTGCCCCTGCACACTGCCTGACTATTCCATTGAGAGAAGCCTGTGCAGACTCTAGCATTTGACAAAATGCAAGTCTTCTCTTTGATTGAGCCCTACTCATTTCTGGTGGTTAAATTCAGGGTCAATAGCCAGCATTTCTCTGACTGGGTTGATAAGAAGAACTGCAGTGAGAGCTAAAGAGAAATTGTTAAAATCAAAATACCATGCTCAATTCTCCCATGTTGAGAAGGGCATGCCAATTCATCTCAGGGAGACCTCGTGGGGCAGGGATTCTGTAAACACATTCCACTGTTCCATGTTCCCCAATTTAAAATATCACCACTCTGTTTTTTAAGAGGCACTTTATTTTTGTAGCTGAACAAAATTCATAGTTCATATTGATAGGAGGAATATATGGCCACTTTTCATTTATTCTTTCCTGAATTGTAATCAATCTCAATACCAAAAGTGCCAAAGGTTGGAACAGGGTCGGGCTAGAGATGACATCTCTAAAATAAGATTGTTTTACCAATTATTGTTCTGTCATTCACCAGGATAATTTGCATTCCTTGCAATTCTATATGAATGCTAGGCTCAGCTTCTCATTTTCGGTCTCAACTAGGGGACACATAGAACACATTGAATCTGGAAATTCAACCTGGACTGAAATGCAATCATGTAGATCAGTGGTTCTTAGCCCTCCCAACATTGCAGCCCTTAATAGAGTTCCTCATGTTGGGGTGAAATTATTTCATTGTTACTCCAGAACTATAATTTTTCTATTGTTGTGAATTATAATGTAAACATCTGATATGCAGGATATCTGATATGCAACTCCTGTGCCAGAGTGATTTAGCACCCAAAGGGATTAGGACCAAGAGGTTGAGAACCACTGATATAGATGTTATATTTTAATCAGTTAGAATGGAATGACATCATAGCAGTTTATATTTCATTCAGAAACATTTTCAGAATATGTGAATGTGTATGGCCTGAATATGCAGATGCATGTTAACATGTGAATGGGCACAAATGGGTGCAAGCTTGCATGTGTGAACATGTGTGTGGGATCCAGTGGCTGACAGAGCATACACTCTTCAATTGCTCTCCACTTTTTTGTTTCGATTTATTAATGCAGGACCTCTTGGTGAATTTATAATTTTTTAATCCTGGATAGACCAGCTAGCCAGCTAGCCCAAATAATCCAGTTGCTGCCTACAAAGTGCTTGAATAACAGGCAACCACCATGTTTACATACTTTCTGCTAGAGTGAGAATCCAGAGATGACATTCACTTTATAGATTTCCAATGACATTTTTATAAATTTTAGTGTAAAAGCTTTATACTTCTTTGATTTAATCAAAGAGCTTATTTTATTTGATGCACTTCTAAATTTAATTGGTCCAAAATTTTACTTTCAAAATGTTTATAGCTAACATAGAGAGAAAAAAGTACCTTTTGCATGTGATTATTGCTGTAGTTGGATCTGAAATGTGCTCCAAGATGCATATGTTGAAGATTTGGTCCCCAAGCTAGTACGTGGAATATGATAAAATCTCTAGAAGACAAGGCTGGTTGGGCCATTGGCAGAAAGAATGTGATTACTCATTCCCTTTCTTTCACCTTAGCTATGAGTTGAATGTGTAAACAGTGTTCTGCTACACACTGCTGCTGTGTTGTGTTGCCTAGCATTAAAACTACAGGACCAACAGAACATGCCAATAGTTCTCTCCCTCCCTCCCTCCCTCCCTCTCTCTCTCTCTCTCTCTCTCTCTCTCTCTCTCTCTCCCTATCTTTCTCTCAGACCTTAAACCTTGTTTATCTCAAGCATTTGTTTTCCTTTATCAAATACTACTGTGATGGCTATTTTGGTTAGCAACTCTCAGTTGATTACATCTGGAATTATTTCAAACCCAAAGATGGCTGGGCACACCTGTGAGAAATTTTTACTTCATTAAATTACTTAAAGTGGGAAAATCTTCTAATCCAAATCTTTGAAGTGAGAACCCTTTAATCCTTATTCTTTGTGTGGGAAGATCCTTCTCTAACCTGGGCCACATCTTCTGCAGGAAGTCGATACAAAGAACACGGAAGAAGGAATCCTCACTCTTCCTATGTTCTCTTGCTCTCTAGCAAGTTCATCCCTTTACTAGCAATATGGTCTACCTACTTCTGTGGGATTCCAGCATATACTGAAAACCAGCCTAGACAATGATGAGCCTTATGAACCGAACAGCTACTAGATTCTTGGACTTTCCATTCATAGGTACCCATTGCTGTTGGAGTGAGTATTTGTGGTGTATACAGTATATTCAGATTCATATTGCATATGTATACAGATACACATATGTATATTATGTATATACATATATATGCACACACATATTGGAGAGAGAGAGGAGGAGAGAGAGACAGAGACACAGAGAGAGACAGAGACACAGACATGGAGAGAGAGACAGAGAGAGAGAGAGAGAGAGAGAGAGAGAGAGAGAGAGAGAGAATTTATTCTGCAACTTCTGTTGCTCTAGAAAATCTTGACTAACACAATTATTAAAGTTGCTTCTGTTCTCTGTCATTTAATATTTGGGTGAAAGCATATTTTCTCCCACTCTTTCACTTCAATCTCATTGCCACTGATCACAAAACATTTCATTTATAGAGAGTTCATTGTTAAGTTATGCTCATTTTAACCTATTTTCCATTCATTCTTTGATATGATACAGTATTCAGTCTATCAATATTCAATATTATTTATGCTGTAGGACTTATGTCTACAGTGGATCATTATTCTATTTTCTTGAATATTTTTATACTTTATGTTTCCATCATTTCCTTCCTTTGTGTTGAATAGTAATTTTATAGTGTATAATTTTCATTACTTTTTAAAAACTATTATATTTATTTACAGTCCAGCCATTGCCCCCCTTCAGGTCTCCCCTCCCACAGTTCCTCATACATTCCTCCTCCCACTTGTCTCTGAAAGGGGGCTCCCCACACTAGGCATCCCCCTCCTCTAGAGACTCGAGTCTCTACAGGATTAGATACATCTTCTCCTACTGATGCCAGACAAGGCAATCCTCTGCTACCTATGTGTTGGGGGCCTTGGACCAGCCAACATATGCTGCCTGGTTGGTGGCTCCGTGTCTGGAAGCTCACAAGAGTTCGGGTTAGTTGAACTTCTGGTCTTCCTATGGAGTCACTCTCCCCTTCAGCTTTTTTAATCCTGCCCCTAATTCAACCATAAGAGTCCCCAATCTTAGTCCAATGGTTAGCTGTAAGTATGTGCATCTGTTTCAGTCAGCTGCTGGTAGGGCCTCTCAGAGGACAGCCATGCTAGGCTCCTGTTGTAAGCATATCATAGCAGCAGTAATAGTATCATCAGGCCTTGGTGACACCTCCCCCCATGAGATGGAGCCCAAATTTGATCCCAAATTTGGCCAGTCATTGGACTGACTATCCGTCAGTCTCTTCTCCATTTTTGTCCCTGAAGTTCTTTTAGA
This sequence comes from Uromys caudimaculatus, assembly GCA_028551405.1. Taxonomy (NCBI): domain Eukaryota; kingdom Metazoa; phylum Chordata; class Mammalia; order Rodentia; family Muridae; genus Uromys; species Uromys caudimaculatus. The sequence continues at coordinate 94,988,006 of CM052705.1, read as the reverse complement.
CAGGAACAATCTTGGGTCAGAAATTTTGACTGTGGATTGGTAACCCTGTCCCTCCACTTGAGGCCCTGTCTATCTATTGGAGGTAGACTCTTTGAGTTCCCTCTCCCCATGGTTGACCATTTTGGCTGAGGTCACCCCCTTTGAGTCCTGAGAGTCTCCCACCTCCAAGGTATCTGGTACTTTCTAGAGGGCCTCCCCACCTCCCAACCAGGGAGGCTGCATATTTATATTCATTCTCCTGGCCCTCTGGGCTGCTCTCCTGCCCCCTATCCCTGATATGGCCCCCTTTTACCCTTCTCTACCCACTCCCACCCAGATCCCTCTCTCCCTCAGGCTCTGGTGATTATTTTGTTCCCCTTTCTAAATAGGATTTTTTTTTTTTCATTATACTTTTCGGTTATTTTCTCAGTAGTTTTTCTGGAAATTATAATTAACATCCTAACACACTTTAGTGAAGATTGCTACCAATTAAATCTTACTAGTATACAACATTTCACTCTATAAGCACTCTGTTCACTCCCTCTACCTTGTACTTTGTGATAAAATTACAACTTTCTGCACTCTTAGATCACAATAAATTAGACATTTTTATATACTATGTAAATAAAGATTTTAACTACTTCTTTTTAGAGTTACCTTGTGAATAAGATAGAAGAAAAGATTCATCAACAAAAATTAATTTATCCTATGTAATATTTGCCAGTGAAGTAGTTCCTATTAGTGCCTCTTCATTTAGACTCAAATTGTCATATGGGCCCCTTTCATCTCAGCCTTCAGTACTTTTTATAGAACTACTCTATTGGTGAATAAATAGTTAAATTTCTATTTTCATCTATCTTGAGATAAATTCACTTTATTGTTTCTTTATATTGTGCTGTGGATGGATATTATTAAGATAACAGGGTTCATGTTTTTCCTCTTTCTGTAAGTAATTTGAATACTCCATTACACAACCATCTAGTCTCCAGCTTATGGTATGATTTCAGTTTTCATCTTTATTGATCAGGGAGAGTTTTTATTTTTATTATTATTATTGTTAATAAGATCATTTGTCCTTAATCTAAACCTACAATCCATATAGGAGAAGCCAGTAAACAACATTCTTTTCTGTCCTCTTCATCAATTATTGCCTACAAGTTCTTGTCTTGAATCCCGGCAGTGACTTCCCTGTATGATGGACTTAGAAGCTATAAGATGAAATAAATCCTTTCCTCTCAAAGTTGCTTTTGGATATAGTGTTTACCACAGCAATAAAAACCCGAAGGAATTCTTGTTATTGTATTGCCTATATCCAATTCACCTTTCAAAATTTTCTCTCTGAGTTCAGTTGTTTAATTCTTTTCTTCTGCTAAGGTCTTATGAAATTGAACTGTAAGCTATCTGAAGTAGGCTTGCATAATAACTTCAAATAACTATGTAAAAATAAAAATAAAAACAACAACAACTTTGTATGACTTATACAGAGTGTTCCAAATTAAGAGACAAGTTTGATTTGGAGAACTGGTTGATGAGGACTACACTTTGTGATTATTTTCCATGATTCAGAGAGGTCAAAGTCTACAAATGAGAGCTAGATTCTAAGGTCAAAATGCTAAATTCTGCATGGACTTGGAGTCACTATGTCATAAATAACAGTGGCATGAAAACAAGAAATAAAATTACTTCATTTCATTCAAGCATTCTGTCTGATAATTTGCATGAGCATGAACTTCTAAAACAATCTTTTTTTTAAAGATTCCCATTGCTTTCTGCTGTACACATCAGCCAGATACATTCTGGATCCTGTATATTCTTTTTTTTTTTCAAGTGGAATTCCTTATTTATTTGAGACAAATATTTCGCTGTTGGTGATTTTTTTTCTTTTTTCTTTTTTGATATTTTATTTACATTTCAAATGTTTTCCCCTTTCCAGGTCTCCCCTTTGGAAACCCCTATCACATCCCCCTCCCTCTGCCTCTATGGCAGTATTCCCCCACCCACCTACCCACTCCCATCTTCCCTCCCTGGCATTCCCCTATACTGGGGCATCTAACACCCTCAGGCCCAAGGGCCTCTCCTCCCACTGATGGCCAACAAGGCCCTCCTCTGCCACATATGTGGCCAGCAGCATGGGTCCCTCCATGTGTATCTTTGGTTGGTGGTCCAGTCTCCAAGAGCACTGGGGAGTCAGGCCAGTTGACAATTTTGCTCCCTCCATGGGGCTGCAAACTCCCTCAGCTCCTTCAGTCCCTTCTCCAACTCCTCCATCTGGGACCTCACGCTCAGTCCAATGGTTGCTGTGAATTGAATCTTGGGTATTCCGAATTTTTGGGCTAATATTCACTTATTAGTGAGTACATACCGTGTTCATTCTTTTGTGACTGAGTTACCTTACTCAGGATGATATTTTCAAGTTCCATCCATTTGCCTAAGAATTTCATGAAGTCATTGTTTTTAATATCTGAGTGGTACTCCATTGTGTAAATGTACCACATTTTCTGTATCCATTCCTCTGTTGAGGGATATCTGGATGGTTTCCAGCTCCTGACTATTATAAATATGGCTGCTATGAACATAGTGGAGCATGTGTCCATATTTCATGTTGGAGCATCTTCTGGGTATATGCCCAGAAGAGGTATAGCTGGGTCCTCGGGAAGTATTATGTCCATTTTTCTGAGGGTCCGCCAAACTGATTTCCAGAGTGGTTGTACCAGCTTGCAGTCCCACCAGGAATGGAGGAGTGTTCCTCTTTCTCCACATCCTCGCCAGCATCTGCTGTCACCTGAGTTTTTGACCTTAGCCATTCTGACTGGTGTGAGGTGGAATCTCTGGGTTGTTTTGATTTGCATTTCCCTGATGACTAAGGATGTTGAACATTTCTTTAGATACTTCTCAGCCTTTCGAGTTTCCTCAGTTGAGAATTCTCTGTTTAGTTCTGTTCCCCATTTTTTGATAGGGTTGTTTGGTTCTCTGGAGTCTAATTTCTTGAGTTCTTTGTATATATTGGATATTAGCCCTCTATCGGACATAGGACTAGTAAAGATCTTTTCCCAATCTGTTGGTTGCCGTTTTGTCCTATTGACTGTGCCCTTTGCCATATAGAAACTTTGCAATTTTATGAGGTCCCATTTGTCATAGCACAAATGTCCTCTGAGAGGCTCCCCCAAGCAGCTGACCAAAACAGATGTAGAGACCCACAGCCAAACATTAGATGGAGTTTGGAAAGTCTTGTGGAAGGGTTGGGGAAGTATGGAGGAGCCCTAAACGAGACAGGGACTGCATAAGAAGACCAACAGAATCAACTAATCTGGACTCGTGGGGGCTCCCAGAAATTGAACCACCAACAAAAGAGCACCTACGTGCAGCTTGGTCTTCCTGCAGATCCTCCAACAACTGGAGTGGGGCCACCCCTGATTCTGCTGCATCCCTGTAAATCTTGTTCTCCTAACTGAGCTACAATGTCTGTCCTCAGTGGGAAAAGACATCCCTAGTCTTGCAGTGACTTGGATACTCAGGTGGGGCCTCCCCCTTTTCAGAGGAAAGGGGGAGGAAGGATGGAGGGAGGGGCTATGTGGGGGAGACTCAGAAGGGGTGCTGCAATTGGGATGTAAGGTGAATAAATAAATAAATAAATAAATAAATAAATAAATAAATAAATAAATAAATAAATAGAAAAAAGGAAAAGAAAATGTGATAAATTGATAAAGACACCTGTCTTCCTACACAATCCTTGGGACTTGTCAATATGGTTCAAGATGAAATATATCTCCTTTTTCAGCATGAGTTATATAGTAGTTGGGAGCAAAGTCCTTGTTGAATTATTGCTATATCTCCAAAAGTCAGTTAAGTATTCAGTGAGTCTAAGAAAATCTAAGTTCTTTAACATTAGAAGTAATTTCCATACACAAAATTCTAATAAATAAAAATTAATTTTTATTTGATTTTTGTTTGCTGCTTAGTAACTACAGATGCTGTTTAAGACTGTTCTTTTTAAAAACACCTGCCTACTTTATAATTGCATTAAAGCATGCCAACGCCCACACAGTACTGATGGATGCATGTGTCATAGGCACCTAAATCCTGAGATGCATGTACCCGAGATGCAGATTAATCAGCATTTGACCATGAGCTGCTGTAACTTCTGATTAATTGTGCTGATGATGGATGCAGGTTTAATCACTTTACCTGATCACTGTAAGGAGCTTACAAAAGACAGTCACCATATTATTTCTCCATAAACTGCTTTTCAGCCAGTTAACTGTAGAAACTTTATGAAGTTTAAGTTGCAGAAGAATTACACAATTCTCCATGTGTCACTTTACATTTCTGCTAATGTTTATTCCCTGACCAAAAAATCTTATCTATGTTAATGTGACAATTCACAAGGTATCTCATTGTCTGCAAGTCTGTCTGTCTTGTTCTTGAATTAGAAAATATAATTACAAAGGTTAATAGAATTCATAATTGAGTTTATAATGTTAGGGAATGACTCCTCAGGCTAGAAAACCATCAACTCATAGTTAAAATTACCTGTCAAAAAATAAAGAGGAAGAAACAGAAGTACAAATTGGTTCTTTTGCCCTTTAGAGGGGGAATGCTAGATTGATTTATACAAGGAAAATTAAGCTATAATTGGTTACTTCTATGTGTGTAAAAAGGTGTGATACATAATTAATATATCCCTAGTATGCAATTCAGTAGATAGTACCCAATAAAAAAACACACAGTGCACGTGAATCAATGAAATTTCGCAAATTAGTAGCAAATCTTGCAGTGAGTTTCTGTAACTGCAGTTTGTACATCTGTTGCAGCATCTGTAACACCATGATAATTTCTCCACGTTACATCTGTATGTTGCTCTTTTGATTGAAAACATTGATGGTCTAGAAAACTGTCCATTATGCACTATTTAATTCTATTCTCTGTAATGGTCAAATTTTGTGGAACAGGAAGTAGATTCTCTCCCTTTAAAAAAGGAGAGAAGCTTTCTCTTGAAGTAGGATAGGAGAAAAGCATCCCCAAATGTGAACTCTCCACTTCTCTCAATATGCCTTTGTTCTGTCTGCACCTTGTTGTTTGTATGTCTGTCCCAGTTTTCTGTCTATGTGTCCTGTCTCTAAAAAATGACTCTGTTTATCAAACAGCACAGAAAACATGGTATGAGAAAGGAATGGGAAGTACTTTTTAACAGAAATACTTAATATAATTTTACAAGGAACCCCAACAGACCCAGAATAATAATCAAAACTTTGCACAGGATTTATCCAGCTATATCCAAGTGTTACTTCTACTTTTTACTGAGGTATTTGTTGCTTAGGATTTGCTTTTAATCTGTTGACTTATTTCAACAAATGATTACCAAAGCACATATACATGCATATACATATATACACACTATGCCATTTCTCTAGTCAGGGATATCAAAGGGTATATAGTTTAATATTAAAACTATGCATTTAGCTTAAGGCGAAAGAGACAGTTTCATAGGAAATCTAAGAAATGGTGTTTTAAATGAGAATGCCTCACCCTACTGGCTCAGATATTTATATCCTAAGCCCCCTAGTTGGTAGAAGTGTCTGGGAAGTATTGTAATTTGTTGATTTATTGGAGGAGACCTGTCATGGGTAGTGGGCTTTGAGGTTTCAAAAGCCTACATCAGACACAATCTCACACCACTGCTACGTATGGATCAAGATGTAAAGTTCTCAGCTACTGCTATATGATGCCTGTTTGCACCATAATGATAGCAGACCTATCCTCTGAAACTGCTAGCAAGGCAGCAGCCAAAAGCTTCCTTTTATAAGAGTTGTCTTGGTTGTGGTGCCTCTTTGCTGCAGTGGTACAGAAATTAAGACAGGGGCATAGTAAAACTGGTTACATTGTTTTCTTAAAACCAAGTCAAACTTAAACAGGCTGAGTATACAGTTAGATAACAGATCTAAAATGATCTCACAACATATTATTATCAATTTCCTTTCAAGGTCTGATCAAAGCTCAGTGTCTAGAAAGGCAAAGGATATTTTTTTAAAAAGATATTACTACAATAGATATTCAATAAATCTTAATATTTTTCTAATATTTTCATAGTTAATCACACAGCAACAGTTAGTCTTTTATAATCTACCAGTACCTTTCTAACAGAAGGTAAACTACCTTAAAATATCACCGCATTCAGACAGATACAGACTTCTCATAAAGCCATTCCCTGTAGTGAGGCAGACTCTAGCATCATCCATGATACCAGGCTACTTTCCAAGAACTCACTTGTACACTGAATCTCTGTGCAAGTCCCTTATAAACTTCTACTACCCCATTTCTCCAGAATATCTTATTCTTCTTGTAGGGCATTAGGCAGGGCTTCGTAACATAGGTGAGGAAATTTTACACAGCCATTGGGCTTAGAAATTGCTGACACCACCTTTGCTGAAATCTAAAGTGAGATTGTGTTCATGCCAAAACTTGAACTCTTTCTGTTATTCATGTGTGCCTACCCCAGCCATAGAGAAGTACTTACAGGCATGGTACCAGGCTCAAGTCCCTATACAGGAATGTTATGCTCCAACATAAAAAATGGTAGTGGGATTCATGGAACTATCTTTGAAATGGGATTAGGTACAGAATTTCTGGCTGAAAAGAACCTTTAAAAATTACAACCTTAGTAGATTTACAATTTCGAGAGTAGTTTTGTCCCTTCACCTAATTCTTCTTCATGACACTAAGCTTTACTTTTTGCCAACTGTCCAATATATCGACCTTATAGGGCTGAAGGTGCTGGGGGAGTGAGGTAAGTATATAATATGTCTGTGACAGAACTTAATTATTAATTCTTAATAAAAATTCAATATATTCAATTTCCCCTTTTCATATAAAAAGAGTAAACATTTTAGTTAATTAAAAGTGGTGAGAAAGATGTTTATGGCCACAGAAGTCTTAAGTTCTTAATTCTCCAAGACTAGATCTACTCTATCTCAAAGGGCATTAATTCTAGGCACCCTACGAAAGGAGCACTCTGATAGACTTTGAGTGGACTTGTAAACAGTACACCTTTGAGCTTTTCTCCCTTTCTGGTACTACAAAGCTAAAAGAAGATACATGGCAAAAACAGCATTGAAAGGTATCCCTGACCCAAATTTTTGTGAGACTCAGATCAAAAGTATGAATGGGGGCGGGTCCATGTATCTCACAACTTCAGTTGTAGAGTTATAAATCAAGCTAACTAGCTGGTAACTAAATCATGTTCTATCCTTTGATGTGCAAATATAGCATCATGCAGCTGGTTAAGTTGGGCTTGTACTTTCTGTTCTTCAATATTTTAAAAACCTCCACTAGAGCGTGGTAACATTGACTGAGCTGTCTTTAGATTCTATGTAACCCAGCTTAGGTCTTTATGGTGAGGGTCATGACATAAGATGTGTCAGGCTGAAAAGCACCTTAAAAAATTACAACCTTAGTAAATTGTAATTAGTCCCTTAGGTGAGAAAGTGAGAGAATTGGTGATTCAATATACCTACAAATAGTAGAACTTGGGAAGTGTCCTGGATAGACCCTGGAAAATGATATAAAATATGTGAACCAAAATGGGATCCGTAAGGTTTTAAAAATAGAGAACCTGTTACTAGGAGTAGATATCTTTGTCCTATGCTTTTCTGGTTTGGGCTAAAATGGTACTTGAAAGGGATTCTGAGAAAGGGACTCTTGCCATTGGAATCTGAAAATAAGACACTAAATTATGGATGCGGTAACAAAAGTGAGAATCATACCCTGAGCAGGGGAGCAGAATTTCTTGGTTACAAATGAGGACAACTTGTGCTCACAAATACAATATCTGATAAGCAGCTGCTGATGTGCGCTGACAATGGCTCTTTCCATATCAGAATATTTAAAAACCTCTTTCCTCCACCTTCTACTTCGCCATTTTTCCAATCTTTTCATATGCGTACTGTGTTACTCCACAGAACTGTCACTGTGTATTTGCCTTTTCCTGTAAGATTTAAGTTAAAGCTAAGAAGTTTTGGCAGCAAAAGAAGAAGAAAGTTAAGGAATGGTATCCACTGTGTGCCTTAGGCTATCTAAAGAGGTGACCCTCCTGGGAGATATACATACAGAGAACCTGCCAGTTCACCTAGAACACACATCTTATCTACAAGTGTTACTGCACCATTCATTACCCCAAAGAAACTGACAGATAGAGAGATGGCACAAATAATAGAGACAGAAAGCATATGCTAGAGAGCACATTCTAAGAATTTAAAATGTTAAAAATAATCAGAATTTTAGTTTAATGACTACCTAACCTTCTTGTAAATTTCCATAAATTGTATCTATCACAAAATACAGAGAGATGAATCACAGCCTTTTCCTCCACAGGAAAAAAAAAATTGTGAGTTGCTCTTTGGGGAAAATAGCTGGGTTAAATGAGACTAACTGCTTTGCATGTTTGATTTGAAGCAGATCTGACAATGACACACCAAGGAGGTATCTGCATCGCTAGTAAGACCTGCCACGGTTAAGAAGAAGGCAGAGGCATAGAAATTTGCAACAGAGAACTAGCCCCAATAGGATTAATTTAAGACTGTCTGTTATTTATTACTCTTGGGCCATTTGTTTTAAGGAAGACTGGCTTGGATTACAAATGGCACTGAACCTGATTATAGCTGTATGGAGTTAAACCTTAATAAGCACAGAAAAGGATGAAAATTTGAAGGAAGACTGATTATAAGGATAGCAAATTCTCCACTGAGATAAATTCCCTCTCCCCTGAGGCTGTCCCAAGAGTGTAAGTTCTGAGGAATACATTTGAAATGTTAATTCACATGAGATAGAAACATTTGATAGGAGTCTATTTGTCACAAACCGGATCCTCACCTGGTATTGCATCAGTGGGCAACTCAGAAAATCCCTTGAGAAATGGGAGATATGGCATCTTTCCAATAATAGTATTGAAAGTCAATTCCAGGTTTTAAAGAAATCAAATACATTTTATATCAGAAGGCAGGAGAAAAATATAAATGGAGATCCTTTCCAGAATTCTAAAATAACAAAAGTGTAAGGGGAGTAAGGGTGATAACCTATTTCAATCTCCTGGTTTTGGAAAAAATGAATGAAGTCACAGAGATATTAGAGAGTAAGACCAAGATTATAAAACTAATAAATGAAAGCAATATGGAGCCATAGTTTCCCATGGAAATCTAGCAGCAGACTGCACCAATCAATAACTGGTCCTGATAATTCCTGATTATGAAACTGAGTGACCAAAAACATTTCTGCTTCTCAATTTTTCGGTATATAAGCAGGGACCTTATTTTCTCCTACATTGGTATTTCAACAATGTTTGGGCATGTTATTTCATACAAAGTCATTTGTATAGCTTATAAAAGGTAAACAGCTAGTAAATAAAAGAAGAGGGGAGAATAAATTTTTGTATGCAGCAAGAAGAAAACCAGTATGAGGGACTTATATTTGTATCTAATACATTTTATAGTAAATTGAAGCTATAAAAGACCTAGCTGAACTATCAGTATGGTAAGGATGACTACTATTGGAAGAGATAAAAAAAAGTTTGTGGTAAATTTAAAAAGTCAGTTACAGACCTTGGTAATATATGGAATGATTAAATATAAATAGATATAAGATTGTGGTTAGATGTTATGTCCAAGGTTGTGTTTTGAGATTATCAAGGATTATACCTGTAGACTTATTCTGTATAATCTGCTAGGAAAGATCCTCATTGTAGATATGGATATGCCTATCAATCCATAGAGTAAAATTAAATTATGAAGGCCATGTTACATATCACAGACATGGGTACAATCTATATTTGTTATGGCACTACTCACTGCTCTAGAAGAGTAGTCAGTGCTCTTAACCACTGAGAAAGCCTTCTAGGCTCCCTCAAAGGAGTTTTATTTAGTCAATAAAAAAGTTATGTTAAATGCAGGAAAGTGGGCAGATCTGGACATTACTGGTTAAATGATATAAGCCAGATTCTAAAAGATAAATATTGTATCTCATCCTTCTTATGAAAAACATATGTAAGTATGTGGGTATTTATAGTACAAAAGTAGAAAGAAGATAAATGGCAGGGGCAAGAGGCATGAAAGGAAAATGGATGACATGCATCTAACAACATGTAAATTTAGTTTAAAGAAAAGTAATCTGAGGAAATTATAGCTATCAGATCATTCGTACACTACAAACACTATAGAAAAAAATACTATTGGATGTGTGAAATCTAAGTAAAACTGTTTTTCTCATCAGTTTTTCTGAGAAAAGTACAGGAGGATAAAGTCCAATGCCCAAATATGACTCTGCAGAAACCATAGCAATAGGGCAGACAGAGGGCATTGATTCAGAGACTATCACTTTAAACTGACAAGTCAAAGAAAACCAGTATAAGAACAGGTCACTGTGCAATAGTGATATTCTAAGAGACTGAAACTGAATGGGAGAGGAGAGGAAAAATGAAGTGGAAATATGTTCACTGAATTATCTCATACCAAACAGAGAAGTATTCATTTTTTAAAAGACTGTTTATTATTAATCCCTTCTCAATAATAAAAAATCATGCACAAAAATGAAGAAAATTAAATACATATATATATATGAACTTATGAATGCCACAAATATGTTCATGAAACATGAATATATATATATAATTTTATTTAAATGAAAATAATTGAATTGTATAGTAAAATATAGTGCTTTACAACATACACTAAAGTTTCTTTCAATGAAAATTAAGATGTCTATACATATTTATAGAGGGACTTTCTCAGGAACACCAATGGTATAAATAATGACATAGAAGCTTCTATTATAGTTTAAACTTAGGCTTTTGGCTAGGGCAGTCTTCTAACTAGCTCATCTAGCCTAACCTGACCATCTATCATATGACTTGCCATAAGGTTAGCTTTATCCCTTTCTCTGCTTCTCTGTGGTCCATATATGTTCCCTCTATGCTCACTATCAAATCTCTTGCCTTTGCTTTCCTCTCCCTGTATTACTCCCCTGCCCAGAAGTTCCACCCTCCTCCTTCCTGCCCAAGCTATTATTATAACTAATCGGTAGTGAGAAATCCTCTGATACAATTTTAGGTTGCCATTAGGCAGATAAAAAACAACGAATATCTACAAAACAAAACAAAACAAAACAAAAAATGGTGATGGGCTATAGAAATGACAATATTAGAATCCTACCAGAACTTCGTTCTCTGACAATACAGAATAAATAATTGAAAGTACAGAGACATACCTTCATACAGAGTAAAAATTTGTTAGCCTTCCACATATTGGCCTCATCCTTTATTATTTTCTTGTTTGTACCCTACCACTAGTCTTCTTAATATTCTGAGACATATTAGGCACTATGGTACTGGCTAGAGTTCTCTGAACTTGATAATTTCTTTGCTTTTTCCTGGGACATTATTATAACCAGCCTCTCAAACATTTCCCAGAGCTCTCATTTGCTGACAGACATTCCCATCCAATCTTGATAAATAAATGAGTAGTTGGGGGATTGATGTGCACACGCATACACGTGCATTATGTGTGTATGTGTACATAAATATTTTGGAAAGTTTAGGTACTAATTATTACTGTCATAGAAAATGGAAACTAAGCAAATGGAAGATGGTGAAAGTTGATTGAAGAGTTGAATGGTTGGTTGGTTGGTTGGTTGGTTGGTTGGTTGGTTGGTTGGTTGGTTGGTTGGTTGGTTGAATAGTTGAATATCTAGTTGCTTGGTTGGTTGGTTGAATAGTTGAATGTCTATTTGGTTGGTTGGTTAGTTGGTTGGTTGGTTGGTTGGTTGGTTGGTTGGTTGGTTGGTTGGTTGGGTGGTTGTTTGGCTAGGAGATTGGGTCGTTGATTAGTTGATTTTTTATGAATTTACCTAACAAGAGTTTACTGGAAAATAAGACATGAGTCTAAAATAAGCCTTGGAGTTCCAAGTAAAAGATAAAGGTAAAAGGTGTGGTATACATGCACAGGTGTATATGACAGAATAACTACATTACAAACTGGCAGATAATATGGAGAGAGATGAGACTAAATACAGCCACCTGTGTGTGGCATATTAGGACCTGCCACACCAATAAGTTTACTTTTAAGTTCTAAGTGATATACTCAGAAGAATTACTGCATGCCAGAAGTTAGCTAATTTTTTTTCATATCAGTTCATAACTTGTAATGATTCATGACACAACAGCAAGATATTCACTTTAGAAAAGTGTATAACATCTAGATCATGCATAGATATAAAGAAAGTGAAAGTTTGCAATGCTGGAGTATACATTGATTTCATTATTTTAAACAGCAATTGATCAATATCTGTTTGAATGGGGAATGAGCATTTTAATACACCCCAATTTCATGTCTAATGGAAACCCTCACTTGGAAGAACAAGAAATATGTGTGGAATGTTTCTGTAGCAGGTTCATCATAGCAGGCTTTGGAGATCAATGACTTTTCTATAAACAGAAAGGAAAATAAATATTCTTCAGTATATTTTTAAATACTATATAGGAATAGGGGTATATCTCAGTGGTAGATCATTTGTCTAGTATATGTGAACCCTTGCCTTTAATAAATAACACTGCAAAAGATGAATGAACTAATATATAAAATAAAAATATAAGCAATCATAACATATAATCCTTCCATGTTAAAGCATAGCATATGTGTATGTGTACAGATAAGTAGATGATACTTGGTATAGACAAAGTTACAGCTATATTTTTTTAGTTTTCATTAATTAGTTGTGATTAATCACAAATTAAGTGATGTAAAACAACAAAAACCAGTTACCTAACATTTGTATTATAACAATGATCTGTTGCAGGAAATAATAAAAACTGAATCCCCACTATTGCCAGCAAGGCACTGGCTCTCTGACTCAGAACTCCAAAATCTCTCCATCCAGTTCACTAAGTTCCCACTGGCAGGTCACTACCATGCCAGCCCCACCACAGCCTTTTGTGGTGCACTTTTGGCAAACTCATGCTTTGTCGTTGTACTTTTCTCTCTGGAACCTAGTTGAGCCACCTTGTGAAGGAAAACACCTCACAAACTTAGGTTAGAAACAATGGCAACTCAATCGCTGGGCACAATAACTAGAATCCTAATCTTGTAAACCATACTAAATCTAAATCCTCCAGTGGCAAATTGGATTCGCCATCTAAAGCAGGAGACACTAGTAGCTACATCTTGTCCTCTTACTGTCCCCGTAAAAAAGCCCCTATCTCTCTCCTGCCTCATCTTGCTCTGTCCAACCTGGAAGTCCCACCTACTCGCCTACTTGCCTACTCATGATTGGTTCCTTTATTCATTAGGGGAAGGGTCCTGGGACTTCACCTGAGTATGTGACTCATTTTTTGTTCCAGACAACCCCTCTTGGGGAAGCAGAATTAGCATCAAAATACAAACAGCACTGGGGCCATCCCCATCCACAACACTGACAAGTCTCACAAGCAAAAATGCAGGTGCTGGAAAATCTGTGTTTCTCTGCAAATTCCATGGAATATAGGTTGTCTCACCCTTTTCAGCTACTATATCAACCATGTTCCTTCACTTAGTTCTCTTCTTACTTTAAAGCCAGCCTGTGATGATGAAATCTTTCTTACCTCACAACACTATGGTAAACTCTTTGCCAATTTCACCTTTAAAGAAGCTTTGACACTACATTGGTTCTACTTGAAAATCAACGTAATCTCTTTAAAGGATCTGAGTAGCTGCATTAATACAGCTGAAGATCAATTCCCTTCTTCATGTAGCAATATAATCACAGGTACTAGGGAAATAACATCTTGACATAAAAGTCCACATCTCTTCCTACCACTTACCTCTGGTAATAGACACCCTGCAACAGTCTGATTCACTAAAATGAGATCAGATGGCAATATTATGGTGGCTAATAGTGAAATATTCACTTATTTAGAGATTACATATAAAAACTCTAGAAACCAACGCAACTCAGTCAACTGCCATTCTGTCATGACCTCTGTTTGAAATTCAGTGTTTGCTGCCTTTAAATTCAAGGTTCATATCACTTAAGCAGGCTTGGTAAAAAATTCAAAATAACCTTTTTAGGAACTCACAAGTTAATTGGAGATGTAATCAGCCAACGTCAAAATAATATTCATAGACCAATGCACAATTCACATTGATCAGTACAGACAAGACAAACTAAAATAGCATGAAAGGTCTCTTTCCCAAGTTTTCATGCAATTGAAGTGCAATTGCTAAAATCAAGTTGGCGAAGAAATCAATGGCTCCTGTTGATTTTCCAGGCTCCTGCTACCTCAAAATGATTTGGAGAATTGCTATTCTATCACACTGATCATGAATAAATGACTGGACACTCATTTCCATTTAGAATGTCTGTTTAAATGCTGATTTGACCTCTGAGCATACCAAGGGCTGAGTAATATATGTAGAACTGTCATTAAAATTGCATATGAAGCATAGGTTAGAATGCAGCTACTGTATCTACCTTGGCTAATTTTCTGCCCTGGATTCCTGAGAGGCAGGAAAGAGATGTCAGTCAGTTATCAATAAAATGAAACAGAACAAGAGAATTTAGGGTTTATTCAAAATATATCTGAGACTAAATTCTACAAAGAGAATTATCAACCTCACTTTCTAAAAACAGCTTTCTGTGATTTAAAAAAAAAAATGATGGAAAATAACCCTCTTAAGACATGAGAACAATGAAAGTCATTCTGTTTTTGCACAGGAAATTAAAGGTGCAGAGAGTGTAATATAAATGTCTTCAGAATTTCACAAGAAACACTCAGTAGTAATCCTTTTAAATTTATTTGGTGGTTTACCTCCCACCCCAAGGGGTTGAAACTCTCAAGCACAAGAAGCAGTTCCTGATTTACTGGCTGATGCACAGCCTTTGTTTCCAGTGACAGCTCTTTTGACCCATTTCATTTTTCTAAATTGCTTTCTAATTTCCTGAGGACAACATTGTTGTCATAGTGTGTTTAGAGCATTATGTGTTTCCAAGTTCTTAACCCTCTCATTATATTTCATATTTCATCTTGGTTAGAAAGGCAGTTTTGCCTCAGAAGGAGAATATAGGTTCTGAAGAGTTACTGAAGAGACACACATGAAATCTTGTCCTACTACTTTGGCACATGTGACCTTGAGAAGTAGCTTGCACTTTCTCTGTCTGAGATTCCAGGGTCTCTTAAACTAAGGTTGGAACTACATTTCACAAGATGTGTATAGTGTTTGTGTTGTTCATACATGTGTTTGTGTGTGTGTTCACATGTATGTGTGAATGATAGCCATGTGTGTATGACTGCTTGCAGAAAACAGAAGGTCAGTGAAGCTATAGTTACAGGCACTTCAGAATTGTTCATCATGAGTAGACGGAACCAAACTAAGGTTGCAAGAGCAGCAAGTGACTTTAATCAATGAAATATCTCTCCAGGTCTAGAGGTATATTTTTCAAGGTTGTTTTCCTTTTGAAGTGATTAGTCTTTTATGTGTGCTCAGAATAAGTAAAATTATATGTGATTATTATAGAAGAAATGGCATCAATGATAACCAAAAGTACATAAGTCTGTTCACACATATGAATTTGAAAAAGACAAGATATTTGGTCATGCAAAAGCAAATATACTCTCATATAGAAGGGACAGACACTACAGCAGCACATGACTGTAGTCCTGCAATGCATAGACTGAAATAACATGATGTCTGGAGATGGTTTCCAACCCATCTTGACAAATACCCAGATTATGTTTCAGTAGCAGACAAGCCTTCTAATTAATTAACCAATACCAAATGGAAGTGTCATCAGAGACACCACCATGTCTATGTTTATTTTGAGTCTATTCACATTAATGAGGAAGAGGAACTAGATATATGTCTACTAATATATGAATAAATAGTGAAAATGTGGTATATTTAATGAAGTTTTAATTTAGTCATAAAAATGAAATTAAGAAATGTTCAAGGCTATTTCTTTCTTCTCTATTAGATTTAGTGTATCTGGTTTTATGTGCAGTGCCTTGATCCACTTGGACTTGAACTTTGTACTAGGTGATAAATATGGAACAATTTGCATTCTTCTACATGCAGACCACCAGTTAGACCAGCACCATTTGTTGAAGATGCTTTATATTTTCACTGTATGGTTTTGGCTTCTTTGTCAAAGATCAAGTGAATATAGGTGTGTGGGTTTATTTCTGGGTCTTCAGTTCTATTCCATTGATCTACCTGTCTGTCTCTGTACCAATACCATGCGATTTTTATCACTATTGCTCTGCAGCATAGCTTGACATCAGGGATGGTGATTCCGGCAGAAGTTCTTTTATTGTTGAGAATCATTTTTACTATCCTGGGTTTTTTGTTATTCCATACGAAGTAGAGAATTGCTCTTTCCATGCCTGTGGAGAATTGAGTTGGAATTTTAATTGGAATTACATTGAGTCTGTAGACTGCTTTTGGTAAGAAGGACAGTTTTACTGTTAATCTTGCCATCCGTGTGCATAGGAGATCTTTCCATCTTCTGAGGTCTTTTTCAATTTCTTTCTTCAGGGATTTGAAGTTCTTGTTATATAGACCTTTCACTTGCTTGGTTAGAGTTACACCAAAATATTTAATATTATTTGTGACTATTGTGAAGGGTATTTCTTTCTTGGGCCATATATCCTTTGTATAAAGGAAGACTACTGATTTGTTTGAGTTACTTATATGTCTTTCTCCTTTGCTGAAGTTGTTTATCAGCTGTAGGAGTTCTCTTGCAGAATTTTTGGACTCACTTATGTATCCTATCATATCATCCACAAATAGTGATACCTTGACTTTTTCCTTTCCACTTTGTATCCACTTGATCTCCTTTTGTTGTCTAAGTACTCTAACTAGAACTTCAAGTACTACAATGAATAAATAGAGAGAATGTGTGCAGCCTTATCTGGTTCCTGGTTTTAGTAGGATTGCTTCCAGTTTATCTCCATTTAATTTGATGTTGGTTGATGTTTGGCTGAATATTGCTTTTATTATGCTTAGGTATGTGCCTTGAATTCCTGGGAAATAGCCTTGAACACATTGACACAGGACAAAATTTCCTGAACAGATTACCAATGGCTCAAGCTCTAAGATCAACAATTAACAAATGGGATCTCATGAAACTGAAAAGCTGTAAGGCAAAGGACACTGTCAATAAGACAAACCAGTAACCTACAGATTGGGAAAAGATCTTTACTCGCCTTCCAACAGGGGGCTAATATCCAAAATATACAAAGACCTGATAAAGTTAGACTCCAAAAACCAAATAACCCAATTAAAAAATGGAAAACAGAGCAAAACCGAGAATTCTCAACTGAGGAATCTCAAATGGGTGAGAAGCACTTAAAGAAATGTTCAGCATCTTTAGTCATCAAGAAAATGCAAATCAAAATGACCGTGAGATTCCACCTTACACCAATCAAAATGGATAAGCTAAGATCTAAAACTCAAGGACAGCACATGCTAGTGAGGATATAGAGAAAGAGGAACATTCCTCTATGGCTGGTGAGTTTTCAAACTTGTACAACCACTCTGGAAATCAATCTGGCAGTTGCTCAGAAAACTGAAAATAGTTCTATCCAAAGACCCAGCTTGGTCATATACCCAAAAAGTGCCCCACCATGCCACAGGGGCACATGTTCCACTCTGTTCGTATTGGCCTTATTTGTGATAGCCAGAATCTGGAAATAACCTAGATATTCCACAACAGAAGAATGGATACAGAAAATGTGTTTCATTTACAAAATGAATACTACTCAGCTATTAAAAATAAGGATATCATGAATTTTGCAGCTAAATCGTTGGAACTAAAAAGTATGATCCTGAGTGAAGTGCCCTAGACCCAAACGGACAAACATGATATGTACTCATTGATACGTGGATATTAGCCAAAAAGTTCAGATTACCCATGATACAACTCACAAACCATATGAAGCTTAACAAGAAGGAAGGCCCAAGAATGGATACTTCAATCCCACTTAGAAGGGGGACCAAAGTAATCACTAGAGGCAGTGGGAGGGAGAAACTTGGGTGGGAAAGGGAAGGAGGAGGGAAAATGGAGGCAGGATGAGGTATGGGGGGAAAAATGAGAGATGCCCAGGGAGCCAGGAGAATGAATAGAAATATGCAGCAGGGTGGGGTGGCGGGAAGGGGGACCTTTAGAAAGTCCCAGACTCCAGGGTTGTGAGAGGCTCTCAGGATCCAATGGTGATGACCTTAGCCAAAATGTCCAACAGTGGGGAGATAGAACCTAAAGAGACCATCTCCAGTAGATAGACATAGTCCCCATTTGAGACATGAGGCCATACACCTATCTTCAAAATTCTTGACTCAGAATTGTTCCTGTTTAAAGGAAATGCAGGGACAAAAATGGAGCAGACACTGAAGGAAAGGCCATCCAGAGACTAGTCCACCTTGGGATCCATCTCATGTATAGGCACCAAACCTGACACTATTACTGATGTCATATGGTGCTTGCAGACAGGAGCTTAGCATGGCTGTCCTCTGAGAGTCCTTACCAGCAGCTGACTGAGACAGATGTATATACTTATAGCCAACCATTAGACTGAGGTCGAGGACCCCTATGGAAGAGTTAGGGGAAGGACTGAAGGAGCTAAAGAGGATTGCAATCCCATAGGAAGAACAACAGTATCAACTCAACTGGACTCCTTAGAACTCCCAGAAGCTATTCTGCCAACCAAGAGCATACATAGGCTGGTTGGTCCATGGCACCCACTCTGTATGTAGCAGAGGACTATCTTATCTGGTCTCAGTGGGAAAGGATGAGCTTAATCCTGTAGAAACTTGATGTTCCAAGGAAGGGGTAGAGTAACAGGGTGTGGTAAGAGTGGGTAGGTGGGGGAGCATAGGGGAGGGAAAGGGGGTGAAAAAACTCATGGA
Organism: Uromys caudimaculatus; assembly: GCA_028551405.1. Taxonomy (NCBI): domain Eukaryota; kingdom Metazoa; phylum Chordata; class Mammalia; order Rodentia; family Muridae; genus Uromys; species Uromys caudimaculatus. The sequence continues at coordinate 94,969,110 of CM052705.1, read as the reverse complement.
AGGATGTCTTAGTCAGGGTTATGACCAAGAAGCAAATTTGGGAGGAAAGGGTTTATTGAGCTTACACTTCCACATTGCTGTTCATTACCAAAGGAAGTCAGGACAGGTACTCAAGCAGGTCAGGAAGCAGGAGCTGATGCAGAGGCCATGGAGGGATGTTCCTTACTGGCTTGCTTCCCCTGGCTTGCTCAGCTTGCTCTTTTATAGAACCCAAGACTACCAGCCCAGGGATGGCACCACCCACAAGAGGCCCTCCCCCCTTGATCACTAATTGAGAAAATGCTTTATAGCTGGATCTCATGGAGGCATTTTCTCAACTGGAGCTCTTTTTTTCTCTGTGATAACTCCAGTTTGTGTCAAGTTGACACAAAACCAGCCAGTACAAAGGGTTACCAGGAAGGCAGGCAGAATTTGGAATGGTAATAAATAAAATAATTAATAAAATACAAAGAAAGAAATGTTCATAGAAACAGAACTAGAAAATATTATACAGAGTAAGGTAACCCATGATCCTGAATATAAATGTCACTTGTTCTTCCTTGTATGTAGATCCAAACTATGAATTTTTTAGAGCAGCATGTTTAAGTCTGTGAACCAGTAAGGATAGAAAGATAGAAAAAGACTATTAATGGACTGAGGTGGAAGGAAGGGGGAAAAGCAGAAAGCATTAGATATGAAGGTAGATGAGGGGAGAATTGAGGGTGAAAATGTTTAATCAGGTAGGAAGTAGGAGAATAGGGAAGGGAATAGAGGAGGCACATCTAACAAAACTAAAAAGAGGGTAAGTTTCATTTATATAAGGTGAAAGTTCTTGTAGACCAATATACAGCAGTATGACTGTAATCAATAATACCACATTACATACTTGAAAGTTTTTACAAGGGTAAACATTGTGTTCTCATCACAAATAAAATGGTAATTAGAAATTATTTGGAATGATAGAAATATGAATATCCTTGATTATGATGATAATTTCACAGGGTACAAATCATGCATATATTAAAACATCAAATTGTACATCTTAAATGTATACATGTTCAATCTGTTAATGATATTTTAATAAAGCTAAAAATACATTTTAAGGAGTACATATGAAGGTTGTTCCTGTAATAACATAACACTTGTGCTTTATCTTGCTTATTATTTATCCCCTTTTACATGATACATCATTCTCTTATATTCAAGGTTTTAGAAAAAACATTCACTAGACACTGATTATAAAATGCAAAAGCTGGCATGACTAATTTTGTAATCTCCAAATTTTTAAGTTTTTCATTGTTCATAAATGTTTTTATTCTCTGTACTTAAACTTTCAACTCCTGCGTAGCCTTGAAAGCCTACATGAAAACCCATCTAATCAATACATCTCTCCAAGAATAGTTAAATATCTGTATTTCCTAAGTTACTATGGAATTTGATGATATCAATGGTGGGCAAAGTCACACAAAACAGCCTTTATATTTGTGTAAAAGTTAAATTACGTAGAGGAAACAAAGGAGAAAGATGCCCATGTTTTTAAAATTTTAAAATGAATGAACATATAGCACAGATATAGATAATCGAAGTGAATTTGTAAGACCTAAATATCATCAGAATCATTATAACAATTTGTTGTTACTTATAAGAAGAATATTAGACAATAAAATATTTAATATTTAATATATTTTAATTAAATAACTTAAATATTAATTATGAAAAAGTCCTAAGATACAAACTTAAGAGTTGGCCTAGTAGAAGTAGTAATAGGAAATCTTAACTCTTCTTTCTCAGTGAGTCCTGGAGCATCATCCCCTTAAATTTGGTACACTGTTGAGAATAATTTAAAAACCAAAGAAGAGCCATTACAAGCCATCCTTGTCAGTTTAACACATAATCTCTTTATGTCCAAATGAAAACAATAACTTGGTCATAATAATGCCTTTTATGATATAACTATCCCTTGCTCAACTACACAAGCATAAACAATAAGCTTAGCTAGTGAGAACTTGACTTGAGGTCACCACTTCTTTATTCTATTTAATGCCCTTGAACACAGGACTCATCTCCATTCTACTGTCTGGTGCTCCTTTAATACTTAGACCATACATTTTGTATTTTTCTTTGGTAAGTTTGCTATGTGTAATTAAAATACTCTTCATAAGAGTGAACTTATATAACCACATGATAGAATTTATATTAGGTTGTTTTGAGATTTCCTTCACTAGTGCAATTAATCTAAGTCTCTTCACTTTAGCCTTGGGCAGACTCTTTGGACAATAGCAAAAAGTATCTACATTGTTCACCAAAATATTACAAGTACAGTCTCTAGTCCACATACTAAAATTCTCCTCTGCAACCTCTTGAGCCAGTCCCCCACAGTTTAAATCAACCTCAGCACCACTGTCTTCCATAGTTCTACTAGTATGGTCCATAATACCTCACTTGAAAATTCCACTGCTTTCCACCTTCCTCCAAACAAAAGTATGGCCAGGCATATCACAGCAATACCAAAGTCCCTGGCACAAATTTCTGTTTTATTTAGCATTTTACTGCTGTGAAGAGACACCATGAACAAGGTAACTCTTTTAAAAGACAGCGTTTAATGGGGAGTGATTACAGTTTCAAAGGTTAAGTCCATTATCATCATGGCAGAAAGCATGGCAGTATCCAGGCAAGACATGGTGCTACAGAACGAGCTGAGAGCTGTACATACTGAGCTGAAGGCAAGCAGGAGAATGTCTTCTGCAGGCAGCTAGGAGGAAACTCTTATTTTATATTGGGCAAAACTTGAGCATAGAGACTCCAAAGCCCACCCCCACAGTGGTACACTTCCTCCAAAAAGGTCACACCTGCTCCAACAAGGCCACACCTTCTAATAGTGCCATTCACCAGAAGCCAACCCTATTCAAACCACCATAGGAGGCCATGACAGAAAACTACAACTAGACACATCACAGAAATAAGCAGATTGTGGTGAGCACAGCCTCGACAGATACCTCTCCATGATAGCATCTGCATCAGTTGCTCAGGGAATGTGTAGAAGGGGAAGGAGAAAGATTCTAAGAGCCAGAATACCAGGAAATGCACTGTGAAAGAGTCTCTCCTAGGAATGGCTGCATAAACCAGACTAGAATGGTAGCAATATTGATAGAATTATTAATGTGAAAGGGGGAGATTTGGGGGGGATCCCAATCCTAGACAAAGCACTATAGGTAACTGTTGGTACCTGAGAGAATAAAAGTCTCTCCTAAATTGAGTCTCCCTATTGGTTGTCCAATGAAGAATGGCCAACCTTGACACATGCTGCTAAAAACTAAGAGACAGAGTGCCATGACAGCACTCACAAGATGACAGACAAATCAGTTCTCCACAGAAATGGCAACCCATCTGGGAAAAAGATCAAACTAACTGTTTTACAGCAGAGAACAGAGAAAGCCAAGACACACTGCATTCATGCCACAAATTTGCTGATTCATTGTTGCTCTTACCAGAATTGGAAGTTATAAGCTCTCCCTAAACCCAAATACTATGAGAGGGAAAGAAAAAATTCCCCGAAGCTTTCAAACCATTAGAAAAGTTATGTGGAATTTAGTCTTAAATACAGTAGATTATTGTTATGTGGCCATGTGTTCAGCCCTGCCAGACTTGTGGGAAATAATGGAAAGGGTTTGGTAGCTATAAGAAAGAGAAAATGAATTATAAAATGTCAGAAGCTAACTACTTGGAGACAGTCTGGGTAAAGCAGAATAGGCACATAAACCAATATTGACAAGGAACAATAATGTAGTATCTGCGAGGATATGTAAAAGAATGTGTAATGATGATGAAACTTCAACAGAGGTGAACCTAATGATAGAGAAATTCAAATAAAGGGGTCTTGTTTAGTTTCCATTTCTCCAACCAGGAAACACGTGGTAATTTTCATTGTTTGAAATTCTGTATATTTATAAAAGAATCTTAGTCATTTACTCCCCCCCTTCCATTATTCCCTCTCCTCGCCCTCTCTCTGCCCCTTAAGCCCTTCTTTCCCATGTCTCCTTTCTAAATTCCGTTCTTCTTTTTGTCTTTAAAACACTGAATTTAATTACAGTTTCTTACTCAAGACTTTAAAAATAATTCTCCTCTTCTCCCCAGTTGTCAGCTCCTTGCCAGCAGGTCCAGGCGAGAGGAGAGAACCCAGTCCAGCTGGGTCTGTCTGGGTCTGACAGGTCTGAGCAGTATGGTGGGTGTTGATGGCCCAAAAGAAACACACCAGGCCAGTAGTCTTGTTGAAGCAGGAACTCAACTCTATTGTAGCAGCCCCTCGCTTATATAGAGAAGGCAAAGGGGGTGGGCACTTAGGTATGGGAAGAGATGACATAGGAGGTGGGAAAGGGGAAGGGGTAACTGACAGGGCCAATAGCAAAGCTCCACATCAGCAATGGCAGGGCAGAGGGAGGGCCAAACAGGTCTTGCTGAGTCACCCCTATACTGAGACAGGTCTCAGAACTTGAGCCAGGCTTAGGCTCTCCCACAAGGCCGTACAAACTCAAACTTGAGCCAAGCTCTGGTTTGTCCTCAAGACCCAAACCAGGGTCAAAATGGGGCCCAACACCCAGTGACACTTAATTCCTTTTATTCTCCTTTGTTACAAACAACAACTTAAAAATTAGCTATTTCAGGTATGTTTCTTTGACTAATCTACCTGGCCATTTTTATGCTTCTGAGAGACAGATGATCAAACAGAACTTTAAAACCAAACAAGCAAATTGAAAAGCAGTAGAAAGGTAGTTTAAAAATGATGACATGAATTTGGGATGGAAATTTCTTGTGGGACTGAAAGAATTGAAATTAGAGGGTACTTCAATATCAGGAAAATACAGCACTTACATAAACATATAAAAGTTTTTCAAGAATAAAAATAGTTGCAAATATCTGTGAAATGTCTGGGCTAACAACTTAGCCACATTCTGCTTGATGCTGAAGAGAGAGAGAAAGAAAGGGGGGAGAAGGAGAGGGAAAGGAGAGAGGGGGGGGAGAGCGCTCTAAAGCCAGGGAACAGGACTCTTATTCCCCACAATGATTACAGTAGAAAAGGAGGGAGCGCTGTGGCCACACACATATTGCACCAAGAAAATGCAGGGATTCGGGCTACACCTCCTTTCTCCATAAGTTACATTTCAGGAGTGAAATAATCAGTTTATGAAAGAATAATGTGCCACAATACATGACAAGCATTTCCATGTTATGAGAAGAAAGAAATCATAATTTTAATATTTCATAATGCACAAACCTACCATTTGGTCTGGAGAAAGACATTGACTGCATCTTCCAAAGTTGCTCACTATAAAAACATTCTTAAAATGAGAATCTAGGGTTAGGGTGAGGTGAGTCTGGGAGAAAGAAAAACAGAAAAAAATGAGACTCAAGGAGAAGTCTCTTATAACACAAATAATGCCATAATTACATATCATGTACTATTAGGTTATCTTTTATCTATTAGCAATGCAAATTAAAATAATAATTCAAGATGGAAATAAATTCTTTTAAATGTGAGACACTCCAATGGAGTCTGAAAACTAATTTAAAACACACCAGAGTAAAAGATGTTAATCCATTCTCTATTGCAGAAAATGGATTGTCCCTCTCACAGCAGGTATAAATGACAGTTCAGTTGTTAGTCATTACCATAGTTACTATGTTTTCTTTCTTTCTTTCATTCATTTTAATATAGCAAAATAAAATATAATAAAATAAAACAAAAAGTATCACTTTGGAATTAGACAAGACAAAGCAACAAAAGGAAAAAAATCCCAATGGAAGTCACACGAGTTAGTGATACATTCATTTGAACACTCAGGAATCACATACAAATGCTAAACTAGAAGCCATAATATATATGTAGAGGACCTGATATAGACCCATGCAGGCCCTGCACATGATGCTTCCACTTTTGTGAGTTCATATAAACTTTTTTCATGCTGATTTATAGTATATTGTTTTCTACTCTTAAATTCTTATCACTTTTTCACAGATGTCCCTCAGTTCTGAAGAGAGGGATTTGATAGAAACCCCCTATGTACTAAAGAGTTTTCAAGGTCGCCCTCTCTGCATAATGTCTCTCTGTTCCCATCAGCTGTAGCAGAAAGCTGTTACCATGATAGTTATACAATGCACTGATCTAAGAGCATAGAAAAATATCACTAGGAGTCATTTTGTCACTACATTTGATTTTGGTTTTCTCCTAGATCCCTGGGCTACTTTCTTAGGTTCTTGCTCAATCAAACTGTATTGGGTATGGATCCTTGGAGAGGGCCTTAAGTCAAATCAGTTATTGATTGGGTACTGTCACAAACTTGATGCCAACATCACACTAGCATATCCTGCAGGCAGTATTGATTGTAAAGGGTTTATGGCTGGCTTTTTGTTTATGTTACTCCTTTGATAGCATGCAGAGTACCTTCCTGTCATACAGACATTTTAACAATACCAACTGCTCCTCCAATAACAAACCTCACAAGGAAATAATCCCTTTTATTCAAATCATATTGTGTTCATAAAGAACAGTATCTAAATAGTTGTCCAAATGGTTTCTAAAGCCAGATTTCAAGAGGGTCAAACATGACTTGTGTCATAGCTCCCTTGTTATTTTCAGAGCTGAAGCCTGCTATTTTTTAATAAAGTATGCTTTGATCTCAAGAATAGTAAGGCTGTATGGTGCTTTGTACTTGCACGGGACCATTGCTAAAAACTGAATTCTTTATATTGATGTTTTCCACTCTTAATGTTGTAATCATGTTTCCTTTTAATTAATTAGGAAAATGGTGTTTGTTATAAGAAAATGCCTAAAGCAAAATCTGATTTGAAATACCAATCAGAAGAAGAAACAAAGCATTCAGTGTTTGTCCTAAAGACAATGTCTCCGTGAAGGTCAATGACACACATGGATATTGCAGAGATTTTTGTTGTGGTTTTCTTGCTAGTCAGCACATTTATTTAGATACAAATGAAAAGAAATCTCTTATTTAAGTTTAAAAGTTGACCTTTGCCAAATGTTTATAGAAATCATTAACAATATTATCTCAGTCAATTTAGCTAATTAAGCTTATGTTGCATTGCAGTGAACTCCTTGTGATTCTATAAAGCCTCTTGAAAACTCAAAAAGAAAAGGGAAATTTTTGTAGAAAGAAGTTACACTGAAGAATGAGATGAATAACTCTTGTGGATTAAGTTCTGTAAAGTTCATTGCCCTATCTCACTTTATGAATCGTGATATTTCAGTACTCTACTACATTGAACTGACACTGGGGTATAGAATGGGATGATCTTCTGCTTAACTCTGAAAATAGCATTATTTTATTTACCAGTGGGAGTCCCAGAGGGGAATGGGAGGGGATGTCCTCCTCAGTTATTTTTCTCAATGCAGCAAATGTTTGCCATTGTTACCACATTGAGGTGCCATAGCCACTGTCCCATTTGCTGACACTACTTTGTTCAATTTATGAGATTTACATAGAGGTTATGTGGAATAAATCACAGGCTTTTATCTTTTCTTTGCATCATCTTTGCATTATTTATGAGCAAAGAGTAATTCATCATGTAAGACTCCATGTTAGACTGTGACAATTCACCTAATAAAATATCATTTTTCCACAGAACCTTATGTTGTGTGAAGAGGGAACTCTCATTTCAGAAGTGGAATACAGCATGTCTTACACAATGCAGCAGCAAGAGCTGACTACACCTATTATTAATGATCAATCATAAGATGTAGCAAACCCACCGAAGAATAGACTTTCATAAGACTGCATTCTGCCAGGGATATCACTTATCTTGTCTGTCCTCTGAATAGCACAATGTTGAGACACAGTGATTAATCAACCTTGCTTTTATTTGTTATGAGTGCTGACTAGGTTCTAGGCTCTAGGAAGTGCTTAGAATTGTTTAGTGAATGAAAAAAAGATATTACATAGGTTTCACCAAGTATGTGTGTACCGTGAAAAATGTGTGAGTGTGTGTTTGTGTGTGTGTGTGTGTGTGTGTGTGTGTGTGTGTGTGTGTGTGTGTGTGTGTGTGTGTGTGTGTATTCAGTAGAAGGAAAATGCAAAGGCAAAAGAAAGATGTATAGGAAAATTCTGAGTCATCACAGCTTTGTGAACAGGTGCATCAACAATGGGGAAATTCTAAAGAACCATGTACAGGCACAACAAAATTATCAACATGAGACAGAACAAGAAAAACAATTTTCATCTCTAGTACCTAAGCAATGATCCATGGAAACCCATCTTTCTTCTGCACATATCAGAATGGCTGTGCAGATTTTAATAGGAATGAATCACAGTAGGAAATTGCAGAGAAATAAGTCAAGAGCAAGGTATGTGCAGTAGAAGGAAGATAAGATATTGTTAGGTTACACCCATATGAAATTCTGTGCAATTTCTGCTAATAGAGTAGAAATGGCTAAGAAGATATAGGAAGGACACTAGGAAAATCTGGTACAGTTCCTGCCCTAGAGCCGTGAACATCCTTACATCCAATCCAGATGTCTTCCTTGGGGAATTTCACAGAAAGCAACAGCAGTAAGTGTGTGTGACTCCTCTTACAGGAAATTAGATCACTACACTGCTTAAAGTCCTGGTTCTTTAAGCATTGCTACACACAAAAAGGATAGTAATAAAAAGTTACATAAAGTAATACAAACAGATAAAAGAAAGAACTGATGCATTTATTTTTCAGCCTATCATGGAGAAAGGCATTAAAATGTTTTAGTAGTTTGTTCAAGAGAACCAAATGTAATGTTCTCTCATCTAAACAGCTTTGGTTTTATCTTCAAGGTCCTACAGAATAGAATTATTTTAAGCTGGGCACAGTTCCATCTGCCAGTATGCTCAGCATTTAGGAGGAAGAACAGAGGAATGAGGAATTCAACATTGCTACTGGCTACATAACAGGTTTTGGGTTGACCTGATCTATATCAGATCATATTTCAGAAACAAAACAAAAACAATGGTCTTACTTTAGAATCCGTTTCAAGGATCTTAAGAACATAGGTGGCAAATGCTACCAAATTTTACAGATCAGAAATTCAAGAAAAGAAAGCAGGAAATACTAAGTTTTATAACTCTTAAAAATATGAATAAATAAATAACAGAAACCAAATAATTATTGTCCAATTGTATTTCTTCTTTTGAGAATTCTGTTCAGTTTTATATCACACTGTTTTCCTTGTTAGTGTGTGATGGTTTTGTTTATTCTAGATATTAATCTTCTGTCATATGTATAGCTGGCCAAGATTTATTTTCATTAACTAAGAGACCACATCAAGTCTTTCAATAGATTAAAAATGTTAATGGAAATTGACTTTTAAGAGAATTTGGGAGAGAAAATTACTTGGGTTCTATGAATTTTCTACCAATATTCTAGGGCAAGGCCAAGAACAATTTGACTTCTCCCCAATCTAGAAAGTAATGAACTTTAAATGGGATACCTTAGAGAGATTTATCTGCTGTCTAGAGACCTCTAAGGATATAGCCTGATAACACCCTTAAGCAGCACAAATAGGGTGTGACCACAGCCATGCTAGTTCTCTTATAGTATAAAGAAAGAATAGTCTCAAGTCCCAAATTATTCAGGACATAACCAATAGAGTCCTGGAGAAAGAATAACTTATATGCAAGCACATATACTGGGATTGAAGAGTCCATGGCCAATGGATTGTTTTGATATGGAAGGAACAATACATCATGGATGAGAAGAGCTGTGTTCATCTACCTAAAGGAACATGCATTTGACGTATTTCCTCAGTGAAGGCAAGAGTCCCTGGAAACACCATGTAATTGCCACAGAGAGTAATGTTTTAAATATTTACCAAATGACTGAATGCTCCATTTTCAATAACATTCAAATCCCAAAGTATTTCTATGTAGAGCTCCAAATGACTCCAAATACCACTGTACAGTGGAGAGCAGGAAGGTGCTCCTCCACACGTATACCGTATGCATGTCCTCAGAAGCAACCACAACTCATAGAGGAAGGGAGAAAAACAGGCAGAAAAATGAAAAAAGAAGAAGAGTTTCAATAATAAAATTTCAAAAAGAGCTACACTGAATCTAATAGAAGAGAAAGTGGGGAAAACTTTCGATCACCTGGGTACGGGGAACAAGTTCCTGAACAGAACACCAGGGGCTTATGCTCTAAGATCAAGAATAGACAAATGGGACCTCATGAAACTGCAAAGCTTCTGTAAGGCAAAGGATACTGTCATTAGGACAAAACGGCAACCAACAGATTGGGAAAAGATCTTAACCAATCCTATGTCCGATAGAGGGCTAATATCCAATATATACAAAGAACTCAAGAAGTTAGACTCCAAAAAACCAAATAACCCCATCAAAAAATGGGGAACAGGGATAAGCAGAGAATTCTCAACTGAGGAAATTCACAGGGCTGAGAATCACCTAAAGAAATGCTCAACATCCCTAGTCAT
>CM052705.1:94907066-94958166 GCA_028551405.1 Uromys caudimaculatus | reverse complement strand
ACTCAGAAAAGGGGAAACATTGGAAATGTACATAAAGTATCAAAAATAAAAAAGGAAAAAAAAATCTGAATGTGTTGTATAAGTGAAGAATAAATAAAAAGAAACATATAAATTATAGATAGGCTTCACAACTCTCACAAAATTAAATCAAAGTGAGCTCTAAAATGCTGTGTGTTTGACCTACCAGATACACATATTTCTTCCAAACAGACAGTCCTGTCCTCTAGAGTTCCCTTGAAAATGGATCAGAAAAATCTGCTATGGCTCTGTAGACCCTTCAGTTCTCAGGTAAATGGAAATCCACTAAACTCCACGCATAAAATGACATGGAAGAATAATTTAATGTCTGCTTCCTGGCACAAGATCTATAACAAAAGATGTGGAATTAGCCTTATCCACCCACTCAACCCCATGCACACCTGAGAAATCTCTGCAGCTCAGAAACTTCCTTTTTCATGGAATTAAATATCCCTGAATCATGGAAAATTAAAAAAAAAAAATTTTCAAAAAAGAACTCTTGAAAATTCATATTTGGAATAGAAATTTAGATAATAATTTTTTCAGGTTATCACAAGTTAATAGTAAAACTTGGAGGTGGGTTATTGGTCAGCAACTGGCTCAGTAGTTAAAATGAACTTGATATCAGTATAGTGACTAAATTTAGACCCAGGAATCCACATGGTTGAAGGAAAAAATAGCTACCACAAGTTGTCCTCTGACCTCCACACTTGTAAAAACATGCATATGTGGATATATATGTATATATGTGTATATATATATATGTATGTATGTATATATATGTATATATATGATTAGATATATAGATAAAATGATGATAGATAGATAGATAGATAGATAGATAGATAGATAGATAGATAGATAGATAGACAGGTAGATAGATTTAAAACACTCACTAAATATTTATATAGAAAAATATTTGATGATGAATGACTAATAATGAGTTGTATATGCACAACTCATATAGCATGGTATTGGGGACAGCCATAAAGCCATTATTAAAGATAAAATGAAAGAATATGAAAATAAAAAATACTATAAACTACAAAGCAAAAACAAAAACAAACAAACAAACAAAAATACCCGACGCTGCCATCTACCTGTGTCCTACATTAAAAGAAGAATCTGGATTTTTTAACTCAAAAAGAATATTCTGGAATCATTGGTCAATTCACATACAAGTATAAGTTACATGAAAAAGTGAACATTCTTTTTGGTTTGGTTTAGTTTGGCTTGGTTTAGTTTGGTTTGACTTTGGTTTTGGCTTATTGTAATTATGGGCTTTTTCAATCATGCCCCAATTCCTGAATAACAACTTGGATGCTATTATTTATTAATTAATACCTAGGCCTTAAGCTAGGCTTATTCCCCAACTAGCTCTTAACTCAACCCATTAAACCCATATGTCTGCCACATAGCTGGTTACCTCTCCTCAATTTCATATGCCCCACTTTTTCAGAGTCCAGGTAACGAATCTTCCTGCCTTACTATTTCCCAGAGTTCTCTCTGCTTACTAGATATCCTACCTTCTAATTTTGCATCAGGTTATTGACCATCAGGTTTTTACTGACAGGTGATGTTCAATATATTATAAGATATTATCTCTATCTCTGTCCCTTTTAGCCCAATAAAAAGACTCTTTCACTAATATCAATAAAAACTGTATATAATAAGAACAATTATGAAAATTATTAGGTAAGAATTACATTCATAGTGACCAGTCCATATGTGTTTTCAACCTTGGATGAAGTACTCCATTATTTATCCTATATGGAGAGTTTAAAATTGTGTACCTAAATCACATTTTATCCTAACTTGTATTACCAACTTAAATATATCTTCTTAGACCTCAAAACTTTTTCTTCAATTCTAAACAACTTAAGCTTAATTGTCAGATTGCAGTCTTCAACCCCATCCGAGATCTGAGAGGGATAAATATCACCTGAGTAAACATGAAGTGAAGAGAAAGCAGCTTCCAAAACCATAAAAATAATAGCAGGTGCTGGCTGCCTGGAGAGACAGCCAAAGTTCCTCTCCAATGTTGGAGCAGCATCTGGTCTTCTGGCCCAGAATACCTGACAGACCTTTTTGTAAAGAAGGAATATTTAATAGCTTGCCTACATTGTCTTGCAAAGCTGAGCAGTTGACTTCCATGTGTCTTGTTTGTCCAGTTTGAATAGTCCACTGTCAGTAGTTGAGGCAAGGATAGTGTTTTGCCCAGTGGCAGCTTTGCCACATTTGAAGCAAAGTTGATAAGGGGGTTCTTCAATGCTCATCGTCTTCCTTGAAGCAGAATAGGGATACTGCAGGAAGCAGAGATGTCTCACTGTCATAAAAAGCCTTATATTAATAAAACATCTTTAAATGCCATATTCTGTAGATCTCTGATGTTTTCAAGGAGCATATATCTATCTACAATATGTTTGAATAAGCAAATATTGCTTGTTTCTAGCGGTCTACTATCTGCTTACCTTTGAAACCATCTACAGAAAGCTAAATAAAGCTTACTCCTGTAATAAATTAAATTAGTATTCAACAGGTTCACAAATTTGATTGATTATTAACTTGCATTTTTTAATTATCTTGAACAGTTTGCAATAGCAGCTTTCAAAAGGACTAGAAATTCACATTATATTTTTAAATGAGTTGCATATGAACAATACCTTCAACAAAAGTTTAAACACACACACACAGTGTGTGTATGTGCTGAAAAAAAAACCCTAAATCTGTATCAAATAAACATAATTCCTACAATATAAAAATATTTGATTTGTAGATATTCTTTACTTTAAAACTAGAATATAATCTATCCTTCATCCTATTATTTCAAATCCCACATTTTTGTTTCATTGCTTCTCCCCACTCCTTTTTTCCCCCTAACACTAAATAGGAAAGAAATAATGATATAGGAAACAAAAAGAAAGAGATCCCTGAATCTAACCTCTCATACTTTGTTTTCTCTCCGACCAAGACCACCAATAACTGGTAACCAACCCACCTAAATTAACAACTAACATTTATCATCCACCAAAGAACCAAAAATCATGCACCCCATTTTAGGGAGATATGGGGCATTATTCCTTTAAAATTGCTTCCTGCAGTCTTGGGGCGAGGTTCTCTTTCGGTAGCACTAAGAAAACTGGGATAATGGCCAAATCCTAGGAAAGCTAACTGTGTCAGTTGTGTCCAGCCTTTGTGTAATAGGAAAGTGCAGGGCTTAACTGAAGTCCTGACTTGAACAGTCTGTGATGCTGGATGGTTTAGCTAGCAGTATAGAAGTTTTTCTGGATGCAAGTTTTTAAGAAAATGGCATTTGAGCAGTCTATGAGATAAAATCATGTGGGCTACTTATCTTGCTGTCTTCAGAGTGTGGTCCTTTTGCTCTGCAAACATATAACAAACCTTCAAAGGTAATATGTGTTTCTAAATTAACACAGGTAAGGAACATGCAGTGTGCACAATTCAGGTAAAGACGATTCTTTGTTCTATGTTCAAGCAGAAAAACAACATCAAACTTTCTAAGTCTGTTTGGACTGTATATCCAAACTGTAATATAAATTTTGACCCATGCCATATGAAAGGATGGCATGATACATCTTGAGGACTCTGTAGCCAAACAAGATTTATTGGCTATTTTTAACTGAAGTCTAAGCTGGAGACATTCATGCCTCAGCCAGTCTCAGAGCTGCTCCCATGTAGAGGGCACAGCATATACTTTACTTGTTTCATTTGTTTTCTTGGTTTCTATCTTCATGACTGCTATCAAGGTTTTCAGAAATTCTTGCCCCATCAAATCTAATCTTTATTCATTTTGATGGAACCCATAGCTTTTCTTCTCCTGTTGAAACAAAGACAAAACCTCTTCCCAACGTGACACATTTCCTGTCTTCCACTCTGAAGTTAAGACATATATAGGCTAATTTAATTCTCCAATCCTTCTAAAATCCAGTACATTTCAGCATCTGTGCTACCTGTTTCATTGACATTTAAAAAAAAAAATCACAGACAATAAAGCATTATTTAATCTATATCTAAGAGATCCCATATCCCCATTCAGTTCTATGAGCATTTCCTTTAGAGTATAGTTAGATCATTTTATGATTGTTTGACCTGTGGGGTTGTAAGATATATTTGTAACATGTTTTATGACATAATGTCTAAAAATTGTCTTATTCTAGTGAATACTTATGACTGAGCATCATCAGCTTTAATCTGTAAAGAGATTTCCAAGATAGTCATCACCTATGATAAATGTGCAATCTAAGAATCAGCCTCTTCAGAACTCAAGGCAGAGACATATTGAAATCTTGAGTAAAAATCTATTGTATCGTATATTAATGTATGTACATAATTTTAATTCTCCATATGCTACAAAAGGAAACACATAATCTATTGTATGACATTGCTTTAAGATAGCATTACTAAACAGAATCTGTATTCTTAATTCAGCATAGGTCTCTTTATGTAGGAATTTATCATAAGGTGGAGTCATAGGCTTTAGATTGGATTCCTCAAATCCTTTACTCTAAATCAAGAAGATTTCCCAATCCATTTTTTATTGCCTCTACTCTAGCATTTAACCTTCCAGGTTTTTCCTTCTCTAAGTCTGATTTATTCTGATCTCTCTTTAAAAGAATACAAAAAAATGTAATCATTACTGAAAAAAATATTTTTATGCTGATAAGTGAAACAAAATCATATAGGATACAGATGCATTGAATCTATGCAGTTTCCATTTCTTAGCACAGAAAATATTTTTCTCTTTAATCTCTAACTCTCTTCTTTAAGGACTTCCCAAGGATCTTACCAAATTTGTTGACTTTTCAGCTTTTCCCACAATTTCCAAATGGCTGTAGCCTGCATCTGCCAAATCTGTCTGTCACTCAGCTAGCATTTCAGGCAGGCTCCTGGCTCCTGGCTCCTGGCTCTGCCACCTGGTCCCTCTCTCCCTCTCACCTCTGTCCACTCTGGGAAGGTGGCTCCAGGTCAAAGCATGCCACTGCCTCTTCTAGCTCTGGGCTGCTGCAGGCTTTTTCCCATGGGCAAACACCAGTTTCTCATGGGTCCAGGCTGCTAATGCATGGGAAATACACTAAGGTTCCACTCAAGAGACACTGTGGAGCATCTCGGGCACCTGCCAGCTCACAGAACTCCTCTTAAAAGAGCCGCACTTTTAATATGTACTGAGGTTTTGGTTCATTCTTTCTTAAAGAAAATTTACCTCCCTCCCAGTTAGGAGACTGTGTCCAGCTCTGGGACATGCTTGTTCAACACTGTGCAGCTGGGACTCTCCTAATACCTGAGTCTTTTGTTCTAAGTTTGCATTTTTAGTAAACTTTGGATTACATGCCTTCCATGATGGGTGGCATTTGGTTGTTTTCTTGTTGTTGTAAGTAATTTTTATTGGATATTTTCTTTATTTACATTTCAAATGTTATTCCCTTTCAGGGGTCCCCCCCAGAAATCCCCTATCCCATTCCTTCTCCCCCTGATCTACAAGGGTGTTCCAACACCCACCCACCTACTCCCACCTCCCTACCCTCAAATTTCCCCTACACTGGGGCATACTTGGTCCCTTCACAGGACCAAGGGCCTCTCTTCCCATTGATGCCTAACAAGGCCATCCTCTGACACATATGCAGCTGGAGCCATGGGTCCCTCCATGTGTACTCCTTGGTTGGTGGCTTAGTCCCTGGGATCTCTGGGGGATCTGGAAGGTTGATATTGTTGTTCTTCCTATGAGGTTACAAACACCTTCAACTCCTTCAGTCCTTTCTCTAATTCCTCCACTGGGGACCCCTTGCTCAACCCAATGGTTTTCCGCAAGCATTTGCCTCTATATTTGTCAGGCTCTGGCAGAGCCTCTCAGGAGACAGCTCAGACTCCTTTCAGCAAGCACTTCTTGTCATCCACAATAGTGTCTGGGTTTGGTGATGGCTTATGCTCAAAGATCAAGAATTGACAAATGATACCTCACAAAATTGCAAAGCTTCTGTATTGCAAAAGACACTGTCAATAGGACAAAACAGCAACCAGCAGATTGGGAAAAGATCTTTACCAATCCTACATCAGATAGAGGGCTAATACCTAATATATAAAATGAAGTCAAGAAGTTAGACTCCAGAGAATCAAATAACCCTATTTAAAAACTGGGTACAGAATTAATCAAAGAATTCTCAACTGATGAATATTGAGTGGCTGAAAAGCCCCTGAAGAAATGTACAACATCCTTAGTCATCAGGGAAATACAAATCAAAACAACCCTGAGATTCCATCTCCCACCAGTCAGAATAGCTAAGATCAAAAATTCAGGTGACAGCAGATGCTGGGGAGGATGTGGAAAAAGAAGAACACTCCTCCATTGTTGATGGGATTGCAAGCTGGTACAACTACTCTAGAAATCAGTCTGGCGGTTCCTCAAAAAATTGGACATAGTATTACCTGAGGACTCAGCTATACCACTCCTGGGCATATACCCAAAAGATGCTCCAACATATAACAAGGGCACATGCTTCACTATGTTCATAGCAGCCTTATTTATAATAGTCAGAGCTGGAAAGAACCCAGATGTCCTTCAACAGAGGAATGGATACAGAAAATGTGATACATTTACACAATGGAGTACTACTCAGCTATTAAAAGTGATGAATTCATGAAATTCTTAGGCAAATAGATGGAACTAGAAAGTATCATCCTGACTGAGGTAACCCAATCACAAAAGAACACACATGGTATGCACTCACTGATAAGTGGATATTAGCCCAAAAGCTCCGAATACCCAAGATATAATTCACAGACCACATGAATCTCAAGAAGAAGGAAGACCAAAGTGTGGGTGCTTCGGTCCTTCTTAGAAAGGAGAACAAAATGCTCACAGGAGCAAATATGGAGTCAATGTGTAGAGCAGAGACTGAAGGAAAGGCCATCCAGAGACTGCCCCACCTGAGGATCTATCCGTATACAGTCACCAAACCCAGACACTATTGTGGATGGGTGCCATTTGTAACCATGAAATTTTTCACACACACCCCAGTTCCTGAATAATAACATAGAGGCTTATTCATTTATGAGTTAATGCCTAGATCATAAGATAGGCTTGTTCCCCAACTAGCATGTAATTCAATTAACCTGTTTATACTATTTTATGTCTGCAACATGGCTGAATACCTCTCCTCATTTCATTTGTCCAACTTTCCCAGAGTTGAATCCTCACACTTGACTATACCCTATAGTTCTCTCTCTCTCTCTCTCTCTATATATATATATATATATATGTGTGTGTGTGTGTGTGTGTGTGTGTGTGTAATATGTGATTGTGAATCTCTGCATCTGTTCTCATCTGCTGCCACCAGAAGCCTCTCTAAGGATGATTGAATATGTTACTGATCTATAAGTACAGAAGAATATCATTAGGAGTTGTTATTATACTTTTTTAAACCAGTAGAGCTTTGTTTTACCCTGGGTCCATGGCCTGAATAGTCTCTTGTTCTTGTTTATACAAGCTGTGATGGGTATGATTTCTATCATGTAGAATGAGCCTTAAGTCAAATTAGACATTGGTTGGCTACTCCTACAACTTTGGTGGCATCATAGCCTTAGCATATTTTGTAAGCAGGACAGACTATAGGTCAAAGTTTTTGTCACTGAGTTGCTGTCCATGTTTCTCTTTCATTATTAGCCTGCAGAGTACTTTCCCTCACCAAAGAGATTAGAACACAGGGTTGAAATCTCCATGTAGGCACAAGATCAAATTCTTCATGATCAATAAGTTGTATGGGTGTTGTCCTCAACAATAGGGTGCAACTGTCAGTTTTCCCAGAGCAATAGGATGGGTCGGTTTAAGACTTCCATGGAGTCCTAGTCCTGCAACTAGGAGCTGTGTGAGGTCTCAGGTACTCCATTACTAGGAGTCCTCGTTATAATCACCTTTATTGGGATTCCACACTACTTCCCCACAAATGCCCCCCAAATTTATCCATCTCTTCCTATACTATCTTGATCTACCCCATCTCTCTGCCACCTGATTTTCTGACTCCCAGTCCTCCTGTAAAATCTATTCTAGTTCCCATTCACAGGAAGATGCATGACCATGTGTGCAGAGTTCTACTAGATTTTCAAAGAAGGGTTGTACAAATACTTCTCAAATTATTCCATAAATTAGAAATATAAGGAAAATAGCACAATTTATTTTATGAGGCTACACTTGCCACGATATCCAAGTCACATTAACACCAAACAGAGAATTACAGACTGATTTCCCTTAAGAACATATATGCAAAACTATTCAATAAAATACTTAGCAAATCAAATCTGAGAACCCAACAAAGATATCATCCACCATGATCAAGTAGGCTTCTTCCCAAAGATGCAGGGATGGTTCAATATATGAAAGTCAGTAATTGTAATCCACCACATAAATAAATAGAAAAAAAAATCACATGAGTATCACTTTACAGGCAGAAAAGGCTGTTGACAAAATCCAACACCCTTTCAAGATAAAAGTTTTGAAGAGATAATGGCTATAAGGGACATACCTCAACATAATAAAAGCAACTATAGCCTTTATTAATAAAGGTAAACCTATAGCCATTCTCAAAATAGAGAGGAATTCAAAGCAATTCCACTAAAATCAAGAACAAGGCAAGGTTGTAGACTTTATCATTCCCTATTCAATATGTGACTTGAAGTTTTAGCTAGAGGAATAAGGCAATTAAAGGATATCAGGAAAATACAGCAGGACAGTGGTGGCGCACACCTTTAATCCCAGCACTCGGGAGGCAGAGGCAGGTGGATTTCTGAGTTCGAGGCCAGCCTGGTCTGCAGAGTGAGTTCCAGGACAGCCAGGACTACACAGAGAAACTCTGTCTCGAAAAAAAACCAAAAAAAAAAAAAAAGAAAGAAAGAAAATACAATTTGGAAAGGAGGAAATCAAAGTACTGTTATTTGTATATGATTCTGTACTATACATAAGTGACAATAAAAATTTTATCAGTGAACTCCTATAGCTGTTAAACACTTTTAGCAAAATAGCTGGATACAAGATTAACAAAAAAAAAAGTCAGTAGCTCTCTTATATTTCAAATGACAGACTGAGAAAGAAATCAGAGAAACAACATTGTAGGCATAATGTTTTGTGCATTGTGTAAAGACTATCATTGTGTTATTCAAATGCTGATTTCTCTGCCATCATATCTTATTTCAATCTGGACATGGAATTATAATGTTCATGTCAAGAATCTCCTGACTCAAGTTTGTGTAAACAATCCTTACCATTTACTTTCTGCCTTGTCGATAAAAAGTGATCATCCAATACCTGGGAAGAAGTAAGAATAGGGTGGAAATTCCACCAGATAGGGAAAGGAGTGAGAAGAAAGAGGAGATTTTCCATGATTACAAAAGAGGGAGGACCCACAAAAGTTCAACTGGAGGATAGGAATCCCTAAATGCAAGTATTATGGGCATCTTGGCTGGGAGGTAACCAGATTAGCTTAGGGGATAAGATAGATCATTTGTCTGCCCAGGTATTGAGGTAAAGATTGAAAATAAATCTTGGTCTCTCTGTGATGGAACTAACTAGGATAAAGAAATACAGTTGCCATATTAATTTACTACATACAATTATATTAAAATCACATTTACACAACATCTTTCACAACAGCCTCAAATTATATAAACTATCATAGAGTAACTCTAACAAAGCAAGTGCATGATAAAAAGAACTTCAAGTCTTTGAAGAAAGAAATTGAAGATGTAAGATGGAAAGACCTCTTAGGATCATGGATCAGTAGAATTAACACAGAAAGTGGCCGTCCTATCAAACCCAATCACCGTCAGAATTCCAACACAAATTTTGAAAGGACAATTCTCAACTTCATAAGAAAAAACACCACCAACAACAAAAAAAAAAAAA
This sequence comes from Uromys caudimaculatus, assembly GCA_028551405.1. Lineage (NCBI taxonomy): Eukaryota > Metazoa > Chordata > Mammalia > Rodentia > Muridae > Uromys > Uromys caudimaculatus. The sequence continues at coordinate 94,948,238 of CM052705.1, read as the reverse complement.
AAAAAAAACAGGATAACAATAAAACTTGATGGATATCCCACCAATCCTGATTTCAAATTATACTACAGAGCTATAGCACCATACTAATAAAATCTCATGGTATTGTCTTAAGGTCAGATATGTTGATCGATGAAATTAAATCAAAGACCTAGATGTAAATCCGCATACCTCTGGGCACCTGATTTTTGACAGAGGCCAAAACCATACAATGGGAAAAAGAAAGCATCTTCACCAGACGATGCTGGTCTGACTGGATGTCTGCATATAGAAGAATGCAAATAGATTCATCCCTGAACAAAATTTAAATCAAGTATATCAAAGACCTCAACATAAAACCAGATACACTGAAACTGATAGAAGAGAAAGTGGAGAATAGCCTTGGATTCATTGACAAGAGAGACAAGTTTCTAAACAGAACACCAATATCCAAAATACTAAGATCAACAATTAATAAATAGGAGCTCATGAAACTAAAAAGCTTCTGAAAAGCAAAGGACATACATCATCAATCAGACAAAGTGGCAGCCTAGAGAATCAGAAATGATTTTTTCCAGTACCACATCTGATAAAACATTAATATTCCAAATATATAAAGAACAAAAACTGGATATCCAAAAATTAACAAATTGAATATACATATAAACAGGGAATTCTCAGTAGAAGAAACTCAAATGGCTGAGAAACACATAAAGAAATGGCCAATGTCCTTAGCCACTGGAGAAATCCAAATAAGAAATGAACCTTGTTAAAGCTTCCATTTCACATTAATCTTTCTTTGGACTCTGAAATTTTAATGAATGGAATGTAGTAAGATTGACTTTTCTTCCTAAATATGGAAATTATTAAAGGAAGATGTAACTGATTTTAGCCAAGTCAGGTAACAATCCTGTATCGTTCATCTGAATTTGCTGTCAGACCATCAGTCTTCAAAATCAAGAACACTGGAGACAAAGTACATTATGGGCCAGGAATAACTGTCAGTAAATAGAATCAGAGGAACCAGCTAGACATGAGAACCTAGTCAATATACAATTTTCTTTTTGAATATCAGATAAATAATCTGAGTCATTTTCTCTGAAATTATAAGGTAGAAACTGTATCAATCAGAGTATAGCACTGAATAGTTAAAGATGACAAGAATCAGTTGCAACAATCATAAAACCATAATAACATATACAAATAAAGACTTAGAGTGCATTATCTCCAGTTTTATGCTTCAGCATTTCCTCTGGGTTTTCTGAAATAATAGCTGTCCCACAAAAATACACAGCAGCAAGTCTGGCATACCAAGACATTTCACTAAAGCCAATAACTATGAAAGGCAAACATTAACTAAATGTATCAAGAAAAGAACTGTAATTCATTCTGAAAACATTTTGTCCTGAAGCTCCTGTGATACTATATGGAGTATCATGGATATTGAGGTGTACTCTCTCTGATAAAAGCAGTTTAGCAAAAAGAAAGTAATACAAAGTGATTTTTTTCCAATGTGAACAAGAAGAATAGTTGCTTGACTTTTCTTTCAGAAGTTAAAAACAAAACAGATAATAATCTATGATTTGCAAGTGCGAACTGTTTTCTTTGTGTTTACTTTGTGTTTTGAATTGTGTTAACAACTCAAAATTTCTATCATTTGGTTAATATATTTCTTTTAAATTTATAGCTTCCCATTCCAGTTTAATACCTTGAGATGACATTAAAAAATTGATTGATTAGAGAGATTTCAATTTTCTGTAATGGGTAACTCCAGTGGAAAATATTTTGTTCATGATCAGCATAAACAAAACTGAGACCAGTGTCACCACATTCAAAATTTAATTTTACAGATGAGAATGGATAACAGACTGTTAAAGTGTTGTGCCTCACAATTTTAATACCTGATGTGTAGGTCTTAATAATCTTTATCACTTACTTTACATGTTTCTTAACTTGTATTTTCCCTTACTTGGCCCTTTCATTTTACAAGTTTTAGAACTGAAAGCAGTATAGCCAATATTATGAGACTGTGTTCACAGCATTTGAGCTTCTGATTCTTACTCCCTATTAGGTTTTTGTCAAAATTGAGTTTACCCAGAAAATATCTGATCTTCAAAGATTTGGGGTTTATCTATTCTGCCTTAACTTTACAGGTATACAGATTGCATTTCTAGTCATTATGTTCTTTAAAAGACTGTGCTGTGAAATAAATAGATTAGTTCAGTAAAGTGTTTGCTGTGCAACTGGGAGAGGCTGAGTTCAATCTCCAGCACCCATATAAAATGTCAGACACAGAGGTACACACTTAAAATTATAGCATAGGGGAAGCAGAGACAAGAGGATCCCCAGGTTTTGATAGGTAGCCAGTCTTCACAAGCATTTGAACTGCAGGTTCAGTGAGAGATACTGTCTAGTAATAATAAAGTAGTGGTGGTGGTGGTAGTAGTAGTAGTAATTTGGTGGAGAATGAATGAGAAAAACACTTAATACCCCACCTTAGCCTTCATGTACACATGCACAAAGGTACAGATGTTACCCACACATGCATACATATATTTTAAAGCTGTTTTGGAGAAAAGAATCAGGGAGAAAAATGAATTTCAGTGTCTCTCCAAGGTTCTGAACAGAAGTAGAAATAGTCTAGTAATGATAAGCAATGTAAACACACACACACGCACACACACACACACACACACACACACACACACACACACACACACACAAAGCAGATCACGCAAGGTTACCTCTCCTGAGGGTGAAGTCAGTATCTCCTAGAAATCAATATAACTGATATCACCATAGGAAAATCTTTTCAGCATTTACTGTGTTCCAGAAACTGTGCTTTACACTCAATGTAAAAATGAACTTTGCATCAATATGATTGTGATGCTTATTAGTATTGTCAAATACTTGAGAAAATTGAGGATCTGCCAAGATAATGTACGCATTGGCTGGTTTGGTTGGTGTGATGATTACTTGCTTGCTTGCGTGCTTGCTTGCTTGCTTGCTTGATTGATTGATTGATTGATTGATTGTAAAATAAGTATATGTGCCTCATAAAACTCCTATCTTAATACCTGATCCCAACATAGTGAGGTGTGGAGGCAAAATCTTAGGGAAGCAATACAATCCCAGGAGTGGAGCTTTCCACAATAAAATTGGTATGGGTATTTATGTCAGCTATGTGAGGATTCAAGAAGTATCTTGTCTTGAAGCTGAAAGATGGACCTTGTAAGAATTCAGCCATACTAGCATCCTGATAACAGGTTTCTAATCCCTAGAGCTGAAAGAAATGCTCTACCATTCTTTATGACACATTCATCAGTTTTGTGGTACTCTGGTATAACCACACAAGAAGCTCTTGTAAGAAGAAAAACATAACAAGGCAGCCATTTGCAAGTGAAAATTAAATCTAGAGTTAACTTGGGATTATTTTATATTGAAAACAAGTTACTGCACTTCACTTCAGAGCCTCAAAGTAGCACCTTTTCTGGCATATTATGCCATTTATTTCACTACAATTATCACTGCTGAAATATCTTTGCATAACAATGAATCAGATACACAAGGATGTTGTAGAATGCAGTACTTTAACAAAAACATGTACTGTCTTCATGATATCAGTTGTATCTGTATACAAGAATCCATCATCATTGAGTAGGCCTGTGCCATTTATTGACATTTCTTCAATTTAAAAAAAAAAGGGGGAGGAGGGATTAAATACTCAACTCAATATCTAGCCACTCCTCCCAGACATATGCATGTGATTTTGACCTCATTGTTGAACATGGTCTTGAACAGCCTCTGGAGGCAGTATGATATAAAAGTGAAGAAAGTTAACTAAAATGTTGTCTGTCCGTGGGGCAGTGGCAAAGTCATCATTCATTCTGGATATAGCCTGTCCAGTGTGGCTGCTTTGTGGTTACTCATATTCCTGCCAGTAACCTCTCATCTGTACTGTTAAGTAAGCCTGGTGAACTTATGGTCTCCCCTGGGGGAATGTTGCTGAAATCATGCTTTGCTTTGTATTTGGGAATTTGTTAGGAGTAGTTAGGGGGTCCTTCATTTCTTCTCTGGGGAGGAATGGTCACAATATCAGTGCATACACTGCCTCTTGACCCTGGGGTTTTCACCTAATTTTGAGACAGGGTGGGTGAGAGACATTGATTTTAAAGAGCAGTTAATGCCTTGTGGAAAGTTCTTTGGCCAGTGAGAAATGAGAACCTGTATTCTTCATCTATCTTTCTACCACATGTCTGACTCTACAATTTATTATTAAAGCCTTTCAGATAATAATTATGTGAAATATAGAGTACAAAATGTAAAGTCTTTTGCAGATGCTACAAGAACTAGAATTAAAACCAAGAAGGCATTTATGTATGATCTCATCCTATAATATCAGAGCAGGTGGTTCTCATGTCTATGCCCAGAAACTGCTATCAAACCTTAAGTTTCATCAGCTGTGTACACACTAAGGCGAGTGGTTTTGAAGGCCTGCTTAGAATGTACCTAAGACCTATTGTCACCCATGTATGCTTACCAATATTCTAGAGAATGATAGTTTGTAGAAATGTGGTTTCTATGACTTCTAAGAGTCTTCCATAGATATATATAGTCTAAGTACTAATTGTATTGTAAGGAGGTAGCTAGATTCTGGGTTAAGTGATACCAGACTAGGAGACGTGAGGATGAATGAGCACGAAACAGATAATCCACAAATGCATTGGAATTTGAGCTTGCTATTAACCCTGATGGATCACATATAATCTATGTTCTATGTATAAATAAGCTTGACTCTATGAAATTTACATAAAGGTGTTTAAGCACTTACTGGAATTATAGAAGGTAGAAAGATGTTTATGTTACAAATTTTCTTTTAAGAAACCTATGTTATTAGAAAAAAAAACACTTTACAGTTCAATCCATTTTCTTGCAAATGTCATGATTTCATCTTCCTTTGTGGTTGAATAAAATTCCATTGTCTTTATGTTCCACAGTCTCATTATCCATTCATCTCTTGATGGGCATCTAGACTTGCCCTACATCTTAGCTATTGTGAATGGTGCAGGAATAAATATGGATGTGCAATGTCTCTGTAGTAGGAATTATAAGGTATACAGTCAGGATTGATATAACTGGGTCATATGGAAATTATTATGTTAAAGAAATATACCAGACTCAAAAAGACAAATACCATCATAAGATGTGTCGCTCTCATATGTGAATCCTGGATCCTGATTTTTTTTATTTTTATATGCATATGTTTACTAGAGAAGAATCCTGAAATTAATATGAGGACCATAGGCATGTGAGGGGTTATTGGGGAAGGATGGAATGGACAAAATGAGTAGGCTGGCCACGTGACATGAAAGCAGGAGTTCTGGTGGCATGAAGAAGCTAGCCATGCAGCAAGAGGCAGCAGGAAGGTGGCAGAGAATAATGTAAGAAGAGGTTTAGGCTATGTGTGAAAATGTCATGATGAAACTCATTAGTTTGCATGATGATTTTTCTCAATGGCTAATTATTAATATTTGGAAAAATAGGATAAGAAAAGCTTCATAAGAACAGCATGATAAAGTAGCAAGTGATGACCAGTAGCTCCCCTCTAAGTGCATAAGGTCTGCTTAGCAATCGAGCTGTGACATTGGATGGGTGAACTATGTTAGAGGCCACACCATCAAAAGTCCTTCTGTACTAATTCCCCAAGAATGATAGTCTATCCTCTAACCCAGTGTGGAACCATATTTAAGAATTCTCTTTTGAAGCATCACCACTCTTTGTCTGCCTAAGATGTCCAAATAACTCACTCCAGATGTACATTTCCTATGAAGTCAACTCTTCACAACAAGAAAACAAGTGAGAGCCTCTGTTCCAGCTCTACCTTGTCTACAAAAGAAAGCAACATCAAGACAACCATCTTTAAACCTTAGTAACCAAATTCTCATCCAGAAGCATCTCAGGAATTGACAGTTTACTCTCCTGTCTCTGGTACCTTGCACATGCTAGACAAATAGTCTAGCACTGACATAACTCAGCTTGCTTGAGTTATCCCCACTCTTTTTGTACTGTTTCTACATTACCACATTAATCAAGTGTGTTATATTAGGTTGACATATAAGTAAATTGATTAATTGCTTCCAGGAACTTTAAATATAAAATGTTTAACCTAACACAAGGAAAATTTCCAGTGGCTGCTTTAATATGAAGCATTGGAAAAACAATAATCATGAGCACAAAGTGTGTTTATTTAAACTCCATCATGTGCCAAACCCTTTTAAAGTCTTCACATGATCCCATTTAGAACTAAAGTAACATGTAATTATCGCTATTCACCAGTTTGACCCACTTAAGCTTTAAGATGTTCCCAGTTGCAAGTAATTTGAGTACTGCCTATTGTGTTACTACGATGGTTGTATGTATTCGTAACAGCATGCTTTCCACCCACTGTCATGATTTTCCTCTCTACAGATATTCATAAGTGTCCAGAGATCTAAACACTAATGGATAAAACTGATAATAACTAGATATTTTACATATTAGTGCTCCATTTGGAACATACTAAGAGGCTACAGAAGTGGTGGGAATAGCTGCAGGAGAGAAATATCAGCATCCATCTGGCCTCTCTTGCCTTCTCTGCTTTATTCATATTCCTCCAACTTGATCAGCCCTCACTTCTATAATTGCTGCATCTCTTCTACCACAGATACAAACAGTCCTGTTTGGGGATAATTAGCATAACGTATGTGTAGCTTGTTCTCTCTTCAACCTATCTCTGTATAACTCTCTCCGTAAAACTGCACCCTGTCCCACCTTTCTCTCTCTCTCTCTCTCTCTCTCTCTCTCTCTCTCTCTCTCTCTCTCTCTCTCTCTCTCTCTCTCATAGCTTCCCTTTCCTCTTCTCTTCCTCTCCCTCTACATGGGAGTTGGGCATATCCTATTGTCAAATCATTCTCTGATTTGTCACTTTGTCTCCCTAGTCAATTAGATATCACTTTGAAAAATGAATGTTGTCTTCTACAAACTAATTTTACGTTCATTGTTTAGGATTAAAAGATGGGTACTAAGGGTGTGTCTGTATTCCAACTAGAAGGATTAAAGGGGTGTCCTAATGGTTGAGCCACACAACAATTAGAAATAATTTTTTCAATAACACAATCTTGGGGTTCACAATGAGACCAAATATCCTGCAACATCAGGCCCCTACAGCAACTACTTTCCTGATGAGACATCCCCCCAAATAGGACAAGAAGTATTTGGATTTTAATAAAGCCACATTAAAATCATAAATAATATTTCAAGGCTTTGAGAGGGAAAAAGAAGGTTTCATTTCTTGTAGTGGTTTGTAGGAATAAAATAACACAGATATAACAGAAAAAGGGTGCAACATTGCAATTTATATTATTTGCAAATAGCACTCATTGTAACATAAGTCTATAGCAATTATTCGTGTAGCTCACAATGGTAAACATATATCATCGTGCCTGTTCATGAACCTCAAAAGACAACCAAGGAACTGATTCCCATGCAATTGAACTAGGGTCTTTATTACAAGCTTGAGCTTGGGCCACACCACCATCTCTGATACTGGGAAAAAAATGGGAGGATGAAGCCCTGAGCTCGCAGCGGGAGAAGGTTTTATAGAAAATGGCAAGCAAGTGAAGGGGTTTCTGGTCTGGCACACATCTGATTGGGGGACTTTTATGGAATTTTGTTGCCCTTTACATAATTGGCTGATGCTGGGAGCCAAATCATAAACTTAACTTCTGTTTTCCTCCTGATTGGTGGTTGTTAAAATGTGGAGTGTCAGGGGTGGGCTTGTAACCTGGAAACTAGTGCCAGGATCAGGTTTGTTGGGGAATAACCTGGAAACTGATGTTAGACACTGGCTTGTTAGTTAACTAGACTTAAACCTTAAGTCACCTTCTTTAAGAAGGAGTCTGAACCTCAAATCTGGTCTCTCAATGCCATTTTGTGTTCCAAAGCCTATGTGTTCTGTTTTATATGATAAAATTGATCAGACTTTCTAATCCTTTAGGGTATAAGCATATATTCTTAATTCTTATAAATCAAAATCTTGTCGCTATTTTAGCCCCTAAAAGTGTATGATCTGTGCTTCTGGTAACATGAACAGTCACTCTGACAATCTTATCTTCTGAAAATCGTGTATGTTTAAAGAACTGCTCATCTAATAGTTCAATAAAAGTGCAAGATTCATCAAGGGTAAGAAATATTTCAAATATGGAAGACATTTGTGATAAAGGAAAGTATGTATGCCTAGGATTATATGATACATATATATATATATATAAAATGCTTGAAACTTCCTAATTTTGTTGTGAACCTAATACTACAAAAGAAATATTTTTAATTGAGGAAGATAAGAAAATAGTAGACCTTGAGACAGATATTGGTGGACAAGGTAAATTGAGATTCTAACAATACGCTAAAACCAGTGACCCATTGTGAGAATTGCAATTCAGGAGTGCTGTCTGGCTTCTAACAAAACTAAATGCTATCTACAATGAAGGACACGTTTATCAGTTTAGAACTCATGCCTCCCCTCATTTAAGCTCAGCTAAATGTAAGATCACTATCAGCTCTACCTGCATATCATTATCAACACTATCAACCTCAAAACCATTCTGAAAATCAAGAAAAACAAACAAAAAAGAAAAAAACACATTTGTGGAGGATACAGACAGGTTCTCAGTGATAATTTAACAAAATTAAGTGATTAACTACATATTGATTGTGAAACCCAAAAGTCTTAGAAATGATGGTGATAGTTATTTGAAATCAAAACTCAATTTGTAGAGTAAAGCAGATATATTGGAAAGACAATTTAATAAAGTGGGAGATCTATACACACTTAAAAGACAGAGATATGAAAATGATTAAAGACCTGATGAGCAAACACTGGAATTCAGAGGAAATCTAAAATATCTTTAATGAAACTTCAAAGGAAATTCTTAGAGATGTACAGCACAAGAGACAGAGGATCTAGTCTCATTCTTCTCTGTATGGATCCAGTTTTCCCACTTTGGGCATCTTAACCCGAAATAGGGTATCTGAAATTGCATGGACTTGAATCTGGGTCCTCTGTTTTCTTCCATCAATCTACATATTTGTTTGTGCACTAATATCATGCTGCTTTCATTACAATGGATCTGCCATATGACTTGAAATCAACTATGGTGACACTTCATGCTGTATTCAATTTTGCCCAGGATTGCTTTGCCTGTTGAGATTCTAATGCATCTATGGAAAGTTTAAGATTTTTTCTATTTATGTGAAGAATGGTGCTGAAATTTTAATTAACAAAATTAAGATGCCTATGTTAAATAAAAATAAATACTGAATTGTCTGGAGTTGACTAAAGGCTATAATCCACAAATTTTTATGCAACATATACCAAATACAATAAATAAGAGATTCACAGATAAACACTTTGGAGTGAACTGAAAAATGTTCAAAAATAATTTCCTCTCAATATTTCAAGGAACTAAAGCAAACAAATTAAAAACTACAAAAAACCTTCCAGAACTTTCTTAAACCAGTAGTATGAGATAGAAAACAACTAATTGCATAATTAAAGTGATTTAAAAAAATAAAAGCATTCAAAAATTTGCATTTGACAAAGCTATGTTTTAAAGTTTTCAGTTAAATTTCCATTTATTTATTTATTTATTTATTTATTTATTTATTTATTTATTCATTTTACATCTTGATCACTGCTCCACCTTGTGTCCTTCTAACACTACTCATCTCCTACCCCCTCCTTTTCTCCCCTGAGAAGGTGCCCCACCGCAAATCCCTCCACTCTGGTCGATCAAGTCACTGAGGCCAGACAAGGCAACCATGTTGGAGAACAGATTCCACAGACAGGCAATAGCTAGGGACAGCCCCCACTCCAGTTGTTGTGGGGCCAACATGAAGACTGAGCTGCACATCTGCTTCATATACACCAGGGGCCTCATTCTAGCTGTGAATGCTATCTGGTTGGTAGTTCAATCTCTGAGAGCTCCCCAAGGGTTAAGGTTAGTTGACTCTGTAGGTCTTCCTGTGGGGTTCCTAGCCTCTTCAGGGACCTCAATCCTTCTTCCTCCAAGTCTTTTATAAGAGTCCAGTATTTGGCTCTGGATTTCTGCATCTGTTACAGTCAACTGCAGGATCAAGCCTCTCAGAGGACAGTTATGCTAGCTTCCTTTCTGCAAGCATAAAAGAGTTTCATTAATAGTGTCAGGGATTAGTGCTTGCCCATGGGAAGGGTCTCAAGTTGGGCCAGTTATTGGTTTGCCATTTCCTCAGTCTCTGCTCCATCTTTGTCCCTGCATTTCTTGTAGACAGGACAAATTTTGGGTTGAAAGTTTTGCAGGTGTGTTTGTGTCTTTATCCCTCCATTGGGGATCTTGTCTGGATACAAGATCTGGCCTCATCAGGTTCCATATCTCCACTGTTATTATTCTCAGCTAAGGTCACCCCACATTGACTCCAGGGATCCTCCCCAATCTCAAGTCTCTGACTTGTCCTGGAGATGCCCCTCATCCCTGACTCCTGTCAGCTGCAGATTTCCATTCATTCTCTTAGCCCTCTGGCCCTTTCTCCTGTCTCTCCCCATCCAGTATCTGATCCTGACCTACTCCCACTCTCCTTCCATCCTCTCTCTCAACCAGTTCCCTCCCTCTATCTGCCTCCTCTGACTACCTTATTCAAGCATGAAATGGTGAAAGGCAGAGCTGTGGGGTGGAGAGTGGAGTTCAGATCCTCAATTGCAGGTAGGGGTGTGGACCAGAAGATAGAGCACAGAAAGGACAGGGAAGACCTATGGCTGCTGGGCTTGCCAGGGGAACCAGCAGGAGGGGGCTGGCAAAACTATCTTTAAGAGTAAGAATGAAGTAAAGTCATTTGCACTTTTAAAATAACATAGTGATTTGGGCATGTATAGATCTTCGTTACAAGGACGTATCTATAAAGAAAGGTCAATACTACAGAAAGGATTGGAAAGACCCACACTGGTACAGGTGAGATAATGTTAAACATGCTTTTCCTTAGAAAGCAATAATAATGCAGTAATAATGGTATCATCTGGGTTTTAGCAGTCTCTGTTAACCTTACCATTCCAGTTCTATCACTGACAGCATTTTCAGCCTCTCTCTTGAGCCAGCTTTTTTTTAATGCCTGTCACTTTCTTGACAGATCTCCTACCGGTGTCCCCAGTATGGTCAAGATACTGGGATCCCACTGCGCCTTGGGTTTCATACAGTAGTCTTTCAGGGTGGCCTTGAAGGAACTCTGAACTTTCCACACATTTTGAAATTTTGAAATTTCTTTTTAAGATTTTTTTATTTGACACTTTAAATGAATTTCAATCCTTTTCATTTCTATTGCATATTTATAAAAACATTTAACATCCCATACATTAACACAATGAACTTTATTCATTGCATCCCCTATTCCTGCTTTTGATGAAACTTTTCTTCCTAGTAAGCCTCTGTCCTACTTGCAAATCTTTTCTGTATGTTGAACAGTGAATTAGTTTAGTTGGACTTACTTGCCCAAGCATGAGCAGAGAACGTTAAGTGGAGCAAGAAAACTTACTAGGGGCTCCACCACTAAAGAAAATCAATCTCTTCCCCCAACAAACTTTAAATGACAAATGTTAGTTGTCTGGTGGGGATGGAGTCTCATGGCTCCAGCCACATTTTTGTTGAAATGCTAATAGGTTCTCTCTTGTGAAGATAACCATATCTGAAATGGTTTCATGAAGTCAATGACTGGGTCATGTTCAAATGAAATCGTTTTGCTGTTCGTCTCCCTATACCCTGGCCCTTGCATACTTTCTATTCCCTCTTCTCTGGTGTTCTTTGAGCATTAGAGGAAGTGATATGTAGCTAGTCCACTTAGGGTTCAATATACAAGCACTTATTTTAAACATTTTGGCCAGCTATGGGTTTCTATATCAACCTTGGCAAGACCTAGTAAGCTTTACTGATAAAGGCTGTGTGTAACACTAAATAATAGGTATAAACACAATAGCAGTAGTTTTCCCCTAGACACTGGGACTTCCCCAGTCATGACTAGGTTTTTAAAAGAAGCATCAGTAAATTAAGATAGAGTGAGCATCAAATCAATCAGAAAGTGGTTATTTAATTACAAAACAGTCATGCCACTATTCCATTAAAGGGCACATTTTGTCTGGCATGTCTTTACTATAGCTAACCAGACTCATAAATGGGTAAGACTGTTAATACCTTTTACCCTTAATAACCATCATAGCATCTCCTGGAACCATAAGAGCTACAGAGTAGGGGAAACATCCATCTTGATTTCCTTATTTCCTATGACCAAAGTGTTTGTCTTCAGCAATAATATTTTACCATCAATTTCTGGGTGCAACTATGAGCAAAAGCAAGGTCATGTATTGTTTTGAGTCAGGACCTCTTTGCTAACAATTTATACAGAGGTAACCCAACCTAGTACTGGGTCTTTATGTTAATGACCTCTAGCTTCTAGAAGAGTATCATTCATTGATGGAGAGTATCTCTGTTCAGACTTATTTTTTCAGGTTATCTTTTTAATAAGCTTATAAAACTGCATGTTAATATGTGACTTTTTAATAAATCTTTAGTTTAGCAAACCTTTCTTTCACCCTTCTTGATAATTTCATGTTATTTGTTTAGATATTTCTACCACGAGTATTACTCTCCTCCACGATCATGTCTGATGAGTTCTACCATCCCCATTCCTTAAGACCTCTTCCTCTCCTTGATGGCCATTTTCTATTTGATAGCCTTTGTAGACTCTCAAAGTTAAAAAGACTTCCCTAAAAATTCACAGCTAAGATCCACATACAAAAATACGCAATATCTGTTTTTCTGATTCAGGGTTACTTCACTCAGTTTACCACTTTCCAAATCCATACATATTCCTGAAAACTTCATTCTCCTTTGCCACTAGATAAAATTCCATTGGACATATGCACATTTTTATTATTCAGTTATCCATTGGTAGACAGCTAGGCTGGGTTTATTTCCTTACTGTTATAAATGGAACCACAGAAAATCCACGCATCTCTCTTTTAGGGTGTAGTCTTTATTATAAATGCTGAGGAGTTATACCTGGATCATACATCAAGTCTACTTTTAATTTCCTGAGGACGCTCCACATATGTTCCCTTGTGAGTGCACAGCGATATTCCTACATACAATTTGTTTCCTCATATAGTTACTTCCCAGCTTTCATAGTCATTTGTTTCCCCTATAATGGTCATTTCTATTGGAGTAGGATGAATTAAAAATGTGGTTTTAATTTGTATTTCCCTGATAGCAAGAATGTTGAATATTTTCTGAAGTACTGACTCACCATTTGTATTTCTGCTTATAAAAGGACAGAAGGAGCTGAAGGGGTTTACAAACCTATAGGAAGAACAACACTACCAACCAACCAGACCCCCCAGAGCTCCCAGGGACTAAACCACCAACCAAAGAGTATACATAGAGAAACCCATGGCTCCAACTGCATATGTAGCAGATGATGGCCTTTTCGGGTACCAGTGGGAGAAGAGGCCCTTGGTCCTGTGAATGCTCGATACCCCAGTGTAGGGGAATGCCAGGGCGGAGAAACAGGAGTGGGTGGATGGGTGGGAGAACACCCACATAGAAACAGAGGGAGAGGAGATGGGATACAGGGTTTCTGGGGGGAGGGGAACCTGGAAAGGGGATAACATTTGAAATGTAAATAAGGAAAATATCCAATAAAAATATATATAAGAAAAAAAAGACAATAAATCAATCTATAAAACACAAAAAAGAAAAGAAAAAGAAATTTTTTTGTTTAATTTCACAGACCAATTTTATTAAGGTTGATTTTTGACTTGATGATTAGTTTCTTAAGCTTTTTGCACATTCTAGACAATGATCTTCTGCCCAAGGTAGAGATCGCTAAGATTTTCTCCCTTTCTGAAGGCTGACTCTTCACTTGAATAACAGGTATTTTTGCAGTACAGGAAGTATGTAATTTCATGATTTACAACTTGTTGATATGATAATTAACCCTATTCCCTAAGCTAGCAAAGTCTTATTCAGAAAGTCCTCATCTGTGTCTATTTCTTGAAGTGTATTTCAGAAATTTCAGAGTTTTGGATGTTGTGTCAAGGTCTGTGACACATTTAGAATTGATTTTTGTACATAGATAAAATTAAGGATCAAGTTTATTATTACACACACACACACACACACACACACACACATATATATATATATATATATATACACACACACATGCTCATATATATACACATACACACACGTACATATACAGATACATATATACACATACACGTACATGTACACATGCATATATTGTGTGTATACATATGTATATACATATACACCTATGCATATTTCTACATATACACTCTCTGTATATGATGTATATCATATATCATGTGCAGATGCAGATGGACACACATATACATATATCCATATATGCATATACATATACACATATACAAATACATCATGTATTTACACATATGCATATACATATATCATATACATAATCTGGAGAGGGTACAAATTGTCTTGCATTTTTTATTTTCTGTAGTTTTTATTAGGATGTGCACACCCAGGGTTAAACCTTTGTTGGTGTTGAGGTTGGGTCAACCTTTCTACTTTAGTGGAGGTGTTTATATGGTTCAGGGGATAATCAGTGGTAGTTGGGTTGAAGTTTCTCTCTTTTAGCTCTTCCCCAAGGCAGTAGGCTCTATCCCCATATCTTTACTGTGAGTAGACTACTGTCTGCAACTGCATCATTGTCCAACAGTAAACTCACTGTGAAAAACTAAAATGCCAGTTGACTACAAAAGCAATCATTCCTTAAGAACTGATTGCTTTAGGAGTAAAGGGAAACCAATAGTATATTTTAATATATTAGTTGCCATGGATCAGATTGTATGATAAAAAAAGAAAGAAGAAAGAAACCGTGGTGAAACTTGTGATTAGTGCTAGGTTGTGAGATAGAAAGTAGAGAGGAATACAGACATCAGAGGGAAAAGTGAGAGGTGTTGGAGTTATAGTTAAAGATGATATGAAAATAGAAGGTAACCATATTTACTTAAGTAAACTGAAGCAGTCTCATCTCTCAGGGGTTGAGTGACAGATACTCTACTCCAGGGCACCCAACATTCTTTGGGAGAAATAAAAGCAAGATGATAACATAAAAAAGTATAGATTAAAAAAGTAAAGGGAATAGATACACAGGTGGCCTGATGCTTTGACCTTGGGTGCTATATAAATATAAAAGCTCCATGGGGGAACAAGCTAGGGTTGGAAACGGGAGATAAACCAGATTCTCCATTCTCTGAACTCCTAGAGCAAGCAAGGGTAGAGGCCAAACTCTCCAAGCCTCCTCAAACCTCAAATTGCTCTAAGTGCTGGGGGGGGGAGGGAGGGTACAGTTCCTACCTAAGATAGCAAACCTGAGATAGGCTAAAGTATAGGAAAGTTCTGTCGCCTCAGATGGAACCCTGCATTAGAACTGACGCACATGTGCAATCCCTTGAACCAGAACTAGGGCCCAACCCTTGATTTAAAAAATAATTTACAAAATCAATAGCTCACGTCTCTAAAACTCTTCATATTTTCTTTACAATTTAGGTGAAGTCATATTTAGAGTTAAAAGGAAAAATAAATAAAATGATTAATCATCCCCACCTTACCAAACTTTCTCTTTAGACAGGGATAATAGAAAAAAATCAATCCCGAAGCAGACAATGTAGATTATAATTTTACATTGCAATACTGTTTTATGCCATATCTATAAATGTATATTATTTTATGTTGTACTAAAATTTTGTAATGAAATTTAAAAAGCAGATTTGTTCTGCACTAATTTCTACAGGTCTAATTTCTATAGTTGTTTGGTACAAGCACAACGTTGTCAGACGTTGCATCTTTTAATGATCTTCATTAAAATTCTGGGATCAGGAAGCAGTCTGAACCAAATGATTCTTGGTAGTGTTCTTTTTCCATGGAATGTATATTTACAGATAAAGAAGAGGAAATGAGGTACAGAAAATCAAACTGAAGCATAGATATTGCCCTTCCAGTGACAGTTCTCGCTGCCCTTACCTAGACGTGATTTGAGCAGTTTTTTGCTTGTGGCTGCCTGAATCTCAATTATGTGTTATGAAAATGAGTTATCAAATTGATGTGTCTACTGACACATCAATTTGGCTATGTTCTCCATATATAGAAAAACTTTGAAAGCACTGTTAAATTGGCCAGAGTCAAGAATGCAGCAACAACAGAACCAGAAAACAAAATCTCCTCCTGCATTGAATGCTAAATGAAGTAGATGGTTACTCCAAGATTCTGGCCTGAGCAAAGTCAGAACATGGGTGAAGCCAAGTAGTGTGATGGATTTAAGATAACTACAGAACTACATCCTAATGGAACTATGCCAAAGGCCGCTTTACCGCTGATCTCTTTAGTTATACTTGGATAAATTTTTTTATACTGTTTAAGGCAGGTTTCTAGTGTCTATTTGAAGTCTTTTTGATAGTTGACTGTGGCTTCTCTGTCACTTCTATCACTGGTTAATCGGGTTCCACTTTTCCCATGCAATTCGTGGCTGACTCTGATTTGATATTTGCTACATACAGAAAGTCCCAGCAGGGAACTAGTCAAAATGAAAATTAAGGTTGACCTTACACCATACTTTCAGAATTATAGGAGAGAGCCTGGGAGTCCCTCTGTAATGTGCCCATGACATAGTTTGTGAGCCTTATAATAGCCAATTTTCTCACTATTTAGACCTCATTTCTGCACACTTCATATATATGCTTAAGGAGACTGAACTTCTGGACATTTAATTCCTGAGTAAATGGAAAGTAATTGAACCTATTGATCCCTACAAGAGTTCATGGATATGTGTAGCCTTGGGAAGCTTTCTTCCTGCCAGAATGAAGAATGTACAGTAGATAGAGTGGATTATTCCTTAAACAGTGGGCATTATTCTTTCTTGGCACTTATTTGTTATTCATTGAACTCATTAAGAAGTCTGATACTAAAACATTTGCAATAGCAAAAAAAATGTGAAGTTCACAATATATTGCTGACTTTGATGATACGATGCCTCTTTGGGGAATCATGTCTTATATCAGAATATTATTTTAATGAATTAATAATGGTAGAAAAATTAAAAACATATGGAGCTGGGAAGTAATCTACCATTAAGCTAGATCCTTAATGTCATTATTATAATTATTAACTCCTTTAAAGCCAAACCTGTTATCACTAAGTTCACCAAAAGGAAAAATATCAAATCTTAATGTCTCCAGTTTCAGAGATGGTTTCAGAAGAGTCCTGTCAGCTGAGACATATGAGTGAATCACCATCTGTGTTGAGGCTCAATTTAAACATGAAGAATGATCAGTTGTCCCAGAGGAGTTTTACGTTAATTCTCTTCTGCTGTTTTACCTACAACATATTTTCTCTCCATATTTCTGCATCTTATGCTTCATTACATTGATGCTATTCTTTTAAGCGCATTCACGTATTTTTCTTTGGTACATATCTTGAAAGTAATAGTTAATTACTTTACTACTCACAGCATGACAGGGACTCTAATGTATACCTATACGTAGTTATTCTCTGCTTTAAGACACAAGGAAGAAGTGTATGCCCTTTCTCCTGGCAATCTGCTTGTTTGTGTGAAGTGACAACTTGTCATTTCTTGGCTAAGACAGTATAAATATTTGGGCAGTTCTTCAGGTTTCCTGTTTCCCTTTCCTCACCCGGTGACCAAGAAGTTAGATATACAGATGGTGATATAGCCCCAGGATGGTGGAACTGGTTTCCCCTGCAGGCATCCGTGTAAAGCTTTCTCATCCTTTAATCATAATTGCTAAGTAATTCTCCATCATATTAGGCCATTAAGATTTGAAATTTATTTTCTCTGCATTAGAACAGATTATCCTTATTAATACAAGCATGCATATAAGAATTAATTATTAAATATATATTGTTTAATTAGCTTTTAATTAAATCGACCCTAATTCCTTACTATCTATCATTTTCAGCTCTATTCTTCTTAAATGAGAGTGCAAATTGGGCCAATGTGTTTGTTTTTCTTCTTCGCTTAGCACAGATTTAATGAGTTATTTAACCCTGATGAGGAGATTCCTTGGAATGTCTTGTCACAGTTGTATTGCATTTGTTTCGGGGGTTGTTTTGTTGTAGTTGATGTTCTTTGGTGGGTATTTTGTTATGTTTTGGTTTGTTGCTTGATGATGTAGAAGTTGTTCTTCTTTGAGGTTTTGTGGGTTTTGTCTGGGTCTGTTGTCACTGTGTTGATTTAGGTGTTTTGTTGTTATTATTATTGTCTTGAATCTACTGGCTTGAGCATGCTTAGGAAGTATTCTAAGCTGTCCTGTGATTCCAGCCTGACAGGTTCTTACAAGAGCATCAAGCACTATTTCAGCAGGTTGGGAATGGGTTTCTGTGTCAGTTTATATGTATTCATTCATTCTTAGCCTTTTTTATTTTTAATAATAGATATGAACTTCTATGCTAGTTGAAACAAAGAATTTTTACAGTTCAAGGCTGTATATAATAAATGAAAAGGCAGAAAGAAGATGTTGTTCTTAATCTAGAGTTCCTTCAAAATACATAAAATAGTTGTGTAAACTAACCAAATGCTTGCAACACCCTAATCAGTTTGACCTAGTCTGGATATCTGTGTGATTGAGTATCATTTTCTTTTAATTTTTTAAGTCTGGGTTTAATTATATAACTGGTGAGAAACTACATCTTAATAACTTCACTAAATAGTTCGTTTCTTAGAGTATATGGGTAGTCACATCATACCAATGTTGTAAATTATTATTTTAATTCATAGCCATTAGAAGATTCATGACCACTCACCTCATTACAGGTTCTTATCCCAGACTAGCCCCATTGCGACTTTCTCATAAGCGATCACTGATAGTATGTTGTCTTATCTCATCATAGTCCATACATATCTCAAGACTGGAAATATATGTAAATGATAATTTTGCCACAATATACTTGAAGACAGTGGTGTCATGTATCATTGAGTTACTATAGTGGAAACCAATATTCCACGTCATAATTACACCAGGCTGTTTAAGCTACTTTTAAGGCTTTCTGCCTTTACTCAGTCATCAAGACAACATGAAAACAGCTTCAACGACTACGCCTATACTACTGTCTAACGGGCAACTAGTTCAAGTCCTTACCTAATCTTGAATTTGAACTGGTTTTAGAAGAGCACTGGCCCTATCCATTTTCAACAAATTTCTGTTACACTTTTCTTTTTATAAATTTTTCATATGTTCTATATATTTATCCTGGAGTCGAATCCTTCACCAAGTGAGCTCTCAAACTAGAGACATATCCTTTAAGGACCAGTACTATGTGCCTTTGAACCAGAAACCTCTGACTTTTATGTCTTCATTACTGCCAGCTTCCTGAGATAGATGAGCAGTCAATCACAAAAGTCACAGTATGCCAAGCAACACAGTACATGTGCTTTTATCAACACTGTTCATTAATTTGATGACATTTGTGATTTAGTTACTGTCTTAGGTTTTTATTTCTGTGGTAGAACATCATGACAATAATCAAATTGTGGATGAAAGTTCCATATCACAGTTCTTCATCAAGGGAGGGCAAGGCAGGATCCCAGAGGGAGGAGTTAACACAGACGTCAAGGAAGAATACTTTTTATTGGATTGCTCCCTATGGTATGCCCAACCTGCTTTCATATAACACTCAGGACCACAAACCTTGAAGTGGTACCACCACAGTGAGTTGGGTCCAACCACATATATCATCAATCAAGGAAATGCACTGTGGTGGGGGGTTGGTCACAGGGCCAATCCATTGGGGGACTTTTTACAGTTAAGTTCCCAGTTCTCAAATCACTCTAGAATATGAATCTAACTAGCATAGTTACTAATATTGTGTATCTGGAAATATAGAATATCAAGAACAAAGAAAGTATTATATTTCTATTTGTGTTTCCCACAAGCTTTAATACAATGTGTATATATCATATCCTTGATAAAAATAAACAAATAAGCAAACAAACAAACAACCAAAAGAGTGACCTAAATCAAAGTCACAGATTGGAGAAGTGAATAGATAAGTGAATGGATAAAATAATGAATAGATGGATGAGTGGGTGGATGGATGAGTAGATTGGTGGGTGAATGGGTGGGCTCATAGGTGGATGGATGGGTGGGTGAGTGGATGTGTGGGTGGACGGGTGGATGGATGGATGGAATAAATAGCAGAAAGACAGACAGACAGGTGGATACATAGGAAATCAACAAAAATGTCACAAGTGAGCAGTGCATTATAACAGGAAGAATGTATGTATTTAAGATGATAATTTTACATTTCCCAAAAAACGAACTCGGAGATTTTAAAGAAGTTTCTTGCCCTGTCTGAACCCTGTGTAAACCTCTTAGAAAGTGAGATAGTTAAGATTCCATGATTTGGAGGACTAGAGAGATTGCTCAGCAGTTAAGAGTACTTTCTATTCTTGCAGACGACCCAACTTTGGTTCCCACCACCCTTGGCAGGCAGCTTATAACGGCCCTTAAGTTTAGCTATGTGGTATCTGACATCCAATTCTCCCTTTGAGACTATTCACTCATGTGTACATAGACACACACACACACAATTAAAAACAAAATAGATCTTTTAAAAAGAATACATAAATTTTAAAACCTCTTTAATGTTTAAATTATGTGATGGAAATTTAGCATTAAATAATTTAATACAGATATCTCAAGATTCCATCCACATTTTTAATCAAATGTCTTAAAAATCATTAAGTAACTACCCATTTATCTTTCTCCAATAATGTAACAGGTGTTGAAACAGAAATCCTACAGAGAAAGATCAAGGAATTGTACCTAACTTTGATCTTTGTGTGTGTGTGTAAAATAGCCCACGAATATGAAGCAAAGAAAGGCAATGCCAGATTAGCAAGCCTTGAGAAAATGAATCACCAGCAGAGCAAAGATATCAAAACAAGGTTTTCTGTTTTTGTTTGTTGGGTTTTTTTGTTTTGTTTTGTTTTGTTTGAGGATTGCTGAACAAAAAGTTAGGACTTTGAAGTAAAGAGAGTCATAAGGAAGGAGAACATAGATGATTTCCCAAATAATAGCACACAGAAAATGTGATAAGATGGTTTAGATGTTTGGCTACATCTGGAGAATACATCACATGATCATCTGAAAAACCAACTGTTGCACATATTAAATAGTTCCTTTTCAGGGAGAATGAAGGAATTAATTTCCAAATACTGTAGCAATGTTGGTAACAGTCACAAATGGCAGTTCATACATTGTGCCAGGACTCAGAGACAGTCACTACCACTTGACTTTCTAACAGATAGCCCAAACGTCACTTTCCTCATCGGTAACAACTATTACACTTGATGGCATAGTGATGAAGTCCACATGAAACACAGCTCAGGAAATACTAGCTCAATATTTGACACAAAGTGCTCAGCCATAATTATGTCTCATTGGACATAAGGGGAAATGTCTTATATTCCAATTACTCGAGAATATTTGTCCCTGGCTTAGATTTGTCAGAAAAAAAATATATCAATACCAGTCACATGTAATATATTGCTAGTAATATGAAGTTATAGGACATAAGAAACATGGTTGCAGGAGAAATTCTCAGGAGCTAACGTCCCACCCAAAGTAGGCATTAAAAATAGTTCTAAAAATTAGAGTCAGATAACTAGGTAGCTGCTAAAGTAAGTAATTGACAAAAAAAGAACTCTCCTTTTGTGTGTGGTCACTATTCTGCTTGTCACACGGTAAATGCTGCTCCATTTGATTTAGTTTTCAATACCACAGACAAAGATCATCAATAGTCCTCGTTAGTTTTTATAAGTTAAACACAGAGAACATTTGATCTTATCTCTCGATACTTTTACTTGTGTTTCTCATTTACAGATTGAGACAGAGTGGACAGCTTTTAAAGAGCCTTTAACAGGCAATGGGAAACTGCAACACAAATCTAACTGGTAATTTCAGTGATCTCAGAAATACTTAGACATGTACACTGAAAAATGTTTCATTAAATGGCATTCTAATTAAGGCAGTGATTTACATGCTAATGACCAGATGGGTACACAAGAAACTTTAAAAACCCTTGTGGTGCATTTTAAATGCTGCAACGCTATATATACTTAAAATTCCAGCATTAGTCAAAGCACTTTCAAGCCTACTTAAAATCAGGTGAGGGAAAGACAATGCAAATAGCTAAGTAATGGCATGTATAATTAAAGGTTATTGCTTTACCAAAGTTGAAATTTTGAAGAGGTGAGATAAAATTTTTAATAAAGGCAGTTTTATTGGAAAGTCACTCTCAGGCAAATTCTCTGGCCCCAAGGATTGAGGTCAGGGAGTTTCCATAAGGAAGTTTCGGAGAAGGAAAATGGAAAGAGAAAAGGAGTGCCTGCAGACAGAGAGGAAAAGAAGAGGAGAGACAGAAAGAGGGAGACAGAGGAAGGGAGAAAGGGAGGAAAGGGGAGAAAAAAGGGGAGAGAGAGGAGAGAAAGAGAGAGGTGGAGAGGAAAGAGGGGGAGAAAAAGAAAGTGAGTGGGGAGAGAGAAGATGAAAGATTTAAAGAAAGTCCTCAATATGCAGATAAGAAAACTATCTTTCCAGGATTTACATGGAGCTCTGTTTTAGACAGGTATGTTTTGTTAGCATCATTAGAAAGTTTTATTTTGCTCACTGTTTTGAAGAGTCTGACTTATGGTCACCTATGCCCACTACTCTTTGAAGTGGTGAAAGATGGCATATGATGTCAGGGAGGAGCATGGGGAGGGGGAGATCTGTCACCCCATGCCCATAAAGCAAAACAGAATGAGATGAAAGCACAGATCCTCAATCAGCTTCCAGGATACACTAAGAATGATCTAATTCCTGCGGGGAGAATGCCTGCCAACATGGAGGTACCTGCCATAAAGACCCTGAGGACCCTGTCTGTATCTGCCCTGCTGGATGTGCTGGAAGGTTCTGTGAGACAGATTATAATGAGTGTGCTTCCAGCCCTTGCCACAACGGGGCTGTGTGCCAGGAAGGAACCAATGTCTACTCCTATTTCTGTGTGCTTGGATACCAGGGCAGGCGTTGTGACTTGGAGGTTGAATGAGAGTGTTTCTGATCCCTGCATGAATGAGGCAGTGTGCCTCAATGAGATAGGAAGAGAGATGGGTGTCTGTCCTCAAGAGTGTTCTCGTGGGAACCATGAGTTGGAAATTGATAAATGGGGGTGCCACTTATCAGGATGCTCTTGGGGCTTACTTCTATGACTATGCACCTGGATTCTTTGGAGACCATTGTGAACTCAACTTTGATGAATATGTCAGCCGGCCATATAGACATGGAGGCCTATGTGTAGATGGAGGAGACAATTCCTACTGTGCCTGCATAGGTAGGGGATTCACAAGGACACACTGTAAGACTTTGATGCCTCTTTGTTGGTCAAAGCCTTGTCACAATGATTCAATATGTGAAGACACTGTTGCCAGCTATATTTGTCACTGCTGGTCTAGATACACAGGTGTGCTGTGTGACATGGAAATACATGAGTTCAGTAGCAAGCCCTGCCAATTTCTGGGGTGATGTGCCTAGCTGTCCTCAGACAATCAATAGGGACACATTACAGGCTTGCCTGTCCTCCTTAAACTATCTTAGATCCTCAGGCTAGGTTTGTGTATGTCAGCCTGGATCCCTAGACAGCAACCTAGTACACGTCATCAAGCAGCTGATCAAGACAGATGGAGAGACCCACAGCCAAACGCTAGATGGAGCTCGGGAAGTCTGGTGGAAGAGTTGGGGGAAGGATTCAGAAACCCAGAGGGGATAGGGACTCTATAAGAAGACCAACAGAGTCAGCTAACCTGGATCCTTGGGAGCTCCCAGGAACTGAACCACCCACAAAAGAGCATATAAGGGTTGGACATAGGAACGCCCACATATGTAGCAGATGTGCAGCTTGGTCTTCATGCAGGTCCCCCAATAACTGGGACAGAGGCTTTCCCTGACTCTGTTGCCTGCCTATGGATCCTGTACCCCTAAATGGGCTACCTAGTCTGACCTCAAGGGGAGAGGATGTGTCTAGTCCTACACTGACTTGAGGTGCCAGGGTGTGTTGATATCCTGGAAGTGGATTGGTACACCTTACCCTCTTCAGAGGTGAAGGAGAGGGATTGAGCCATGTGAGAGTAGGACTGGGATGAGGAGGGCTGTGATCAGGGTGTAAAGTGAATTAATTAATTAAGTAATTAATTAATTAATTAATTAATTAAAAACAAAGAAGAATGACCAAATAGCTTCCCACCAAAATCTACCTCTTCTAGGCTCTGCCACCTCCTAGTAAAATCAACCTGGTGACCAAGCACTGGAACATTAGATAGACCTTGAGATCATAACTCTAAAGGTGACTTGGTTTCTAAGACACAACTTTATTTCACCCCTTCCCACTGCCTTAAACTTCAAAATGTACATTTCCTAACTCTGTACTGTATCAGCTGCCGGATTCAAAAAGGAACAATGAGTCATTCAATGGGAAATACTAAATGAGGCTCATTTGAACACCATCTGAATCATGCAAGAGGAACATTCAGTCTCATTTTGTATTTCTAACCTTTTTTGCTGCAGTGAAGAAAATGAGCAAAAGTGGAACTTATTTTCTCAAATTTGCCTTTACCCTAACATATGCTACTTCTAAAAAAAGAACACTTTCCAAACAAATAACATGATGCTTTCCTAAAGGTAACTTTATGAATGAATTTCCCCTAAACAATCAAACGAAAGTCCATTAACGTTTATTTTAGAATTGCATTATCTTTAATATAGCAAATAAAAATTTGGTATAACTGGTCTTAATTTGAAAAACTATTAAATATAGATGATTTTGTACTTTATAAAAGTTATTAGTGCTAATACCAACAGTTGAATACATATAGTCCCAATTTTTAACATTAGTTTTAGCATTGAGGAAATAAGAAAAGATAGTAAAGTCGTATAAACAAGTTTTATAGAGCTAAATAGCTTTTTATGAAAATTACAACCCAGGAGATATTAATTAATCCAAATTGATTTAATGAATAAAACTTCTAAAAAATTTTGTGTTTAAAAAGATATGGAGGAGTTGGAGAAGGAACTGAAGGAGCTGAGGGAGTCTGCAGCCCCATGGAGGGAGCAACAGTGTCAACTGGCCTGACCCTCCCACCCCCGGTCCTCCTGGAGACTGGACCACCAACCAAAGAATACACATCGAGGGACCCATGGTTCGGACCACATATGTGGCAGAGGAGGGCCTTATTGGCCATCAGGGGGAGGAGAGGCCCTTGGGCCTGAGGGTGTTAGAGGTCCCAGTAAAGGGGAATGTCAAGGTGGGAATATGGGAGTGGGTGGGCGGGTGGGTGGGAGGTGGAATACCCTCATAGAGGCGGTGGAGGGGGAAGGGATAGGAGGTTTCCAAAGAGGAGACCTAGAAAAGGGGAAACATTGGAAATGTAAATAAAGTATCAAAAAATTAAAAAAAAAAAAAGATATGGGAACTTCATGGAGAGAGAAAATTGAGAACTTAATTCACTAAACTACTGGAAATGGTACAAATTCCTTAGTTGTAATATTCCTCAGGAAAAATAAGACAAACAGTTTTACAGTTTTAGCACATTCTACACTTATGTATTTGAATTAATGCAAAAAAGAAATGCTATTAAATAATTAAAAACACATAATGGAAGGTGTGTTTTTAACACATCTTTCTAATGGTTGCATTTTTTCTCACTTAGTGAAATATGTTACATTAAAACTTCACAAGTTACAACAGTTTAAGAAATATACTAATCGCTGTTTTCTCTTTCTCTACTACTCATTGCTTTCTGTTCTTGTTCTCCTCCTCCCCCTTCTCTCTCTCTCTCTCTCTCTCTCTCTCTCTCTCTCTCTCTCTCTCTCTCTCTGCATGTGTGTGTGTGTGTGTGTGTGTGTATGTGTGTTTCTTAATTTCAAAGAAATAATTTAAGATGGAATCTTCTTATACATTCAGTGTATTCTGGAGATAATTAGCTATTTAGAAAGCTTTCAATGGTCAACAGTATTATATCAAAAATAATATGAATAAAATACAAAATAGATGCCCAAGCTATATGACTTCTACATTTAAGTTAACTTTTAGCTGGTGCTTATATTATTTTCGAACTTAGTCATTACAAAGAATTCTTTGTATGTCAAGGACAAGTGATTCTGAAGAAAATTTATTTTAAGTATCAAATTCCTAAATTTTATATGTGGAGTGTCTCTTAACAACAATCTCAAACAATATGAGCTTTCTTCTCCTTTACAAAAATCTTTATTCTCTTTTTATTTATATGTGTGTTTGAACCACATAAATATAGTTTTTTTCTTACAGTGGCCAAAGAGAGACTTCAGGTCCTCTTGAACTGGAGTTACAAGCAGTTGTGGTTGTAAAAAGATGGCGACTGGGAATCAACCTCAGGTCTTCTTGAAGGGAAGTGAGCACTCTTAATCACTGAGACTCCAAGCAGCCCCTCCAGCAATCCTTTTTTCATCATTAAAAAAAAATCCTTCCAGGTCTGGACTCAGTCAGAGAAGATACACCTAACCCTCAAAAGACTTGAAGTCCCAGGGAGTGGGGAGGTCTGGTCTGGTGGGGTGGGAATGGGGTGGGGACATCCTCTTGGAGATAGGGACGGGGGAGGAGATATGAGATGTAGAACAGAGGGTGGACCAGGAGTGGACAAAGTCTGGACTGTAAACATGATTAAATAATTTTTTAAAAAATGTAAAATATCCTTAATGGTTTTTGTTAACTTCTATCTACAAATAATTTTCTAATGCTGGCATTTCTGTCTCAAGTATTTTATATTGCCTTGGCATATACAGTTAATTGCTATGGAACTCTCAACTTTACCTTGCTTTGTATCTTATTGAATAGCTAGCACTTTGCAATAATAAATAAAAAAAAATACATCAGACACTTGGCACTTTACAAAATAAAGCCTTACTAGAGATTGCTAAGCCTGTGAATATCAATTGAAATTTAGTGTAACTCCTTTCCCAGAAATATAAAATAATGTTCAATAAAAGATGACTAAACTCCACTTTATAAATTATACAGAATTGGTTCAAAAATAGAATTCATAAAATAATGGCAAACTTCACTAGAATTTCTGCCATTGAAATCTTGTCAATAAAAGGTGGCAGACACTGAAGAGTGTCAAACATTTGGGAGACAATCAACTATTTTCAGTTTTCTTATTGAAATTATAACATCCAAGGGATGCTTCAGGTAGCAGCAGGCTATTACTCCTATCCAGTGTAACAGTGATTTTTTTTTTTTTTTTACCTTTGTTGCTCACCTGAAAGCTGACTTGTTTTTATTCATATTCGTATTCAATGCTTCACATTAGGTTTAAGGAAAGTCATCATTATTAAGTATCTTCTGGGTTGAAGTCAGCTGTTAGAAGTTCAAACAGGTGCCTTAAAGCATATGTAATTAATTCTAAAGCAAGATGTCTGCTTCCAGCCCAGGCATCATGAGGAGTCAGGGGATTTTCTTAAATGGATCAAATTTATTCAAAATTATTCTATAAAGAACTGAATATGGCTAACAGAAGGTAATAACATGAGAAAATTTTAGTCTTGCAAACCTGTGGCTTTATTGAATAATAAAACTAATTTGCCAACTTTCCACAATGAATTTTTGCGATGCCACCAAGCTCCAGGGGTGAAAAGAAGAACTTTGAAGTCATGGTTTATTTTTAAATGACATGTCTATCATATCCCTTCCAAAAGCATGCAATTCCAGAGGACTTTACTTGTAAAATTTTATCAAGCATTTTAAGAAGAAATTATGTCAAATCTATCCAAATTCCACAGAAGGAAAGTAAACCAATAAGGAGAAATGTTGAATTCATTTGTTAAAGCCAACATTACACTTAAAACCAAGCCAGATAAAAAACATCACAGGACTGCTGTCTAATAATATTTCTTATAAATTTAGACACAAATATCTTTACCAAAATGTTACCAAATCAAATCCATCCATACATAAATAGAATAGTAGAACACAATCAAGAGGAATTTATCTAAGGAATATAAATGTGCTTGACCATGGCTGAATTTCCCTCTTTGACACATACTTAAAGTCATTATTTTTTATGTTCTATGTAATTATGCATTACTCATTTTACAAATGAAAAAAATCAAAGATAATGAAGGTCAGTTACTGGTGAGGATCACATACTCATGTAAGGAGGAGATAATTTTAGCAATTGTATAGCTGACCCTAAATTACTTCATATGACTGGACTTTTGCTTCTTTGTGGGTTCTTCTTTCTTCCACCCTTCTCTACCCCTTTTCACCATTTCAACCCTCTAACAGCAGATAGGAGAGAAAAAAGGATAGAGGAGAAAGGGGGTGATATTATGTAGGACAACTTCCTGCTGATTGTGGCGTGGCGTCAAGTTCCTTGGGACAAATTTAATGCTTGCCTTCAGGATATCTAATTTCTTCGTCTTGTTGTTCCTTCATTGCACATGACTACTTAACAGATAGTAACCAGCCAACCAACAACCCATCCTCTTACAGCTCAAACATTTATATATCCTCTGACTGCAGCTGATAAATTCACACCCATGCTAGGGCATCAAGCAAATTGTAGTCAGCTGCTGTGAACAATCTGAAGCAGTACCGTATCCCTGACCTCGGATTAAGACAAAAAGGTCAAGGGGAGGTCCCAAGGCCTGACACTATTACTGAGGCTATGGAGTGCTCACAAAAAGGGACCTAGCATGACTACACTCGGGAAGACCCAACAAGCAGCTGAAAGAGTCAGATGAAGATAGTTGCACCCAACCAATGGACAGAAGCTGCTGGACCCCTTGTGGTTGAATTAGGGGAAAGCTGAAAGAAGCTGAGAAGGAGGGCAACCCTGTAGGAGAACCAGCAGTCTCAATTAATCTGGACCCCCGAGTTCTCTCAAACACTGGACCACCAAACAGGCATACACCAGCTGATATTAGGCCCCCAACACATGTACAGCAGAGGACTGCCGGGTCTATGTTCAATCAGAGATGATGCAACTAACCCTCAAGAGACTGGAGGTCCCAGGTAGTTTAGAGGTCAGGTGGGGTGGGTGTTAGAGTGGGGACATCCTCGTGGAGACAGGGGGTGGGGAGGAGGTATGGGATGTGGAACAGTCAGAGGGCAAATAGGGGAGATAAAATCTGGAACATAAAAATATTAAATAAATAAATGTTTAAAAACATAATCTTATGATATTTCTGTTTTTCAAAGAAACCAAAATTCTCAATACAATTTCACTCTCAACTTTCTTCTCCAACTGGTGAGCTACAATGGTATGAAAAATATGTACAGAAACACTAGATGGTATGGAGTTCTAAAATAGATTTCTTGAATTATATCCGGTAGCACCTTTGCCAGCATCCCTTATTTTATGAAATAAATAACTGATCCAGAGCAGAATCAACCATCTAGTGTTGCTGGATATACAACCACTATCCTATTGCTCTTGCAGAGCATAACAACAATTGTCAATGCACTAGTCTCTTTAATAGCTTTGTAACCTATAAATAGAAAATAATTAGATACACAAAAGTTCCCCATTTTCCATTTGATGAAAAGAGTCTATGAACTCTATCTGAAGGTGAAAATGCAAATGCTAAGGGTTGGTGCCCAGATACCAGGTTGGATGCCTGCTGTATCCGACCATTAAGAGCAATATGTCGGCTGTAGTGACATGTTAGCTGCAGCTGCAGTTAGCATGTATAATTAAATTCCATAGCATGAGCAGAGGAACAACCATCTCTATACAAATACCCGTGCATGTTCTCACATTGCCCTTCTTAGATCCTTTGAACCACTTAAATGAAAATGTCACAGAACAAGAAATAATCCACAACATGAGATGCTGAGATCTGAAACTGCATCCCTTAGAAACCTCAGATTGAGGTTATTCGTCAGAGCTACTCCAAAGCCCTTCTAAAATAAACACCAATATTAACTGCATGAGTGAAATGTACATGATTTTTATTAAATACTTAAAAAAAAACAGTTGATGTAGGGCTTTCAAAGATAAGTATCAATACCTTAAATAATATTGCAACAGTACAACTTCAAGACTTGTCCTTAGTCACTTTCTCAGCTTCCACTTTGATTTTAAGTTGTCTTCTATAAACACCATTATTTAACTACTAATTAGAGCTATAGAAGAATAGACTACCAAATGCATTCATATGTTTGTCAGAAAAGAGAGTGAGTTAATACTAAATTTATAAATGCATACATACAAATATATACACATATATAAAATCACTTCTTATCTAGTTTCACTTTCTTTGCTCAGTAACATCTACTACTCAATTTTCCTCTTTCTGAACTTTCACATAGACATTTCAGGGCTTTTTTCTTTCTCTCCTAGTAAATAACATATGCTTGTGCTTGGAAGGAGATGCCCATGTGTAGATCAGTGTCAAGGATAATCACATTGGAAATGGATACAAAAAAATTACATGAAAGAGTTTCTCAAGTGTGGGAGGTAAGGGTAAGTTGTGGTTGTAAATCAAGCTGAATACAATTAGTTTAAAAATCATCTGAAGCATTTGTTTAAAATGTGAGTTTGCTCCTATGCAAGTACAAAATAAACTTAACAAAACTTGACCTTGCTTTGTGTCTGTAATCAGTTACATTCGAGGTGTGTGTGTGTGTGTGTGTGTGTGTGTGTGTGTGTGTGTAGAAATAACAATTAAAGAAGAAATGGTATGTAATTTTACAGGAAATAAGGAGTCATAAAAGAATTTGGAGATAGGAGAGTGAGTGGTAGAAATATAAATATAGTACTTGTTTATGAAATACTTAAATATTAAATTTTATTTTATATTTCAAGTAGATACAATGTTGTGAGGACATGAAGTTGTAAAGCAGAAAAATAGGCGTGGATTTAGGAGGAGTTGCGAGGACTGGTTGGAAAGTGAATATGCTTAAAATATAATGCATAAAATTCTCAATTAATTAATAGCAACATTTTAAAATATGAGTTATATTCTCCAATCATGAGTATATGAATAGAGAAATCTACATTTTTAATAAATATTCATGGTTATTTTAACTCATGTTGTACTATAATTGTTGACCAAATGGCCGTTTACCAATAAATATGGTGCTTTGAATGATATTTATCAGTAGGTAGGAGCTTCTAGGCACAAATCTAAGAGGGCAGTTTAATTGTACTAAAGATATAATTAGTCAAAGAAAGAGCTATCAGAAGCCCTCCATTGCTCCCTCTGTTTGAAGATCATTCCTCATCTGATTACACTGCAGTCTATCAACTGATAATGGGGACCACTGCAGGCGTTGTAATCCCCAAATCTCCTCCACACACTCTACTTACATATTACAACTACTTAAAATCCGACCTAAGAATCAACTCTTATTATACAGCATTTCAAATCAGATATGACAGCTAATTACTGCATTATTTAGGATGTATTAAAGTTAGAGAAGGTGAAACAAAGCTAGCTCAAGCAATACAAGTAGAAAAGGTTCCAAAGGACTAAGTAAGAATAGAAGGAAAGCCTGTTCATCTGGGTCTCTGAACTTTGAACTTTCTATGCCACCTGTCTGTTGTTTCTTTTTAATAAGTTCTCAGAGATACACTTACAAGCTATACTGCTTCTTCTTTAAGCAACATTATCTCTATGTCTCAGTAATAATTCCTTTTAGACTTTCCCTTGTTTCTAGTGATGTAGAATTATAAATAATTATACTCCTTATAGATCAGGAAACAGCACAGAATTTACCCTGAATAAACATAAATATAAAAAATATAGTAGCTCACTTTAAAAGAACCATGTTTACTTATTGAGTTAATCAATGTATTGATTTTTGTAGTTACCAGTTCTTCAGGTACCATACCACATAACTCTGGAAAGTCTCCATCTGGCCAAGCCATGCAGTCATATTTCATGTAAGATATTATTTTGTATTTTTCAACTCCAATAGAGATATCAAGTTCAGTTATGGGACTCAAGTATAAACATATAACATGATGGCAAATATAAAATCAAATCTATATTAAGTCCTCATTAAATTAAACTCTTATTGAATCTAATTATAACTCCTTCAAACACCCTTATATTGACTAACCTAATTCTGCAGAAAAGGTGGCAGAAATTTTGCAGCAGATATTGCAATTCTCATGGACAAAAAGTGGGAATTTGATTAAATAATAACATCTACTTGCAAAGCAAATTTTGATTGTATGTGTAGATGAGAAGCAATACAAGTTGTTTTTACGTATGGATGTGTATGAATATATATATGTGTGTGTATATATATATATGGAGTTTTAAACTAGTCAGCTTCATTAATTCCAATATTGCCATGGGAGATGTGCATTTTTAAAACATTTTGAAACTCTTCTATACCTTCTCTGATAAACATGTATGCTGAAAGACACATTGCTCATAATAATAAATGTGTAAGTGTTTAATAAAAATTTAAACCACTATTTCAGCTTTAGTAAGTTTAAATTAAATGGCCAATAAGACAGAATTTTCAAAATAGAAATAGGCAGCCACTGCATTTTCTCCTTGATTCTCCCAAGAGTTGGTTTCCTAACCCACGGATGATTATACCATATCACGATATCAGCTTCATCAATATTAAGGACTATACTTTGGGAAGCTTCCCTATTCATATATTTTTTCTGAGAGACATCTCTGAAGGTCTTTAACCTAGGATTGTACTTCATATTATATTTTTTCTTATGTTTCAAAATTTCAGCTATTTGTACTATCACAGCATGTGCTTTGCCTAAGTACAGTCAACACTGAAGCAAAGTAATAGCCAGCCAATCTAGTCATCTGCTTAAGAAAACATCCAGAATATGTGATGCCAAATGAGTAAGTTAATCAATTTATTATTTCCATCATAGTTAGCTAAAGTATTAGGAGAATAGAAGAGGGGGAAGTGAGATTAAAATTTAGTCAAATAGACAAATAGAATAACTAAGTGTCCTAAGGTTGTATCATAGCATTCCACAGGCAACAAGTACATACTTAACTTCTAAATAATACTACAATCTGTCTCTCAATGTTTTAACCAACTAGTACTACAGATTATTGCAAGTTCGATTTTGGTACCTATAAATGTCTAGACACCTTTGATGTCTACTTTAGCTGTTCTATCAACTCACAGAATTTTATTTTAAATAGTCATAATGATACCAAAGAAGAAGAAATGCAAAGTAAAGGTTTTAAAATGCTGTCTGCTAAGGATATATGTCATTTCCTGTTACGTGGCATAGTCTAGAACTCAATGACAAAACCACTTATTAATCTATCAAGAACTAATATACTTATAGTAATAATATCTGTGTGTCCCTTAAATTTTATAACATAGCTGTTTCATATAGATTAATATTAATTTTCTAGAACCAATTCACTGTATTCTGTGCAACAAAAAATCTTCTTCATGTATCTTTCTGCAGCCTTTGTCAGATTATGTGGACATGCTCCAGTTCCTAATGTCCATACTCCTCTGTTTCACATCATTTTCGGTACCTAGTTCTGCTTAACTAAAACTTGATTATTTCCAGTTTTTTCCTAACAAAATTAGTCTAACAGATATAAATTTACTTAAGTTCTAAACTAGATAACAGCATCGGGGCAATTATGAAATTTAACCCAGTAAACTTTGGACCAGATTATTCTCAGACATGATTTTTCATATAAAAAAATGTCACATTAATGATGACAGATGTGGTCCAATTCCCACACTGCATAATAAAGTAGAGACAAATAAAACAAACAAAGAACAACAACAATAAAACCCTTCATCTGCATTGTGACCCACTACATTTACTAAGTAGCTCACCATGACATTTCATGAGTTTATTTGAAGAGTAGAACAGTTCCTCATTTAAGTCACCTAGAAGAAACTTCTGGAAGATGTCATACACAGGGGAAAAAACATTGTTATCAAACTGAGTACTAAAATATTAATTACAAACTTCCTGGATATACTGAGGAAAAACATTACATCAGATGTGATTTGTTGCTTAAATAGTTATGTACATATTTATTCTCAGTCTATTTCTGCAACTACCATGCTAGCAATGATTACATATCTCCAGTATATTGTATCTCTCCGACCTTTCAGAAATGTTTTCTTGTATTCTACAAGCTCAATTATGTAAGTGAATTGATTGGAAACATTTCTCAACAAACTGGCTGACATCTAACTTGACCAATATTATGAGAGTCGTCAGTAAATTTCATCATTGACCATTCTCATTTGCTAATCATTAAGATTAGCTTCACCTTTAAATGGCATATTTTCACATTGAAGTCAAAATGTTGAAACAGAAAAAAATCATAGAACTTTAACCTCATCTTGTAAAGTAAGTGAAGAGAATGTCTTGGTTTCAAAGAGTAATTACAAGTGGCCAGTTTTTTGACCCCATGATTTCTCTATCTTGTTGCTGTGATGCCTAACCTGAAAAAAAAAAAAACATATACCTACATGACTTCTGGCTGTATGCAAGTGTCATGGAAGACAAAAATGGAGCTTACAATAAAATAGCTCGTCCTATTTATGCACTAATATAACAGCCATGAGGGAAGTTACCATAAAGGAACCAAAGTTTGGTTTAACATTGTAAAAAAATAAAAATAAAAACACATAAACTATAAGAGTTCTATATTCTTCAACATGCAAAAATGTGTCCCATCTTAATTTACATTTTCTTTCCCTTTTACTGGGCCAGGAGAAATGGTACACAGCATGGGTCATTTCTTTACATTCTAATTTCCACATTGAATTTTACAGTGGGAGTTATTCACTGAGTGTTCCCTTGCAGCTAACCTTTCACAGCTGTGTGCATTAGCACAAAGAGCATCCGCATTCATTAGCAGTCCATGGTATAAGCACAGAAGGCTTTGAGGTAGTCTCAGAATACAAGTCAAAGTTAGAAAGGAAATGGAGGCAAAACTAATAAGTACAAAGTTCAAAAGGTTCTCTTCTACGCATTCTGAGCAGTTCTGTGTAATACCAGCAGCTACAGGAATATGTTATTTAACAACAATGAGTCATGCAGCAACTAGGTTTCTACTGATCCCTTGTTGGTCTGGCAGAATGTCTTCCATAGCAGTCATCTGGGGGATGTTAACAGCTTTGCCTGTAATGAGCTCCCTGGACTGGAGCCCTAGTTAAGTAGAAGGTCAAAGATTAACATTTGTTTAACTTCTAACATGTCCATGTCTTCCCAAAATTGCAAGAAGATAGCTTTCTCTTGATTTCCATTGATTCATGCTATATTAGCTAACATGTCAAGTGTGTCAAGGCTAAAAGGTCATAGTAGCCAAAGAAATACAAAATAGAAAGAATGATATACAGAAAATTATCCACTACACACAGTAACATACTCCACATTTTTCAGATTGTAATGAAGTGAGCACAGACCTTAAGTGAGAATATTATGTTCTGAAAAAGTCAGCATCACATTAAAAATAAAACATTCCTCTAGGAATAACTCTAGTTGTCAGCCTACAAGCTCATCATACTCTTACATACATCATTCTTCTTCACCAGTAAATAATAGCAGGCGTTCTCACAGGATTGTCACAATGTAACATTATGTTGGATTAAAAGATTCTTCAAGGTTCAGAGCTAAAGGAAGAGAATAGAAGAAGGTAGTAGAGGTCTATAAATTCATTATATATATACATATATGTGTGTGTGTGTGTGTGTATATATATATATATATATATATATATATATATATATATATATATATATATATATAAACTGTCAAATAGAAATAAAGGCAAAAGACTGTTTTAAAAGATATTTTGGCCAAGTTGCAAAACTCTAAGACACAAAAGCAAAACATCTGAATGAATATGACTAAATTCTGTTAAGTCTTTGTCTAAAATTCTCTCATTCCCAGGTTAAATTATTAATATCCTATGTCGAATAACCTTTCTCAACAGCTTCACCCTCCATTGCTATTTGTACAAAAAGAAAAGATCTTTCTAAAAATGGCCATTGAAGACTTCTTTCTGATATTTCTCTTTTCTATGTTGATATTATTGTGTGACTATTTCTATAATAGTCAAATGCTCAGCAGACACAGAACATTATTTGAAAAGCCCAGGGGAATTAAATGCATACTTACAAAGCAATTGGAAAGGTTAATGAACCAACCAGAGATTAGTAAGAGTGAGACTGTCACTAGCACTCAAAGACTTGAAACAGTAAGTGTTAAAAGGGGTGTTGCTATGACATTAAGAGCTGGAACAATGGAAAAAGAACTGCCCAAAAGAATGTCAATATCGCTATAGGGAGAATAGTTCAGAGGACAGAAAAGCCCTTACTTTTGTTTCCTCCCATATCTTCATCTCATCTAGGTTTGGTTTGGTTTGGTTTGGTTTGGTTTGGTTTGGTTTGGTTTGGTTTGGTTTGGTTTGGTTTGGTTTGGTTTGGTTTGGTTTTCCACTGTTGGTCAAACTCAGCTAAAAGTCAAAGAACAAGGTGATACAGTAATTTGGATCAACATTCTGGTAAGGAAGACAATGTGGACAAAGCCAGAACATAGAAAGTTTGGGAGAACAGCAAACTGAATAACCATTACGCAGCATTTTTGTGAGATCTTTGAGATTGATGGGTGTATATTTGTCTTTGGATGCTCAACATTTGGGAAAATCTAGCATAACATATATGTGTGTATGTGTGTGTGTGTGTGTGTGTGTGTGTGTGTGTGTGTGTGTGTGTGTGTGTGTGTGTGTATATATATGGATATAGATGTTCTTTAGTATTGTTCACATATACATGGGTATTTATGGACAATTGCTAGAAATTAAGTAACCTATAAGGAAGTTTATCCCTGGAGAAAATTGATGTTTTTTTCTGATTTTCAGGAGCCATAACCTGACAGTAGCTCTTCATCTAGGGTAAGCTCTATGTGCTTTCTCCAACTCATGTTCATATGCCAATTGGTACTGTCATTTCTCGTGTCCCCTTAGGCAACTCTATCACTGAGATTTTAAGGGTGTAGTTCCTTTATTATGTCTAGAAAACACTATCTCATTGCAGGCATCCTGGTCCTCTGGCTCTTAAAACCTTTTTACGTCCTTTTTGGTGATTTTCCTAGAAACTTACGTGTAATGGTGTATTGTGGGGCTCAGTATCCTGTGGTTACTTACTCTCTGCATTTTGAATCTTACCTATCCATATTCAGTTACATATAATTCATTCGATCAGTAAACTTGATAGGGTTCTCTTCCTCTTAACTAACACAATCTTTCTGGCGTAGAAAAACTCACAACGTTGCCATCAACATGTATAGATTTCTCATGTATGTTGAGTTGACTTCCATGCATGTGAAATATGGTTTTGAAGTCAGCAATTTTATGGCATGTATCTCTTTAAACACTTTGGGAGTGTTTATTTCCTACTTTAGTTCTGCACTCTGTATTCCTTCCAGAAAAGGGAATGGAAAAGGTCAGTAATAATCCTTCCTAGCCAAAGGACAGGGACTTTTCCATAAATAATAGAGGATGTGTTTCCTGCATACTATCATTTCTCCTTCTCTAGAAATTATATTCTCCCATGAACAGTAAGTGATTGCAATCACTAACCTTGTAGAGACTTACATGTCTGTTCATATTATAAACTACATTTTTAAAAAGAGCAC
This sequence comes from Uromys caudimaculatus, assembly GCA_028551405.1. NCBI lineage: Eukaryota > Metazoa > Chordata > Mammalia > Rodentia > Muridae > Uromys > Uromys caudimaculatus. The sequence continues at coordinate 94,910,450 of CM052705.1, read as the reverse complement.
TGATAGTTAAATTTTTGCAATTTAGATAAATGGGTAAAGTTACTTAATTTCCTAAAATATAAAATTAGATATTATAATAATGCACATTGAATTAGTCTAAGCTGTTCAGTTCCATATCAAACTCACAGTAAACTTTAACAAACAACTGATATTAATCCTTGATTAAAATGTGGGGGAAATTGAAGCAATTTTTGATTTGGTATTTTAACTTATTAGCTACAGATTACCTCAAATGCATATATTTGATACTCATTTCATAAAAATTATCCATTTAATCATGACTGTTGCTTTTCCTTAAAACCCTAAGTTTTAATTCATAGTGCATGAGTCTACAAGAGAGTATGTCACTCATATCATCTGCAGAGGGGGGATTAATTACCAAGCAACTGCCCTCTGGCATCATTTAAAATGTTCACTTAACAGGACAGTGGTGTTCCATAATCTTTATTACCAGCACTCAGGAGGAAGAGGCAGGTAGATCTCCAAGTTTGAGGCCAGCCAGGTCTATAGAGTTCCAGGACAATGAGCTCTACACAGAGAAACCCTGTCTCAAAGAAACAAAGCAACAACAAAAAAAGATGTTCTCATAAAGCCCCCACATCCAGAGAACTTCTCTCAGCCAAGTACTGTGCAAGGCAGTGTATACTAAGGCACTTTCTAAGGAAATGGAGACCTTTTACAGCTAATTATCTGATCGTGAGACCTTCCTAAGACCTGTGATGAATCCTCTTTGAAATGAACAATGATCTAAGCTGGTTCCATCAAGTATCCCTCTCTATACACTGATTTACCTGAAATGGACCTGCATCTCTTCTTCTCCCACTGACTTCTATATTGCTGCTTATAAACCTTACTACTAATCAGTTATTTTCTTCTTAGCATCTGTTCTAGAGGATTTAGTTAAGTCACCTAATAGAACATAATTCATATAAAATACCATGTGCAGGTGCATATGTAACTTTTTCAATGGGATTATTTGTAAGTTTCATTGGCATTTTGAATAGAGCTATGATTAAAAGAAAAAAAGTATTGAATTCTAATCATATCATAGATAATAACACCCCACTACTTCACCCCACTTAGTATTTCAAGAAAGACTACTTAAAAAGGTAATCATGTGATTCAGAATCTTTGCATATCATATTGATATTCCAGGGTCCTAATCTATATTATTGTATTTCGGCAAGGAATGGTAGTATATACCTTCAATCCCAGCATCCTCTGAAGGCAGAAGCAGGAGGACATCTGTGAGTGCCTGGCCAGCCAGGTCTGCACAGCAAACTCGAAGCTCAATCATGCTACAAGGTAAGACAATGTCTCAAAAAACAAGAAAAGAAAAGGAAAAAGGAAAAAAGGGAGAAAGGAAGGGAAGGAGGAGAGAGGGAGGGAGAAAAGGAAGGAAAAGATAAGGAAAGAAAGGAAGGAAGGAAGGAAGGAAGGAAGGAAGGAAGGAAGGAAGGAAGGAAGGAAGGAAGGAAGAAAGAAAGAAAGAAAGAAAGAAAGAAAGAAAGAAAGAAAGAAAGAAAGAAAGAAAGAAAGAAAGAAAGAAAGAAAGGACTAAAAATTATTTGTGACCATTTTTGTAGGTACCCACTTAAAAGAGATTCTTTAGTTACTCTTAATAAATCATTAAAATCAGCAAGTAGCTAACAATGCCTTTTTTCAAATTAAAATGCATACAGAAACCTTCCAAATTCTACTTGTGTTAAAAGTTGAAGTCCATATTCTGAATTTTGGATACTATCAAATTCCCAAAGGATGGGCACTTACCAAAGAGGCTATATTCATTTATACCAGAACTTGCATTTCCATATCAAATGTTGACAATATTCATTTATATTAGAACCTGCATTCCACATCAAATGTTGACAATCAGGAATGAGAAGATGAGACTTGCTTTAACACTATAGTTCATTGTTATTTCTTTCCTTTGTAACAATGCTTGAGAATTAATGTTTCATTGTGTTTACCAAGCATATAGTTTTTTCCTTCTTTAATTCAATAGGTAGCTTATTTATCTCTTCCCATCAACTCTACTTAAGCACAGTTTAGGCTCTTGTGACTGCTTGCAAACAAAATCAATACCTGGCTCATTAAGATTCTATGATCAAAGTCCAAAGAGTTGATGCTGCTCTTTTTCCCTTCTTTTACTAAAGAGCCTTTAGGCATCTTGTTTATTTAATTGTTTAAAGACCTTTATAACAACTGGACACCATGGTTTCTAGCAGAGCTACTTTGAGACTTTACAGCTCTCAAATTTAATCACACTGACACCAGTTATGTTAATCTGATGCATTCATTCCCCTTTGTTAAAGTTGGGTCTCATTTGCAAACTGTCCTTTGGGGGACTGTAGTATACAACTACACCTCCATCCTGACAACTGAAGTCTTGGCTTCAAGCCAGTGTTTGCACTACTAAATGAACCAGATATTTGTAGATAGCTTTTGGGTTGTAGACTTTATCCAAGATCAATCTTAAGCAAATCTGATTTCTAATGCAGATGCCTTATAGTGAAAGAATAGAAGCAATCTTTTAGTTCATAAAAAATATCTAAGCAACTAGAACCATACTCTTACTTCATTAGCTATGTATGTTAACTTTATCACAGTGAATTACAACTAGAAGGACCAATAAGGGGAATTGTGGGCTTGTAGATCATGATTCAGAGGTTTCTATCTACTATGGAAAAGAGGAAATGAGGTTGAAAAACAGTTCATATTGCAGTCAGGAGCAAAGAGAGGGAGAAAGACAGACTTTCTTCTGAAGAGGTCAGCTCAGGAACTTTGGAAAATTCCACCAGGGCCCGGAGCACGTGGGCACCCCTTCTCTCCTGGAAGATACAGGTTAGAGAGCACATAGGTTGGAAGGGAGGGGCTGATTAAGCCCCTACTACCCCTTTCCCTAAAGACCAATCAGTTTAAAAATCACACTGTCCTGCCATTCACATTGTGCCTAATGGCTGTGCTCTAAAAATTGTAAAAGCTCACTGAACGGGCTGCACATGGTTGTTTTCCTTCCTCCTTTGTGTGCAGGGTGAGCCCAGGATGCTGGAACAATAAACTCCTCTTGCTTTTTGCATCAATTCCCAACTCCATGGTGTTTCCTCGAGGGAGATGGAGAGTCCTCTGGTAAGCTAAGGCTCCCCAGAGTCTTACATTTCTTTTATCCCATTTTCATTTCATAGCCTAGACTCCAGTCTGTGAGATGGTATTGCACAATGAGAATGGATTTTTACTTCTTAATTAAACATTTCTGGAGTGTTTTATCATACAACTGAAGTATATTTTATTAATCTCCTGAGCATTTCTCAACTCAAACAAATAAGAATCAATATTAAGCACAGTATATGGGGCATAAGCTTTCTCCCAATTGATATACATTGG